>OX359282.1:21879509-22439509 GCA_947179155.2 Hedera helix | reverse complement strand
GACCATATATGTTGTGATTTAAATTGTTATAATTTTGTTATTATCCTTGATATTCTTGGTGCTGTATTTAAATTATATTGTGGATATGCTTGCATATTGTTGTTATACATGTGGGACGTCACCCAAGTCGCGTTAGGTTAGGTCGTGTTGCGGATTAGCTTGAGACCGTATGCCTGTAAATCGTTGACAGACGTGCATGTTATATCTTCTTTATTCATGTTTATATCCCCACTATTATTATTATTATTATTATTATTAGTATTATTATTACTATTATTATTAGTATTAGTATTAGTATTAGTATTATTAGTATTATTATTACTATTATTATTAGTATTATTACTATTAGTATTAGTATTATTATTATTATTATTATTAGTATTATTACTATTATTATTAGTATTATTATTACTATTATTATTACTATTATTATTATTATTATTACTATTAATATTACTATTATTATTACTATTATTATTATTATTATTATTACTATTATTATTATTATTATTATTATTATTATTATTATTATTATTATTATTATTATTATTAGTATTAGTATTAGTATTATTATTATTATTACTATTATTATTAGTATTATTAGTATTATTATTATTATTACTATTATTATTACTATTATTATTATTATTATTACTATTATTATTACTATTATTATTATTATTACTATTATTATTAGTATTATTATTATTATTATTATTATTATTACTAGTATTATTATTATTATTACTATTATTATTAGTATTATTAGTATTATTATTATTATTACTATTATTATTACTATTATTATTATTATTATTACTATTATTATTACTATTATTATTATTATTACTATTATTATTAGTATTATTATTATTATTATTATTATTATTACTAGTATTATTATTTAGTTCCTAAATGGTTTAAGAATTAATTAATAAGTAGTAGTATTATTATAAATAATTAAGTTCCTAAATAGTTTAAGAATTGTGATTATAATAAATAATTAAGTTACTAAATAATTTAGTAATTAATTAATAAGAAGTACTTTCATTATTAAATAATTAATTTCTTAAATAGTTTAGGAATTGTAATTAATTAATTTAGTTTCTAATTAAATTGAGAATTAAATTAAAACCCTAATCCTAAATAGTTTAGGACGATTAACTATATTTAAGTCTTATCATAGATTAAGGTTACACACTCTTTCACAAGAATAGAAAGAGTACTTCATAATTATCTATATCTAAGGAGTTAGAGAGAGAGAGAAAGAATTAGAACTAACTACACATGGTTTGGAGAAATCAAAATCAACTTTTTTAATTCATAGATTTCTTAGTGGATCACCACTAGAGACTTCACACTTGGAGAGCTAATATTGATCCGTAGAAAACGCGAATGATTAAAGAAAATTGAACTTGTACCTGTGAAAACTTAGTTCTACGAAAGTATAAATCTTTTATAATTTCTCAATTAATAACAGTCGCATAAGAAAGATCTTAGTTATTGGTTTGTAGAAAATTTTAAAATCTAATTTTACTTACTTCCGTTGCGCTTATATAATTTGATTATATTTTTGTCATATTTTTACAAACCAACACACTTATGCACATGCAACCAAATATATGGGTCCATAAATCAAATTTTTCTTGCCCAACAAGTTATTTCACTTTTACCAGTTTTATTGGCCTGAAACAACACACAGGTTGTATCAGAAAACCATTTAAATGCTTTAAAATAACAAATTAACCCCAGCAAACTAGTCAATTTACACAACCAGAAACAAGTTGGAATACAAATACTTATCCTAGGCTAAATTTACCTGTGAAATAAAATCAGCTTCCTTTTTAACTATGATATGTATTGAGGATCTGCAAATAATCACAGAAGTAAAAAAAAAAGGGGGGGGGGGGGGGGGGGGGGGGGGGGTACGTTGTCCAATGCAAGATGAAGTACGAATCAATGACGAAAAATTAAAAAAACTAACATAGCTGTAATTTTTGCTTGAGTTTTGGCGTCGCCGAAATCTGAACAATGCTTACTACAAAACTTGATGGCTCGGCTAGGCAATGGCGCAGAGATGACACTATGGTGTTCAACGCTAGTCACTAGTGGGTGCACAGAGGCAAGTTCAGATCGTAAGTTGTCTAAAGTTGTTTAATGTTAACTATTTAATAAAGGTTTTGAACTTAGGACTAACAGGCTATCATACTTTCAAGTTTTATTTATAAGACTGCTGCATAACAACTTTGAATAAGTAATATCCTATAACTTCACAATTTTTTCTACTGTAGCTAAAATCATATAAGGAACCAATTCATCAAACTCCTCGCTTTGATCATGAGGAATCAATAATTATAATATACCTGATCGTAGTTATAATATACAAACAACTAAAAGTTACATAAGCTCACTCTCTTTGAGGCAATTTTACAAACAGCTCGTAGGCAATAATTAATAAAGCAATTTGAATAGCCTAATAACAAACTGGAAGAGGAAATAACTTGTGAAGCGTAGAAACACTGTCAAGGTCGCGTGGAAACACTGTCAAGGTCGCGTGGAAACAAACTGCATTACAAGAATATTTTCAGGAATATTTCAAAAATAAAAATGATCTCATAAGCATAATTTATTTTACTGGTCACTCTCTGAGGCAATTTTACAAACAGCTAATGGACAAATTTTTATTTTTATTAAATTTCACTTGTTAGGTTTTCTTTGGACCTCTCAAACAAAGCACTAAATTCCACTTAATGTTTAATTCAAAAAAAAATTAGAAGAGAATAGATAAACAAAAAAATAATAAAGAACATCATCTCATTAGTCATTACATAGAGAACTTAAATTAAAGCTCTCAGACGTAGTATAATCAGAAAAATTACACACAAATTTAAAAGCATACCGATTTTCACTTCCAATCATACATAAACAATCATTTTTTCCCGATAAAAGAGCAAAGAAGCAGTTAGAACAGAGAATAAGCTACCTATTTGTGTGTTTAAAGACCCTAGGTCTTCAAATCTAGTGATAACTACAAAACTTATGAAGAAAATTGAAGAGCTGAGCCGATGGATCGATGAATTAATCGTCGGAGCTTTCAAATCGAACAACGGCAGAAGAGAAGTAGCCGGATAAGAACACGGATCGATGAATAGGGATGAGAGAGAACAGCTAAAGACGAATCTCTGTAAATTTATCTCTCTGATAAGATAAATCTAAGAGGAAATTTGATAGATTTTAGGGCTTGGTGAGAAAAAAGAGAACAAGTAACATGAGGCTTGGTTGAGCGAGAGAACTAATTTGGAGAATGTTTTGATTGGGGAAAAAATTAACAGGGCCTATAGGTATGATATGAACAGGACTTTATACCTACGGCTGAAAAGGACCCTCCGTATGGGGCAGTTGTGCGGCTATATGCGGGACCGCGGCTATAGTCATCGATAGCTACGTTTCCGTACGGACATACGTAGCCTGAAATTCTAGTTGTGACTTATTATGAAAAAGAATTTTATTTTTGATAAAAATATTATTTTAGATATTTGTAATTTTTTTTGTAGTATGTATACTATTGTGTGAGAAGGTTCTTACTAGATTAGGAAAGAAAAATTGTAAATACTTTATAAATAAAATCTTATGTTTAGAGAGAGATGACACATTCGAGAGGCAATAACATTTTATAGTGTGGAGATAAGGTATAATTGGGTCTTAGGTTAGTGTGTGAAGAAGAATTTTTTCAGCTTTTATTTTGTACAAACAGTTATAATTTGAAGATTAATATGTTGAAATTGATTTTGTGAATTAAGTTAATGATGATCAAATTACGTTAAATATTGTGCTACTTTTTTTCTTAATTATGTTGCTTATTTTGCGTTGATTTAATTATCAACAGACAGAGAATTGGGGCACCCAACTACAAGATCAAAAACAGAGGAGACTGCAAGGAAGATACTCTCTTGAGTACAACACGTATCTATTGTTCACAGCAAAGACTACTAGGGTAACTAATCTCATTCACTCTAACTTTCGTCACTTAGTGTCAATGTCTGTTTAACAGATTGTTTTTGTCGTTTGTGTTCTTTCCAATCTCTGCGCATTTCATCGTTGCAGCAATAATTCTTTTTGCCCCTAACATATATACTCCAGCTTGGTAATTTCCATCGCTTGTCCAAAGTTGAACCCTAGGAACAATTTCACTCACACAAGTTCTAAAAGCATTCTGATAGAAACACCCTCCAAAAATATAACTAGCCCATAAATGTACTTTATGAAAAAACATAAAATCTCAAAGTTACCACAAGCTAACTCAATCCAACTGAATAAAATTCCCCAACGACCCAAAAAAATAAATAAATTAAGGATGCACACACCACCCCTGAAAATTTACTCAACCTTTCATCTGAATCGTATAGAAGTGGCATTGGTCCATAACTAAAGGAATCTATATGGGAAAATGTTTCATCTTTATTGCTCAAAAGTTGCATTGTGGTCTATGACTAATGTAACGACCCGAAAATCCGCGTGTTGACCATGCCGGATCCCGTGCGTTAGACGTACAACCTTGTACTTAAATCCACATTATATCTCAATAATATAATTGATAAAAACTCATTAAATTTAAACTTTTACAAATAATTCTTTAGTCATTTGTCTCAGAATCGCAATCTTTACATAAATCTTTGAACAACTTCGATCATATATATAAGTATATATCATGACCTAATTTATTACAAAAGATATACAGATTAATTGCCCTTAACTTTACAATTATCTTTTAAGTCTATTTATCATTCAAAACATATTTCAACCATTCACTCTTACACATAACTACACAGCACCTCGCTTTGGTACACAATAGATTTAAATGTTAAACTAACATTTCATTACAGTTTATACCTTTTGGTAACACTGTTTACCCCCAAATGGTTTATCAAAAGTATCTATATCTCCTGGGATAGTGCATAACATTTCCCTTCCTTGATCTTTACTGAAACCTCATATGTCTCGCACGTAGCTAAAAATATTTATTTAAGCAAGAATTAGCAACTACGTTGCTCAGCAAGTTTAACAGTTACATATAACACATAATTCATGCATCATGTCTGCTTATCAATATATCTATGTATGACATTTTATACATGTAGATGGGCTAAAATATAATTCATGATCTGTACTAACATGCTTGTCACTTTACAATTTATACAGTTCATAAATAACAGCTAAATCAACTTATCAGTTGAACAACAACAGTTTAATCACATTATGGCATAAAAGCACATTAACTCATGTTTGCATATAAAAACATGTCACACATAATAACAGTTATCACATAAGAGCAAGTTCTGAAAAACTTGCCTGGACTGCATAACCATTTTACGCCATCCCCTTTTTTTTCGTTTCTTGCGCAACCTACACAGTATGTAAGATCAACACTGCACAATATTAGTCAAGGTTTGACTCAATACCTAAATCTTATTTTTAAGATATCTACTTCCTTTTATCGTCTCATTCATTCAATATGGTTGATTTATTATTCTAGTATCTCGTGGACTCGTTACAATATTTTGATTTAACTCCGTAAACCTTTTGTACTTAACTTCATACTCCCGACATTCATTAATGTCACAACAGTAACACTTGAACCTTATATTTGTTTAGGTCGATCCATTACTTAGTTGCTACCGGACCATAATATCGGTTAAACTTAATCACATGATTAACTCAATTTCATTTGATTACTATTTAGTATAGTAATCAACTAATTACCTTTAGTTATTTAATAATAACTAGCTATATTTACTCATTATTTAATATTTACATATGTTATTTATCTAGCAATTAAATGATCACATAACAAATAATTTGACATACTATCATTAACCCTGTAAAACAATTATTTGATTTTAAGTTAATGACTTAATTAATTTATAGAAATTTTCTTAAGTGAAACACATTTATTAAACTATTAAACAATTTATGATAATTGTTTAATTAACGAGTTAATGACATTACATTTATTTCATTAAATCAAACTTCCTTTAATCACTATTTAATATTAATTAAATAGTAAGTAATTAAATATCTTTGGTTATTATGTAATAAAAAATAATAACTAATTAGGTTTATTTATTATTTAAAGTAAATCAAATAATAAATAATTAAATTAGTAGGAATTTAAATATCCTTAGTTATTATTCAATCAAAAATAATAACTAATTAGGTTTATTTATTATTTAAAGTTAATTAAATAATAAATAATTAAATAATCAATCTTATTTGTCTTTAATTATTATTTAATAGTAATTAAATAATAACTAATTAATTTAGAAACCTTATTTATTATTTAATAGTAATTAAATAATAAATAATTTAATTTAATCATAAATTAAACTTACTAGATTAATATTTAAAATATTTAAATATTAATCCCAACAATTTATTATATTGAAAACTTGTTAAATTATAAAATTTGAGTAAGTGTAGGAAACTTGCATTTAATATGAAAATTAAATGAAGTTAGAAAACTTGCACAGAATAAATATCTGAGTAAGTTTAAGAAACTAGCCTGAAGCGTTCCTTGTAACTTTTCGCTAAATCGCCCTTCAAATGTCCTACAAAATTACGTTAACGATAACGCACCAATTAGATACATAATGACCCCAATTATTGGTTAATTTATATTACCATATTATTCATTTTAGGTTGTTCGCGTTTTATAATTTAAGTAAACGCGACCAAACTTTAAAATTCTTCGGTACAGGTCCAAATCAGACAGGGTAAACCTGTCTGCCTTGTTGTCTGCTTTAGGTCAAGTTTTATTCTGTTGCAATCCAGACAGGTGTGACCGTCTGCTTAGGCCCAAAACTCCTTGTATCATCAGGACAATTTCATTCTTCTCGTACCTACTCTGTGACTTCGTATCTTTCTCATTTTAACACGGAATTAGGCCATTTCGGAGGCTATGGAAAGCTTATAACATGCCCTCCAAAACCACCATGAATACATAATTTTACAGACTCGTTATCAGGCCACAAAATTGGCCCGAAAGTCCCCTTCCCGTTCAGATTTCTTAGTTTGGACAGACTTGACACCTTTTCTCCCAAATGCCATTACTCCCTCATCCGAGGTCGGAATGAGGTGATTCCAAAGCCTATGGCTTCGTAACTTCGTGTACTACAACTACACAAAATTTCAGAACTTAAAACACAACACATCAGTACCAGTTTTGCTTCAACGGACAGTGTGCATCTATGGTTTTTCTTATAAGACTTAGTTTGTTCAAATCTTTACCAAAGATTCATTTCTAAAGCTTTTAAACTCCCTCAAGTTGGGTGATTCTCATCACTCAATAGAGTACAACATGACACATTTAAAATTAACATGCAAGCTCGGATCGATACATCTTTTAAGGTCCGAAACAGTCCGCACAAGTTCATTTAATCATGCATATTCTTGTAATTATAGCAAGTACTAGCCTAATACACTAGTAACTAAATGCTACGCATAATCACATATAGCCATATGTAAGATATGCATTAAGCTATGAAAACCTACATACATTTAGATCAACATGTAATCCATGAAATTTACCACATAAAACACATATCTACCCTCTTTGTTTGAAAGCAAACTATTAATAACTAAAGCTTAGCAAATTTGTCCCTTTTTATTTGGAAACAAAACAACCTTTTCCATTTAAAAAGCAAAACAACCCTCATTTGATTTGAAAAATAAAACAGCCCCCTGTTTATTGGAGTCCATAGCAGTTCCTCTTTCTTTAAAACATTACCATAGCAGCCCTCATTCAGTTTAAAGAACATAGCAGCCCCTAATTTGTTTTAAGAGGCAAAACAGCAAAACTATAGCAGTCTTCCTCTTTCATTTTGGACAAAGTAGCCCCTCTTCTATTTGAAAAACAAACAGCCCCCTGTTTATTGGAATTCATAGCAGCCCTCATTTTATTGAACAAATAGCAGTCAAATAGCAGCCATCAATTGGCTTGAAAAGCTACAGCAGCCCTTGTTTCCTTTTAAAAACACATAACCCCTTTTTCATTTCAAAAGCAAAACAGTCCTCATTTGGTAAAAAAAAACTACAGCAGCCCCTTGTTAGAATAAAAACATAGCAGCCCCTGAAATTTACATACAAGAGCTTTAAAACAAATTTTATCCTTTGATTTAAAACAGCTCTTAGCACCTAACACTTGGCATAAATTCTGCTCACTTTGGTATTTTAACAAACACCTAGTGAGCAGTCCACATTAATTCCCAATTTGAACAACTTGCCAAAATTTATTCATTTGGGCATTTCATCAACCACATGTCGTGCGCATGTTATTTCTTAATCATTTTACTAGCATTTAAACATGTAATTCACATGGATACAAAGAAAACTCCAGCCACAACCCCTTATTACCATGATCCTCATTCGCAACCACAACCTCTCACAAGTAAAACCAATAATAACCATAATCATAGTCATGAATTGAAATTTCTTTAGGAGTCAAGTATGATATTTCTATACCTTTGGGTTTGATGAAATCTTGCTTCGACTTAAGGCTTAATTGATGAAATTACAGATGGATTCTTCTCTTCTTTGCTTCTCCTTCTGCCGAAATCCTTCCATGGTCTATATACTCTCAATATGAGAAGCCTTCAACTCCCCAGATTTGGAGAAAAGCAAAGATGTTGACAAAGGCTTGGGAGGAAAAAGATCTTTCCCCCGTCCACCAGCTGTACCACAGTAATGTTGGCCCCTATTTGACTCCTATGTAGCCCCTAAATAGCCTAGCTCTTACACAGCCCCTCACCCGCCCCTTCTTGCTGCAAAAACTGAGCTCCTTGCCCCCTGACTTGGTCCCAAAATGTCAGTCACACTAGAAACAATTCGTGCATCACTTAATCACTGTTTGGGCTGCTTCAATTTGACTGAACAAGGATGAAATGGGCTGCCGAATTGGGCTGATAACAAGTAAGAAGGTCAGGCTATATTTCTTACTAATTAGTAGTAGTGCTTTGGGCTCAAGTGAATGAAGACTTATAGTTTAGTATTGGCTTTGATTCTTTAGTAGCCCAATTGATTATTTATTTGGGTTTGCTTTAACATTAATATTCCACCCATTCCATGATTCCCATAATTAAATAACCCAAATTGTAAATTATTAATTTGGGTCCAACAATAACTGTTGAGCACTACACATACTATGTTAATTAGGTCCATTGCTTAATTAATTCAACATACTAGCTTAACCTTTAAAGGACCACAGTTAAGTTATTTAAATTAAATAACCTAAATTTAACCCATAACCAATGATATTAATTATTTAAATTTAATTGGCATGGTCATCTCTTGTGTTCCTCAATTAAAGCCATCACTTAGGTAACACTTCACATTTATTTTTATTTTTGATCACACATGACAACTTTAATTTTAAGCCATTTTAGCTTTTCTTTTCCCATCATTTGATACCACATGATCAACTGATCTCATTATAAATAAGTAAATATTTTATTTATAATATCTCATTTCAGTTTTTTTTTAGATAGAGCCCTTTTTATTTTAAAGGTTTCTCTTTACAATTCACATTATACCCTATAGGTTTCTTTATAACTCAAAAATTAAATAATAAGAAAATTTAATCATATCTACACAGTTCTCATCTCCAAGCTAGGATAAATCTCTAACCTTATTTAATTATTCAATATTTTCATTAAAAGAAATATTGCTAATACATATTCGGGGTATCACAACTAAAGAGAGAAAATTATTGAAATTACATTACAAAAAAGTTTAAAATATTGTACATTTTATTTTCTTGAACAAACTATAACAATTTTAAATATCAAATCATTATGCAAGAATAGGGATACTTTGCTCATGTCTGAAGAAGTTGGTTGGGTCAACTACTGACTTCACTTGAATCAACCTATCAAAATTATTCTTGAAATACTTTTTCCCCCACATGCTGGCTTGTGCAAAGCTTGTGCGCCCATTTGGATTGTTCATACCCAAGTCAAGATCATTATAATTTACATACGCAGTTCTTGGAGTGACATACGGAGCTAAGTAGCTGTATAGATTTCTAATCCAATTCATAGCCTTCGTGGAGTTGCCATCCGTTTGCACCCTCATGTAAATCATGTACAGTGTTCCGGCTCTATGTGGGAATGGAATCGCGGATTCTGAAATCTCATCCATCCTTCCACCATATGATGTAAAGATCATATTTGTCGCTCCTGGACCAGCTTTAAGAAGCATTTCCCATATCCCATTAAGCCCTTCTTTCGAAATTGGCTTCTTAGCAAAGTCTGATTTTGCTTTAAAAGGTATCTTAAACGATGTTCGATTTAGTAGAACTTCAGTTGATTCGTTAGGCGAAAATAGGGAAAGAAGAAGCACCGCTTGGATATAACTACCTTCGGTACAATGTTTTCTCTCCAACCCTAACTCAGGGAAACTTTTTTTCATCAATGGAAGCAGTTCATCAATCCCACCAAGGAACAAGGACAAGAATCTGAATTGTACTGTCGATTTGCTTAGTACTGTTCTACTAGCTTGAGCAGGTAAATTTATATTATTGGTATTTACTATGATTCTTATTTCAATATCTTTTGGCATCCTTGGAGCAACATATTGCCACCGATGAACAAGTTCAGTTGCATTTTGTTCCAAAGTTCTTGTGACTTGAAAAACAGTAACAATTTTCGGAACAAGAACTAACTTAATCTTCCAAGAAAGAATAACTCCAAAGCTAGAAGCTACGCCTCCTCTAATAGCCCAAAAAAGATCTTCACCCATTGATTTTCTATTAAGAATTCTTCCATTAACATCGATCAAATGAGCATCAATAACATTATCAGCAGCAAGACCATACTTTCGTCTCAACACGCCATACCCTCCGCCACCAATGAGTCCACTAACACCAACGGTTGACCAAACGCCACCAGGAAACCCTAGAGTTTTACTTTTCTTGGCAATATTATAGTAAAGTTCACCTAGGGTTGCACCGGATTGAACCCATGCAGTTGCAGTTATAGGATCAACATTGATTGATCGAAGATTAATCATATCTAGTAAAACAAATGGGACATTGGATACGTAGGAAAGGCCCTCGTAATCATGACCACCGCCTCGGATCCTAATCTGCATGCCATGTTTTCTTGAGCAATAAATGACCGTTTGGATTTGGGATTCGTCAAATGGAGTAACAATCACTGAGGGTTTAGGGGTGGTGGATGATGCGAATCGGAGGTTGTTTATAGAGAATTGCAGGATAGAAGTGTAGGAAGAGTTGTTTGGGGTGTAAATAACTTTGGATATTGTTGTGGAGTTTAAAGAAAAACGGGTTAGGCATTCAAGAAAATTTTGGTTTGTTTCAGCTGAAGCAGATACAAATGAAAAAGGTAGCAAAAGAAAAACATAAGCAAGTGAAAACAAGGAACAAAATAAAATCTTCATTTTCATACTGCTTTAATATGTTGATGACTTTGGTTTGTGAGAAAGTGATACTATTTATACTACTTTTTAGTTTTCAATAGTAGTATAACTACACCAGGTGCACAAGGCATTTTTTAATTTAATTAGGAGTAAAGACGAGATGAGATCAACTGTGGAAAATGTCAAAAGAATAATATTATTCCCTTTGTTCCACGTGAGTGTGTGTATATATATAGAGAGAAAAAAAAAAGATTATAGCTACAGTTTTAAAGATAGCATAGTCTTATGTTTAATTATGCGGACGTAACTTAAATTTAGCTTTCGTCCAACAATAATACTGTTATCTTTACAATTGTGACTCTCTCTCTCTCTCTCTCTCTCTCTCTCTATATATATATATATATATATATTTATCGGTTCCACAAAGTCTACGATGTTTCATGATTTGTATGCCCATATAATTTACATAGCACGTGTGCCAACGGATGCTGGTGCATATAAAGTGTGTGTAAGTGCCAACTGCCATGCCCTACCACCATATAAAGGAAAATCCAATTATCTACGATATCTAAATTACAATACATTCTTGATTCTCGTAAATGAATCTCTAAGTAGCCCCCATATAATGAGGGTTGAATAAGAAATGATATCACCAAGGATTTGAACATAAAAGAAATTACACATTTAGAATGCACGAGTTTTTTTAAGGGTACCTTAGCCCACCTCTAAAGTCTAAACGCGGAGTTTCCTTCTTTATGGTCTATTCTAAAATTCTAAATGTGTTTGTTTCTATTATCGTTACTTCAATTATGCAGTTGTTATATATATATATATATATATATATATATATATATATATATATATATATATATAAAATGTGTGTAAGTGCCAACTGCCATGCCCTACCACCGTATGAAGGAAAAATCCAAATATCTATTATATCTAAGTAACAATATATTCTTAATTCTCGTCAATGAATCTCTAAGTAAGCCCCTTATAATGAGGGTTGAATAAGAAATTATATCACCTAGGACTTGAACATAAAAGAAATTACACATTTAGAATGCTCGAGTTTTTTTAAGGGTGCCGTAGCCCACCTCTAAAGTCAAAACGCGGGGTTCCCTTCTTTATGGTCTGTTTTAAATGTGTTGGTTTATATTATGGTTACTTCAATTATATACTTGTTATAAGGGTAAAAAGTTATTGCGAGTAACAAAATTTATTAGTTATGAACTTATGATAATGGTCCAAAATGAAGTAATATTAATTGATAAAGGTTAAAATGATGAAACTGTTATTTATAAAACTTTTGAAATGATAAAATTGCTATTAATAAATTTAAAGATATATATATTTTAACTGTTTTACCGTCAACTAGTCATCGCTACCACAATCATATATATGCAAATGATTGTTAGGCTTGACACAAACAAGCTTGTGTACCTTATTGGTGTAAATTATAAAATTATTAATGACTTTTGAAAGTTAATTTGTGATATTTTTAAACTCAAAATTAAAATATTTTGAATAAAAATTATGAAATAATAAATCTTAAAATGAGTAGTAATTTTTAAATAATTTATAATATTTATCATTTTATTGACTAATTCAACTTGAAGGAATTCATGCTACTATTGAATTTAAAAATATCTTAAATTAATTATAAAAAATTAATAATAATATTATATTTTGAGATGGAGTACAATCTTGAGTAATGATCGGTAATTATAGCTCCAAGAATTCAGTAATGATATACTTTTACCTAAACTTGAACTGTGATACACACACACACACACACAGAGATATATATATATATATATATATATATATATATATATATATATATATATATATATATATATATATATATCATTAAAATTAACAAATTAATATTATGTAAGAAGACCTTATTTTAATTGTTTCATCATAAAACTATATTAGTAATTTTTATTTTTTTTTATAAAATTATGTTACTAATTCTAGTTTTTAATTTGGATAGATAAATAATAAAAGTTGTCTTAGCTTAGGAAAGGTACAAGGCCGAACAAAAGAAAAAAAGTGAACAAAAAAAGGGTGAACTAAAAAAATGTGGATGAACTAAATTCTCTGTTTAATTATAGTATAGATACGTTAATCATGTCATATTATGTTTAATCTTCGCTATGTTGGTGATTATTTATGAGTTCACTTGCTAGTTAGCTTTTCACATGGTTTAAATGCTAAATTATGGCTTAGATCTATATTTTATGCATGTTAAGACATTAAATGTGATGTAGTTCTTTGTATGGATTTTGAATTTGTAACGCACCGAGATATGATCCCGACCTTCTTTAATTATATCCATTTATATCTGGATTACATAATTATTAACTTTAAATTTATTTTTATAATCATAAAACATATTTATGGCGATCTCGTACGTTAAACTTAACCTTTAATCTTTATAATTGACCATAAAAGCGGCCCATATATATATATATATATATATATATATATATATATATATATATATATATATACACACACACATACATACATAATCTGAAAATAAAATTTTGCCATGACTTATTCGCACATGACCCTATTTACTATACATGTTCATGTTCACTTGAACCTGTTTCCTTACGGTTATCCATCATGTCTATCCAAATATACATTCTGTATACACATGTTTATCCATACATATGAGTTTATTACATATCAAACTCGACTATCAAATATACATTAATTTTACATTAATACAACTTTTTCTGATTCTTACATACATACAAAATCCATCCTTATGGACTTCCAACATTTATTGCTTGCACATAATACAAATTACATATAACAAATTTGCTTCTCGCCTATCCCTATATTCACATTCTTTACCTTAACTGCATCGAAACCTCCGACCTTCTTGTACTTTACCTGAAACGTTAGTTCATAACAAAAATGAGCATAAAGCTCAGCAAGTAATTCAGATAACACCTTTCATGCTCGCAGTTTATAATATGCATCATGCTCCTTTACTTTATCATATTATGCATGAATGCCACGTATTTCATCTAACATTTATACCACATAGTTGCACATAGAGCACATTTCAAATCCTTTATAATTATATAGTTCATCTAGAACAATTAGTACACTTTAGTCTAAAAAACTTGCATGTACGCTTTTATTTACTTAACATGTACTGTCTCGCTTGGCTTGTCAATCTTTTCTTGCCTCGGGTTGCTAGTTCATACCTTATCTGCCAACATAGGACTTATGTGTTATTATAAGATCATAAAACTTATATAACTTACCAAACTAAATCCATAAATACATGATCATTCGTCTCTAATCATTTCACTTATGATGTATTATACCTTATGTAGGTTAATAATACATCATAGCTTGCTTCCAACCTTTTTCATAACTTATAACACACTTTAGCTTAGCTTTAGGCATGTTATATTATGTCATTAATCATTTCATTATGCATCAACACTCTTTATATAGTCCATTTTTATCTATTTAGGGTTTACATAATCTACTTTTATCATTCCATATCAATATATAGCTTTTTAGAAGCTTAAAAAATTTCAAATGCACAGACATTGCGCCCCGGTGCCTTCAGAGCTCGCTGGCCGCGAAGTGTTCTCGGTTGTGAACAGTACATTGTGCCGCCAGCCCAATGTTTAGTACAAAATATTGCACGGGGGTGCAGTGTTTAGAAACAAGATTTCTAATTTTTGCACTACCTTTGCCGATTTTTAACTTCTTCATCTTACATCCAAATAAGCTAAAATTTGGACGACATCTAGATCTTACTACCTAGTATTTTTAAAAAATACTACTTAGTACATTTGGCTTCTTGAAATCATTGATACATTAGTCCATAGAAGGGCTGTTCAAAACATTTTCAACACTTAGAAAAATTTTAACTTCAAAACTCACTTTTTACCAAGTTGGTGATTTTTGGCCATTTGCCTTAAAACTTAATTCTAACACTTGACATAGCTCATATAGGTCATATATGACATGTCCAAACTTTTAAAACCTTAAAACTTCGCACGAGGCGATAATTGTCCGTTAAAATCCATTTCGAGTTAAAACGATCGATTTCGTTCGTTCGAATCGCCAATTCATTCAAATTTGAATCCGTTGATTACCAAATCAACATAAACACATGTAATAACATAAAACTAAGTCATGTGACTTCATTTCACCTCTAATTCTTCAAAATTTCCAAAAATCACCCTTAAGATTGAATTTTCATTAAAATTTCCAAATTTTTCATTTTCAACACTTATGCTATTCTTGACCCATTTTTGAAAAACTTAATTCCAACACACAATTTACCACATATAACACATATTTAACTTGTACGGGCCTTCAAAACATTTCAAACTTTTCAAATGACTTCATTTTTTTTTCAAATAATTCTTTTTAGGCGTTGACGAATGTTTTAAAACGTTTAAAATCCTCAATTGTCGCCATAAACGTCAAACGACTTCCAAATCATTTCAAACACGTGTATTAACATCAAACTTAGCTTTTTGGCCTCATTTGATCACCAATTACACAAAATGGCCAAAATTACACATTGATAACACTTTGTCAACTTTTACTAACTTTTCAAATTCAAAGCTTAAACTCCACTTGAAACTTAAACTCTACACACCATATATGCTCCCACATACACATTTAACAACTATATAAGTCTATATAGCTTCTAACTGCACATTCTAATGTACTTTACAGATTATGATATGGTCTACACAAAATATAGCCTAATATTTAACTTTCCTTTATAAAAACATACTCTTCAACCTTTCATGCATCTTTTATGCTATCTATCATGAAATTTCTTCATGTATTAACCATGATCAACACTTTGAAGTAGATGTTCATTAAAATTTCCAACATATAACACATGATCATCCAATGAATCATTGTTTTTAGCTTGAATTTAGACATGAATAGTACACCACCTTTATAATCCAACTCTTATGCTTAGGGTTTCATCAAATAATACACATATGGTACATAACTTACATAACTCTTGCTTCTATCCATGAATTCTTGCATGACTACTCATAAACTAACATTTAAACTCATAAAAGCTAAGTTCTATAATTAGAACATGATCAATACCTTCTTAAAGCTATTCCTTTTCTTGCTTTAAAGCTTGCTAAAGCTTTATTCTTCACTTTGATGACTTATTCTCCTTTCCTTGCTCATTTTTTTAGCAACTTCCTTCAAGGTTTATGAACCCTAGTTTCCTTTCTTCTTTCTCTCATTTTCTCTTGCTAGAACTTTCGAAATGAGGAGATGAAATGAATAACTTGCATACTTGAGATCATACACTCATATAAATTGTAATAAATTTCCAACAACTAACCATGCATGGTTAGTTTAACTCATGCATGGTCAAGGCTAAATAAGGCATTTCACATGACTAAACAAGGGCATAATAGTCACTACCCCAACATAGGACACAATTGTCATTTCATGGATTGTCAAGGGCATTTTGGACTTTTATCTCAAAATCTAGACATTTAATTTCCAATTAACTCATAATTTGCTTACTTTTAATCCATTTCACTTCCTTTTTTTTAATCCAAATTTGTTTCCATAAACTTGAACTTCATTCCACTATCAAATATTCCATAATTTGCTTGTTCCAAATTACTTGTCACATTTCGAAATATGTATTTCATTAATCACATATTAATTATTACCACATTTGCCAAAATTCCATATTATCACTTTTTTTTCCAATTCCTATAAACCCTTTGGTTCCATAATAAATCAATTCCATAAATTTCAATTATCGACATCTCAATACCATCGAATTGCTCATCTTTTCCATAAACCGCTTCCTCGAGATGCAAACCTCGACCGAATTACCAAAATCCATCGTCCTTTATCCTTTTAAAACTCATAATATCTTCTTCACGACTTTTCGTCTCTTTACTTATTTACTTAACACATATAATGTCAGTTCTCAACATATATGCTATCTACATTCCTTCTGCGCACTTCTGGGGTATTACATTATGTATCTACTCACCTCATTTCAATCAAAATATAAATTTCTTCATAAATTTCATATATTCACATATCATGCACTTAATATTCCTTAATAAACCGATTAGGTCATACGGTTTCTTCTTCACTGCACTTACAGATTTACCTTTACTTGTCATTCGCATACCCTCGCTTCTCCAGGCCTATTTATTAAGCTCACTGTCGATATCCATAACTAACGCATCAATTCAAATATACCTTACTCATTTCAGTTATTCTCTAATTTTAACTGTTATTTCTCTATCTGCTCAAATACATACATATATATATATTCAACTCTTCAATCTTTTACCTACTGACACCTAATATCGTGTCTTACAATACTTTCTTCAAATCACCCTATTGTGGGTATTACAATCAATAATTCATCTTAATTCCATTATATTAACCTATAATCATCGAAATTCATGTTTCTTAAAATTCCATTAGCTGATACATCCCATATACATATATAATTGATCATTTCCATTATACTTTCTCATTTCCATAACTCATCTTTGTATGTTCGACCACATAGGTCCCCCTTTAATATTTCAACCACACAGGTCCTTTTTAACACATTGATCACATAATAATTCAATTTAATCAATCCTTAATACATTTTGTCATTCAAACTAGGTTTTAATCTTCTAACATTTACATAATTAATCATAATCCTCAATTGAAAATCCTGTAAAAATCCGGGATGTCACAGAATTGAATAACATTACTATTGTTGATTTGGGTTTTGAATTGAATAACATGCACATTCTTGATTTGGATTTTAAATTGAATGACATTCCTATTTGATGATTTGGGCCTTTGAATTGAATGGCATATATTTTGCTCACCTGAGTTTGTTTGTTGAATTAGGGTATGATGTGAGTTTAAGGTAGAATTTGGGGATTTTGGATTCACATTCACAAGACTCGTATTCCTTCATGCCTTCCCTATGATGGTTTATAGATTAAATTTGTAAATATAAAGTCTTATCGGTAATTGTGGATTTGTGATGGACTAAATTAAGAGTTAGATAGCTTTCTTACCCAACACATTTATTTTAGGCCCCATTGTACAATAAATAATTGGAAGAATTATATTTACTAGTACATTTTTAAAAAATATTACAACAAAAGTGTATACATAAAATATTTACAAAATTAGTGCATCTTTAATATTTAATTTCCAAATTAGTGCATTCTTATTTCTTTAATTTAGTTAGGTGATTTAATGGGTAGTTGGTTCTAAATTTTAAAATTCAAAATTTAAATTACTTAACAATATCTACACCACCAAATACTCTGATATTTCTTTTCTTTCATCTTCTCCAAACTTTCTCCTCCACTTTCTCTTTCCTACATTTTCTCTTCCTTCGCCACTTTTTTCATCTTTTCCAAAACTTCGTACGCCGCTTTCTCTCTCTTCCATTTTCTTCGTCGCTATCTCGACTTCGTCTTCACGTTTATGTTCATGGTGATGTCAATGATCGGCGTCGTCATAACCACCGCCAATCCCTTCTACACCACTGCTGATAAGCTCATTGTGGCGTCAATGGAGTCTTCGCGTTCATGGCGGGGTCAAGAGTGACGTTAATGGAGTATTCACGCTCATGGTGCGTCAATGGAGTCTTCACGTTCATGATTGGATTTCTCAATTTCTCGAGGTAACCAAACACTAGTATGGAGGTAACCAAACAATAGTATGTCGCTTTTTTGCTGCATTTAATCTAGGTAACCAAACACTAGTATGGAGGTAACCAAACAATATTATGGAGGTAGCCAAACACTATGATGACGAGTTTTATTGCAGTAAATCTAGGTAACCAAACACTAGTATAGAGATAACCAATTCCTGAATGTGTAGTAACTAGTTCTTTCGTACAGTAAATCTAGGTAACCAAACATTAGTATAGAGGTAACCAATTCCTGAATGTGTAATAACTAGTTTTTTCGTACAGTAACTCTAGATAATCAAACACTAGTATGGTGGTAACCAAACACTAGTATGGAGGTAACCAATTCCTGAATTTACTTATCTTCGGTATGTACCTATATTTCTTGTTTATCGGCGCTTATTATAACTTAAGTTATGTAACGATCATGATCTTCTTTTTTTCCTCAGGGTGGTGATCAACTATGACTTCCCATTAAATCTCGGCGGTGGTATAGAAGGGATTGGCTAGGGTTATGACATCGCCGATCATTGACGCCACCATGAACGTGAAAACGAACTGACGAAGTTTTGGAGGAGATGACTTGAATTATACTTAATGGCGTTGGTATGCTAGTGGAGTCAAAGTAGGAGAAAGAGATGAAGAAATTGAATTGAATTGAAGTAATTTAATTTACTTCTCCTTCATATAAGGAATTTGTGAAATTTAATTTACTTCTCATTGATTTAAGGGATTTGTGAAACTGAAATGATTTAATATGAGTATTGCATTGCACTCTTTTTGTAATTATTTTGTTGATGCACTAATCTTGTATTTTTTTTCTTAATTATTATATTATTGTAAAGAACCCTAAATAATTTATGTTGGTTTAGAATGGACCTTAAATATGATCAAGTTGACTCTAATAGATCCTAAATTAATTGGTTATGCCTTTCATATATTAAAATGATTTTCTAAATAGAAAATTAACAAATGATTTTGAAAAGTAAAAGAATGTGGGCAAACAATTTCGAACCAAAAGAAAATATAATTGGAAACAACTCAATATTTGAATAATTTTTAAAATTTAAAATCAAATTTGGAATAACATCTTTGCAAAACAATCTTTGGAATGGTTCTTTAAAAATTTAAAAGTTTTACCGATTCCTTTAAAATTAAGAGACATTTTTAAATGACTCTTAAAAAAAATAAAAAATCTTTGGGATGACATATTTTTAAAAGACATACTTTAGATCAAGTAAAATTAATTTCATTGATCATGATCAATTATAATTATCTTTCAAGGTGTCAGTTGTTTTAATGCCTTCGACTTGTTTTTGTTCTAACTTGGAGACCGTTTCAATTACGTAATTGGAGCACATATATATTATAAAAGAATCTAAAAATAAATCTTAAATTTTTTAGGATGGTATTAAAAATCGATCGATCTCATTGAAAACTTGCATGAAAAGTTTGAACAACATTTAGCACTTGTAATATCCCAAACATTTCAAATATGATCTGACAAGATCAAATTAAGATTGACAATTCAAAACCTAAGAACGATTGCTCGAGCATACCTTGAGCTATCTTAAAGAATATATACAACTCAAAAATACGATCGTATACGACTGTAGGTTTAAACTTTTAACCTAAACTATGTGTTATGTTAATAATAAAGCTTGATTTGAGCTTTTAAATGTGCTATGTGAATTATCTAGGTGTAGAATTTTGTCTTTTGGTTCAAGCAGTTAACCTTAACACTTATTAAAAATCAGAAGTCAATTTAGGGCAAAAACCTAAATTAGAAAAAGAGTTCAACCCTAAACCCTAAGGTCAAAACCCTAGGAAGTAACCTAGGCCCTCGAGCAAAATGTGAAGGTCAAATTGATATTCCGTTTCAAGATTCATCATTCTCACACTTTGAAAACACGTAACAGTCAATAAAAGTTTTTTCTTTCGAAAAACGTGTAAAATCACTATTCATGAGAAAACGTTTTTCGTTCATTTGACTATTCCTTTCATCTATAGGACTTCTTACATTTCACAACATAGTGTTAATATGAAGTTTAGATGTCAGGGGACCAATAAAAATTTTCATGGAAAAAGACGAAAATACACGAGTTACGAGAAAGCATTTGTCATCTTTTTGAATGTTCTTTTCAACGTTTTAAGTATTTACATTTCACGATATAGCATTTATATGGGGAATAGATACCAGGGAGTCACTGATATTTTTCCAAAAATAAAACGTAAAACACTCTTCAAACAGAAACCTTTTTTCCATTTTTGAACGTTCTGCTGAAGGATATAGTGTGTCGAGAATAAGACGAAATAGAGAAAAGACAAAAAATATTTTTTCAACTTTTTGGTCGTCTAACCATTTTATGAGAAATGGTTGCCAAAAACACTATTCACTAAAAAACGTGCAAAGTCTTTTGGACTTTTCACTTTACAGAATAGTATTTATACGGAACAAAACTCAGTAATATCAAAATTTTAAATTAGTAGAAGCTAACCATTTAGTTGGAATTAGACTGTTATATAATTAAACTACTAATTCATCCTTGTTGTTTTCTTCAAACACAACATGAGATTAGTTAACATAAAATTTGAATAATCAAATTTATGAGATTAATACCTAATTATATTATTCAATCATAATTTGTGTCTAGAATGAAAGAAATTTATCAATCGCATTGCCCGGTAGATGTATTTGGGAAAACTACACGGAATATTATCCGAGATTAATTCAAGGAAAACTTTGAGGGTCATATGAGATATCATATTAACATTGTATGATATATTTTATGAATAAAATATGTATAACTAATTAAAACTGTTATAACTAATGCGAAATATTTCAAAATAATTGATAGAGTTAAATTATATGATATTTTTATTCTCTAATACTTAGTTTTTATATTTATTGTATGCTTAAATGTTTAATTATTTAGCTTATTTTTTGTTTTAATAGGTTTTATAGGATTTTAGTTAATTTAGGTAATTTTATAGTATTTTTGTAATGTCCTAGAATTTCCACATCTTTATTAATTAAATTATTAATTTAATTTCCAACGAGTTATTTTTACGAGATTATTTAAATCTTTTTATGTGATTAATTAATTATGTGATTAAATAATTATGTAATTAATTACTAAAATTAATTAAAGGAGGTCACTAATATGTTATTAAATTAGTGAACAAACCCTAAAGTTTTAATATCAAAATAATTGATAAGTTTCCTATTAATTAAATATTCAATTAAATTGAATATAATGAGTTAATTAAATATAATAAATTAATTAATATGATTATTAATTAATGTAAATAATGTGAAATATTAATAATAATATTTATTAGTCCATTTAGTAATTTAATACTTATGGGTTAAAATATTTAATTATTTATTCAACCTATTTATTTATTTAATCATGGATTGAATAATTAATGTATAAATTATTAAATTAGCCCAACATGGGTCAATTAGTAGCCCAAGTGTAGAATAATAAAGTTTGACAATTTAGTAGCCCAAACAATTTAATAGAAGCCCAATTGGTATTTTAAATTAAAGCCCAATGATTGGCCCACTTGGAAAATACTTAAATTAACTATTAATTGTTTAAAAGTGGAATGTGACACTCATTTTGGGACAACCAAAAAGGCTATCAGCCGACCATGCATGAATGAGAGAGAAAAAGTGAGGTTTTGTTTTATTTTATTTTTCATTTAATTAAATAATGGTTGCTTGTTTTATTTTTTTTAAGTACATAAACCATGCCTCTTTTCACCAACTATGTATGGCTAGCTTTCTTGTGTAAGTATCCTTGCTCTCTCATTATGGAAATTTGATAGATATAGATTTTATATCTATGCCCATTGTAAGTATACTTACAATTTAGTAGTTTTTGAAAATCATTTCTCATCTTTTATTTTCAAACAAAAGAGAGAGCTAGAGAGCATTTGAGAGTGAGAAAATAGTGAGAGCAAAATACTAAGAGAGGAGAAGGAGTTCTTGGTGCATGTCATCTTCATTCATCACCTACTTTGGAAGAAAAAGAAAGATAGCCATTAAATCAAGGTAATGGTTATTTTAAATAAAGTTTTGTTTTTAAATTAAATAAATCATCATGTTAGTATAAACATGTTAATATAGTTATTAATGTGTAGAGGTAATATTTATGCCATGATTGAGTTTGATATGCTTGGTTTGTATTTTGGTATATTTTATATGCTAAAATATGTATTTAATAATGTGTAAACAAGTTTTGGAATTTATGTCCAAAAATATTTTTATAAAACTTAGGTTTGATGTGCTAATATTATAGAACATTAAATCATGAGAAAAACAAAGTTTGAATCACTCAAAATGGAGTTATATACAAAAAGTTATGATTTATGGTAGTTTATGTGATGTAAAATTTTTTATAAAAAAATAATGATGTTAAATCATGAAAAAATTATTTTTTCATGTTATAAATTAATATAAGGTGATTGGTAATTTTTTTGGATTTTTATTGAGGAGTTAAAGATTTCTTGAAGGTATAATTTTAATTAAAGTGTGTATAGCCGGAACACTGTTCACAATCTGTGAAAGAAAAAAAAAAAAAAAAAAAAAAAAAAAAAAACTAAAGGTTTCCGCGCAATGCGCGGCCACTGTGCACAGTCGGACGCGGAGACAAAACGGCGTCGTTTTGCCTCAGAAAAAAATTACGCCGCGCGGAAGCCGTAACCGCCTTTCCAAAAACGGCGTCGTTTTGACCAGTAAAACCTAAAACGCGCGCAATGCGCGGTAGTAATTTTTCCGGGAAAATTACATTTATGCCCCTCCGTGTTTTTCTTGGCAGAATTACCATTCTGCCCTCGGTTCAGTTTTCGAATTAATTACGAAAATGCCATCGGTCCGGTTTTTCAACTTATTTACGAAAATGCCATTCGGGTTAATTTTAATTAATTTAAATATTTAAAAATTAATTTAAAATTATAACAAAAATAATAATAATACAAAAATAATATTGGGGAGGATATTTTTCATTAAGTTTAATATTTAAATATTTTAAATATTAATCTAGTTAGCTAAACCATGGTTAAGTTAAACAAATTATTATTTATTTATTGTTTTAAATGTTAATAATAAATAAAGATGATAAATTAGCAATTATTATTTAATGCCTATTAAATAATATTTAAAGAGAGATAAAAATTTATAAATTAATTATTTATTATTTAAATATTATTAAATAATAAATAAGGATAATTAAGTAATTAATTATTATTTAATTAACATTAAATAACGATTAATGAAAATTAAGTTATTAGATTAATAATTTATTATTTAATTTAAATAATAAATAAGAATGATTTGATTATTATTTAACCTTAAATAATAATTAAAATTAATTAAATAATTAAAATTAATTAAATAATTAATTATTATTTAATTGACATTAAATAATAATTAAAGAGGATTAAGATTAGTAAACTATTATTTAATTTCCTTAATTAAATAATAAGTAAGGTTAATTACTTAGTTAATTATTGGTTGATTAACATTAAATTATAGAAGGTTAAAACTAAGTTAATAATTATTTATTATTTAATTATAATTAAATAATAAGTAAGTACAATTAGTTATTATTTATTTTAAATAATAACTAGAGTTAATTAATTAATTTCTATTTAATCAATATTAAATAGTAATTAAATAGAGATTGAGTTAATAAAATAAATTAAATTTAATTATGATTTAATTAAACAATTATAATAAGTTGTTTAAGGGTTTAATAAGTGTCCAACACTTAAGAAAAATATTTTCTAACTTATTAAATTATTAACCTAAAATGATTAAGTGTCTATAAGGTTAATAATATTGTTTTGACTAATGTAATTTATGTGTTAGTACTTATGTGGTAAATAAGTTCGTTATTAAGCGTATAATTATGCAAATACGTCGTACTAATTATTAGACCGACTTTATTAATGTTAGGTCTTTCAAAGCAAGTTAGTTAAAGCTAGACAATTATTGTAGCTGAGCAAACATGCAAGTTCTCTAACCCTACTCATTTATTGTTGAACAAGTTTCTATACTTGTATTTATTGTCAAAGCTTGAAGTGGTTTAATTATTAAAAATTATTCCACATCCATATTGTTTATAAAATCGCACTTAGTGCACTTGAAGCTTATTAGTTCTTGATTCATGAACTGTACTAAAAATGTCAAAAGCTAATAGTTCAGCTAGACATTACGTTTATAAATTCAATACTTGAATACTTTTAAAAGCTTATCCAAACCATTGTTGGGTGCAGATTTCTTATATTAAGTCTGAGAATTGAACAACCCTAAATTAGGGGATTTTGTGTCGGAAAACCGACTTTGGGCGCCAGTGACTAAATGTAATGCATATACAGCGGGTTGAATAGGCTGATCCCCTTGAAAACCAAACAACTCAAAGGGTCAGAGGAAACTCTATTATACCCTAGTTAGTTCAGGGTCCTTAGTGACCACTCAGCATTTTAAGATTCAAATATTCTGTTATTAAAACTTGAATCCTGTTTCATTCACAATTGTTATATCTATTGTTGAATCATTGATGATATTTCCCATTCATTCATGATATATTAAATCTTTATGATTGTTCTAAACTTGCTGAGCAAACTAGTTGCTCACTCTTGCTATATCATGAACCATTTTTCAGATAATCCTGATTGCTCAAAGAAGGATAAGGGAAAAGGAAAAGCCAGAGCTTAAGTTAGCTTATGCATGCTAATTAGATCTTTAATTATGTATTTACGGTTGTTAAACCTTTTGTAATTCCTTGTGATAGGAACTGTTATTATGTTAAGGTTGATAGACCCTGGTATTGTAACCTTTTGAAGGGAACCAATATGTATTATTCCGCGATGTTTGAATGCAATGTATGTATTTAATTGTTAGTAATGTGTTGAATAGTGAGAACCAAACTCGAGGTTATGGAACCCGAATTTGGGGTCGTCACAGGTTGGTATCAGAGCTGTAGGTTAGAAACGTTAGGATTTGCGAAACCTAAGTTATAACCTTAGTATTAAACTCATATCGAGTGCGTTAGGGGATGAATCGGGGAGATTCATCATGATGTGTATTTTTGGAGATGGATTGAGAAAATCCATCGAGCCGAGATGTACATGATAAAATATCATTTCATTTCATCAATGAATATATTTTATTGCTGTACTAACGTGTGTTATTGTTTTATGATATAGGATGGCAGAGATCGGACAGTCGAGTCGCACTGCTGAGGAGGACTATATTGATATCCATATGGATACTGCACAGCCGCTGGTGGCTGCACCTGTAGAGGAGCCAGAGTCAGATCCTGAGGAGGGGGATCGCGTGGAGCCCGTCTGGGGTGGAGTCATGAGGCCTTACAGTGAGGATGAGGCAGAGTCGGAGGAGTCTGAGGAGGAGGAGTCAGCTGATGGCATGGGCACCACTGCCGCTGACATCATAGAGGGACTGACCGATAGGAACGAGGGGCTGGAGGCAAAGGTCCAGCATCTAGAGGAGCAGAATCTGACCCACCAGCACATGGAGGATCAGTATAGGGATGCGGCTTACCAGTTCTCTGGCGAGAACACTGAGCTGAAGGAGAGGATCGTAGGATTGGAGAATCAGGTACAGGGATATGAGGATTCAGTAGAGCACTTTGCAGTGCTAACACATCAGCTGGTGGATCAGGACGTAGAGCTGCAGGCCAAGTTGGCAATGGCTGAGACTAGGTTGGCCGAGGCTGAGCTGAAGGTTCAGCAAGTACAGGCAGAGAAGGCCGCCATCCGTGCACACTGGCAGGAGGCGATAGAGGACCGTATAGAGATGGAGAGACAGCGGGATGCCGCTTATGGTCAGATGATTGAGCTAGAGGAGGAGGTCCGCGAGAAGCGGGTGAGGACGGATAGACTTAGCTATGTCTACCGATCTTCATATGGTAGGCTTCAGAGCAGGGTGCACTACTACCCAGCTGAGGAGGGCCAGTCGATGCACACCATCAGCAGGAGTGTGGTGATGGCCATCGGGGATGAGGAGTATGACGACGCGATCCGTAGGGGGATGCGCATTCAGTAGTAGTAGTAGTTGTTTTCTAATTTCGTATGTAAATAGATGCAGTAGAACCCAACTTTTGTTTTATTAGAGGGTTAATATGTCACTAAATCCCAACTCTAGGAAGTTGTAGGATATGTCAGATCCCATCTTTTGTAGCTTCTCTGGGATAGAAGCATTTATAGGTGTATGTTGTCGATGTAAAGTGCTATGCACTACTGTTTTAGCATATAAATATAAATGCAGTCAAATTTATGTTTATATGTGTGTTGAAATAATTACTTGTATTTTAGCTAAACATTGTCTAAGATACAAAATAATGAAATGAAAAAAATGAAACCAGTATAATAATGTAAATTTTTGTTTATAACAGAAAATGCCACCACGTAGACAACCACCAAGGAACCAGGGGGTAGAAGAGTCAGTTAACAACGACGCGGGGGGACACAACGTAGACCCTATGCAAAACTTTGTCGACATGCTAGCTGAGGCAATGCAAAACCGCCACCCTGTTGTAGCAAATCCACCACCACCACCACCAACTCAGTTGGCAAATTTCAAAGATTTTAAAGCGGTGGGACCGCCAGAGTTTAGGGGAACGTCGGACCCGATAGAGGCCCAGTCTTGGATAAAGGAGATAGAGAAGGCGTTCGTTATCGCAAGAGTAGCTGAGGAGCAAAAGACAGTTTTTGCTACCTACATGATGAAGGGCGAAGCCAATTTCTGGTGGGAAGCCAATCAGAATAGGGCTGGGGATGGTGTGGTGCCCTGGACAAAATTTAAGGAAATATTCGACGAGAATTATTTTCCCAAAAGTATGAAGAGTAGGATGGAGGTAAGGTTTCTAGAACTGAAACAGGAGAACATGTCGGTACCGGAGTACGCGGCAAAATTTAATGAGCTGGCCAGGTTCGCTCCACATCAGGTAGACACGGAGGAACGCAAGGCCAGGAGGTTCGAGAATGGATTGAGACCTTGGATATTCAACAAGGTAGCAGTACTGCAGATTGACTCGTTCGCAACTTTGCTAGAGAAGTCAATCATTGCTGAAGGAGGAAGCGACGCATTAACCAAGTACAACCAGGAGAGAAACAAGAAGAAAAATGAAGGGGGAAACAAGAACAGCAACGGTGGAGGCAATAATAACAATAACAACAATAAGCGCAAATGGGACAACAGTAATGACAAGAGCTCGGGGAATCAACAAGGAAGTGTTCAGAAAAAGCCAGCATGCAATATTTGTGGAAAGAATCATTTCGGGGAGTGCAGGAAAGGCAAGAACACGTGCTACAATTGTGGTCAGGTGGGACATATTTCTCCAAATTGTCCCCTCCCAAAGAAAGTGAGATGCTTTTCTTGCGGAGCATCTGACCACCTGATAAAGGATTGCCCTAAGAAGAAGAATGACGGGAATAGCGGCTACAAGGGCAATAACAGCAAATTGGCTATCGGGGGACCGATACCACAGAACAAGCCGACAGCCCGGACTTTCAATATGACGGTACAGGATGCCGTGGGGTCAAAAGACGTGGTGTCAGGTATTATTCCGATCAATAATATAAATGCATATGTATTGTTTGATTCGGGTGCTACCTGTTCATTTGTGTCTGATGATTTCGCTAGACGATTAGAGTTGCCTAGGGACAAACTAGAAAACTCAATGAACATAGAAGTTGCTAATAAAGAAGTGATTCCGGTAGAGTACATACATAGGAATTGTTGTGCTGAAATCAGGGGTCAGAAATTAAATGTGAATCTAATTCCAATACGTCTGGGGGAATTTGATGTAATACTTGGGATGGATTGGTTGTTTGACCATGGGGCGATAATTGATTGTCAGAAGAAGTGCATACACCTTAAGACACCAAATAAGTCTAAGGTTGTATTTTATGGCAGCAAGTCGTCAAGACAGTCTTCTTGTCTGACGATGATGCAAGCCAAGAAATTATTGAAGAAAGGTTGTGTAGGGTATTTGGCTCATGTGGTTGATACACAAGTGGTGAGTCCCGAGATGGAGCAAATACCAGTAGTTAGGGAGTTTATGGATGTTTTTCCAGATGTACTGCCGGGTTTACCGCCGGACAGGGAGATAAAATTTGTGATTGATTTAGTACCGGGGACAGCACCGATATCAAAAGCACCATATAGGATGGCTCCGGTAGAACTAAAGGAATTGATGGTGCAATTGCAGGAATTGTTAGATAATAAGTACATTCAGCCAAGTGTTTCTCCATGGGGAGCACCGGTGCTGTTTGTAAAGAAGAAGGATGGATCGATGAGACTGTGTATGGATTATAGGGAGCTGAATAAGGTGACAATTAAGAACAAGTACCCGTTACCACGAATTGACGATCTTTTCGATCAATTGAAAGGGGCGAAGTACTTTTCAAAGATTGACTTAA
Source organism: Hedera helix (assembly GCA_947179155.2). NCBI lineage: Eukaryota > Viridiplantae > Streptophyta > Magnoliopsida > Apiales > Araliaceae > Hedera > Hedera helix. The sequence goes on along the minus strand of OX359282.1, from coordinate 22,409,913 downwards.
GGACTGGTTATCATCAGTTGAAAGTCAGGAAGGAGGATATACCCAAGACGGCATTCAGAACTCGATATGGGCATTATGAGTTTCTGGTGATGTCGTTTGGACTAACGAATGCGCCAGCCGCATTTATGGACATGATGAACAGAATATTCAAGCAATACTTGGATAAATTCGTAGTCGTGTTCATTGACGATATTTTGGTGTATTCCAAAACGGAGGAAGAGCATGCTGAACACCTAAGATTGGTGTTGGAGATTTTACGGAAGGAGCGGTTGTACGCTAAGTTTTCAAAATGTGAATTCTGGTTGGAGAGAGTTCAATTTTTAGGTCATGTTATTGACAAGGAGGGAGTTTCGGTTGATCCGGCGAAGGTTGAATCGGTAATGAATTGGGAACAACCAAGGACGCCGACAGAAGTAAGGAGTTTCTTAGGGCTAGCGGGTTACTATCGGAGATTCATTCAAGATTTCTCAAAGATAGCAACACCGTTGACCAACTTAACAAGAAAGACGGTAAAATACGTGTGGACGGAGAAGTGTGAGGAAAGTTTTCAGGAGTTAAAGAAAAGACTTAGTGAAGCACCTGTATTGACCTTACCAGACGATACAGGAGGTTTTACGGTCTACAGTGATGCATCGCACAAGGGGCTTGGCTGTGTGCTTATGCAAAACGGCAAAGTCGTTGCGTATGCGTCCAGACAATTAAAAGATTATGAGAAGGGATTTCCTACCCACGACTTGGAGCTGGCAGCGGTAGTGTTTGCCCTTAAAATTTGGAGACATTATCTGTACGGAGAAAAATGTGAGATATTCACAGACCATAAGAGTCTGAAGTATATCTTCACACAGAAGGAGCTGAATATGAGGCAACGAAGATGGTTGGAATTGATCAAAGATTATGATTGTGAAATTCTATATTATCCCGGCAAGGCCAACGTAGTAGCGGATGCTCTGAGTAGAAAGAGCAGGGAGAAATTGTTCATATTGACGGATCAAGAACAACTGGTTCAAGAGATGGCTCGAATGGAGTTGGAAGTGAGAAGTCCAAACGAGTCATTAGAAGTCGAGGTGAGCCCAACCTTGTTAGATAGGGTGAAAGAGGCTCAAGACAAAGATGAGGAGTGTGACAGAATCCGGAAAAGGATGACCGATGGAGAAGAGGTCAAGTTTAAAATTGATAGCATGGGATTGCTGAGATTTGAGAATCGTGTTTGGGTACCGCTAGTGCCTGAATTACGAGAGGAAATTTTGCAAGAGGCCCACAGTACGAGATACTCGATACATCCGGGGAGTACGAAGATGTATCAAGATCTACGTCAGCATTTTTGGTGGCCGAATTTAAAAAGGGAGGTCGCAGAATGTGTCAGCCGATGCCTAACTTGTCAAAGGGTAAAGGCCGAACATCAGAGACCAAGTGGATTGTTACAGCCGTTAGAAATTCCTGAGTGGAAATGGGAGCATATCACAATGGATTTTGTGGTAGGACTTCCAGTAACACAGAAGGGATATGACGCAATTTGGGTGATTGTGGATCGGCTAACAAAGTCAGCGCACTTTTTGCCGATCAAGATTAGGTTCAGTTTGGATCAGTTGTCCAAATTGTACATCAAAGAGATAGTTTCAAGACATGGGGTGCCAGTATCGATTGTGTCAGACAGAGATCCGCGCTTCACGTCAAAATTTTGGAGAAGTCTTCAGGAGAGATTGGGGACACAGTTGAGAATGAGTACAGCGTATCATCCGCAGACTGATGGGCAAAGTGAGAGAACAATTCAGACATTGGAATGTATGCTCAGGGCCTGCGTGATGGATTTCAAGGGCAGTTGGGAAATCCATCTACCACTAGTTGAGTTTGCATATAACAACAGTTATTATGCGAGCATAGGTATGCCGCCTTACGAAGCTTTATATGGCAGAAAATGCAGAACACCTCTATGTTGGGATGAGGTAGGAGAACGCCGATTGTTGGGGCCAGAATTGGTTCAACAGACGGTAGAAATTATCAAGGTAATAAGAGCTCGGCTAGTAGCAGCTCAAGACCGTCAAAAGAAATACGCCGATTTACATCGACAGAAACGAGACTTCGAGGTGGGGAGTTTTGTGTTCATTAAGGTATCTCCCTGGAAAGGGAAGATCAGGTTTGGAAAGAAGGGGAAATTGAGTCCAAGGTTCATAGGACCGTTCGAAATATTGAGAAGAGTGGGTGAAGTAGCATACGAGGTAGCTTTACCTCCTGAATTGGAACATATTCACAATGTGTTTCACGTGTCGGTATTGCGGCCATACAAACCAGACTACAAGCACGTTATCTCCTATGAACCAATTCAAGTCGGGAAGGACTTATCCTATGAAGAAGTTCCTGTTCAGATACTTGATAGGAAGGAACAGAAACTGAGAAATAAGATAATTCATTATGTCAAAGTACTTTGGAGGAATCACGCCATTGAAGAAGCTACGTGGGAATTAGAGGAGGAAATGAGGGCAAATTACCCGTTTTTATTTGAGTAACCTTATTTTACAATTCCGAGGACGGAATTTTTATAAGGAGGGGAGAATGTAATGTCCTAGAATTTCCACATCTTTATTAATTAAATTATTAATTTAATTTCCAACGAGTTATTTTTACGAGATTATTTAAATCTTTTTATGTGATTAATTAATTATGTGATTAAATAATTATGTAATTAATTACTAAAATTAATTAAAGGAGGTCACTAATATGTTATTAAATTAGTGAACAAACCCTAAAGTTTTAATATCAAAATAATTGATAAGTTTCCTATTAATTAAATATTCAATTAAATTGAATATAATGAGTTAATTAAATATAATAAATTAATTAATATGATTATTAATTAATGTAAATAATGTGAAATATTAATAATAATATTTATTAGTCCATTTAGTAATTTAATACTTATGGGTTAAAATATTTAATTATTTATTCAACCTGTTTATTTATTTAATCATGGATTGAATAATTAATGTATAAATTATTAAATTAGCCCAACATGGGTCAATTAGTAGCCCAAGTGTAGAATAATAAAGTTTGACAATTTAGTAGCCCAAACAATTTAATAGAAGCCCAATTGGTATTTTAAATTAAAGCCCAATGATTGGCCCACTTGGAAAATACTTAAATTAACTATTAATTGTTTAAAAGTGGAATGTGACACTCATTTTGGGACAACCAAAAAGGCTATCAGCCGACCATGTATGAATGAGAGAGAAAAAGTGAGGTTTTGTTTTATTTTATTTTTCATTTAATTAAATAATGGTTGCTTGTTTTATTTTTTTTAAGTACATAAACCATGCCTCTTTTTACCAACTATGTATGGCTAGCTTTCTTGTGTAAGTATCCTTGCTCTCTCATTATGGAAATTTGATAGATATAGATTTTATATCTATGCCCATTGTAAGTATACTTACAATTTAGTAGTTTTTGAAAATCATTTCTCATCTTTTATTTTCAAACAAAAGAGAGAGCTAGAGAGCATTTGAGAGTGAGAAAATAGTGAGAGCAAAATACTAAGAGAGGAGAAGGAGTTCTTGGTGCATGTCATCTTCATTCATCACCTACTTTGGAAGAAAAAGAAAGATAGCCATTAAATCAAGGTAATGGTTATTTTAAATAAAGTTTTGTTTTTAAATTAAATAAATCATCATGTTAGTATAAACATGTTAATATAGTTATTAATGTGTAGAGGTAATATTTATGCCATGATTGAGTTTGATATGCTTGGTTTGTATTTTGGTATATTTTATATGCTAAAATATGTATTTAATAGTGTGTAAACAAGTTTTGGAATTTATGTCCAAAAATATTTTTATAAAACTTAGGTTTGATGTGCTAATATTATAGAACATTAAATCATGAGAAAAACAAAGTTTGAATCACTCAAAATGGAGTTATATACAAAAAGTTATGATTTATGGTAGTTTATGTGATGTAAAAATTTTTATAAAAAAATAATGATGTTAAATCATGAAAAAATTATTTTTTCATGTTATAAATTAATATAAGGTGATTGGTAATTTTTTTGGATTTTTATTGAGGAGTTAAAGATTTCTTGAAGGTATAATTTTAATTAAAGTGTGTATAGACGGAACACTGTTCACAATCTGTGAAAGAAAAAAAAAAAAAAAAAAAAAAAAAAAAACTAAAGGTTTCCGCGCAATGCGCGGCCACTGTGCACAGTCGGACGCGGAGACAAAACGGCGTCGTTTTGCCTCAGAAAAAAATTACGCCGCGCGTACGCGCGGAAGCCGTAACCGCCTTTCCAAAAACGGCGTCGTTTTGACCAGTAAAACCTAAAACGCGCGCAATGCGCGGTAGTAATTTTTCCGGGAAAATTACATTTATGCCCCTCCGTGTTTTTCTTGGCAGAATTACCATTCTGCACTCGGTTCAGTTTTCGAATTAATTACGAAAATGCCATCGGTCCGGTTTTTCAACTTATTTACGAAAATGCCATTCGGGTTAATTTTAATTAATTTAAATATTTAAAAATTAATTTAAAATTATAACAAAAATAATAATAATACAAAAATAATATTGGGGAGGATATTTTTCATTAAGTTTAATATTTAAATATTTTAAATATTAATCTAGTTAGCTAAACCATGGTTAAGTTAAACAAATTATTATTTATTTATTGTTTTAAATGTTAATAATAAATAAAGATGATAAATTAGCAATTATTATTTAATGCCTATTAAATAATATTTAAAGAGAGATAAAAATTTATAAATTAATTATTTATTATTTAAATATTATTAAATAATAAATAAGGATAATTAAGTAATTAATTATCATTTAATTAACATTAAATAACGATTAATGGAAATTAAGTTATTAGAGTAATAATTTATTATTTAATTTAAATAATAAATAAGAATGATTTGATTATTATTTAACCTTAAATAATAATTAAAATTAATTAAATAATTAAAATTAATTAAATAATTAATTATTATTTAATTGACATTAAATAATAATTAAAGAGGATTAAGATTAGTAAACTATTATTTAATTTCCTTAATTAAATAATAAGTAAGGTTAATTACTTAGTTAATTATTGGTTGATTAACATTAAATTATAGAAGGTTAAAACTAAGTTAATAATTATTTATTATTTAATTATAATTAAATAATAAGTAAGTACAATTAGTTATTATTTATTTTAAATAATAACTAGAGTTAATTAATTAATTTCTATTTAATCAATATTAAATAGTAATTAAATAGAGATTGAGTTAATAAAATAAATTAAATTTAATTATGATTTAATTAAACAATTATAATAAGTTGTTTAAGGGTTTAATAAGTGTCCAACACTTAAGAAAAATATTTTCTAACTTATTAAATTATTAACCTAAAATGATTAAGTGTCTATAAGGTTAATAATATTGTTTTGACTAATGTAATTTATGTGTTAGTACTTATGTGGTAAATAAGTTCGTTATTAAGCGTATAATTATGCAAATACGTCGTACTAATTATTAGACCGACTTTATTAATGTTAGGTCTTTCAAAGCAAGTTAGTTAAAGCTAGACAATTATTGTAGCTGAGCAAACATGCAAGTTCTCTAACCCTACTCATTTATTGTTGAACAAGTTTCTATACTTGTATTTATTGTCAAAGCTTGAAGTGGTTTAATTATTAAAAATTATTCCACATCCATATTGTTTATAAAATCGCACTTAGTGCACTTGAAGCTTATTAGTTCTTGATTCATGAACTGTACTAAAAATGTCAAAAGCTAATAGTTCAGCTAGACATTACGTTTATAAATTCAATACTTGAATACTTTTAAAAGCTTATCCAAACCATTGTTGGGTGCAGATTTCTTATATTAAGTCTGAGAATTGAACAACCCTAAATTAGGGGATTTTGTGTCGGAAAACCGACTTTGGGCGCCAGTGACTAAATGTAATGCATATACAGCGGGCTGAATAGGCTGATCCCCTTGAAAACCAAACAACTCAAAGGGTCAGAGGAAACTCTATTATACCCTAGTTAGTTCAGGGTCCTTAGTGACCACTCAGCATTTTAAGATTCAAATATTCTGTTATTAAAACTTGAATCCTGTTTCATTCACAATTGTTATATCTATTGTTGAATCATTGATGATATTTCCCATTCATTCATGATATATTAAATCTTTATGATTGTTCTAAACTTGCTGAGCAAACTAGTTGCTCACTCTTGCTATATCATGAACCATTTTTCAGATAATCCTGATTGCTCAAAGAAGGATAAGGGAAAAGGAAAAGCCAGAGCTTAAGTTAGCTTATGCATGCTAATTAGATCTTTAATTATGTATTTACGGTTGTTAAACCTTTTGTAATTCCTTGTGATAGGAACTGTTATTATGTTAAGGTTGATAGACCCTGGTATTGTAACCTTTTGAAGGGAACCAATATGCGATGTTTAAATGCAATGTATGTATTTAATTGTTAGTAATGTGTTGAATAGTGAGAACCAAACTCGAGGTTATGGAACCCGGATTTGGGGTCGTCACAATTTTTATATTTATTTTTATTTATGTGTTTTTATATATTTAAGGTGTTTTATTAATTATTATGTGTTTTTATTATTTATATATTATTTTTAATTAATTTATATTTGTTTTTGTAGGAAAAATGAAGCTTAGGGGCATTTCAGTAATTTTTGGAAAAAGAGGCGACCGCGCAATGCGCGCGGATGGATTGCCGAGCAGCGAAACGACGCCGTTTAATCAGAGCTTCCGCGCAATGCGCGCAGTGTCGTGAACAGTCGCAAGAATGGAACAAAACGACGTCGTTTTACGACCAGTATCGCGCAATGCGCGTGGCAGCGTGAGTTTACCGGGTCAAGGGGCGCGAAGGGCGTGTTTGTTTGACGCGTTAATTGCCCAAAACAGATTATTTCGGAAATTTTGCTCCTTTTTGATTCCAAATTGGATTTTAATTCCAATTAGGGTTAGGAAAATAATTATTTTAGTTTTCTTTTATTTTTATTTGTATTTTAAATCCTATTAGGGTTTGGAAAGAGTAATTCCTACTAGGATTTGGAGGATTATAGAGCCTATAAATAGAGGGCTTGAGACACATTGAAATATACAACTCTTCTATTAGAATAAAAATTCTCTCTTCTATTATTTGATGCTCTCTACAATTATGAGTAGCTAAATTCTTTTTCTTGGTTTAAGTGATTGAAGCCATCAAGATTTATAAACTGTGAGATCTAATTTATTTTAATTGTTCATTTATATTTTGAGTATTGAATATTTTTTTGTGTTTAATTTTATGATTAATTCGTTTAATTGTTAGGATGCATACTAGTTTATTATTCGTTGAAATCTACTGCTAAATTAAATATCAAATCCGTAATTGTTTGATCACTTTAATTTGCGAAGCAACTGAGATTAATAATTATTTTGCTTATCAAAATATTATTTTATCTTAGGAAAAATATTCATCTAGATTAGATGCAGACGCTTGGATTGTGTTGTTTAGTTCAACGGTCTCTCTATTTCTTTATGCTGCTACTAGGTTAAATCTTTAGCGCTTGTCTGAGATTATTTAGTAGTAAGGGTTATTTAGATCGCTTGTTTCTGCTTAACTAAAATTAAGGAGAGATAGGAAAATTATTCGAATGGGAGTAATTATTCCACGTTGAATATTTAAAATATGAATTGAGTTATTCTTGCATCAGTGATCAGTTGTAAATTCTTGATGGTGGATTTTGACTTAAACCAAGGCTTTTTATTTTTATTTATTTCTTGCATAATTATTTTAATTAGTTTTATTTAAATTATTTCTTTAATTACAAAACCCCCCCTATTTAAGTTTACGAAAACATAAAATTAAATAATCATTCTCTGTGGGATCGACTCTTACTTACACTACTATATTTTTATTTTTCCAAAGTAAGATTTTATTTTTGGGTGCTTGCGACATCACACCAATAATCGCACGCGATTTATCCGATATACCGAAAACGGAAGAAGGAGTGGGTGAGAGTGTGGCTGGCACACGTTGGCACACACTGGCACATGCTGGCACATGTCTGGCACACGTGGGCACACTCTAGGTATGAAAAGACTAAAATGCCCTTGGTCTTTTAAACTAATGACCAAACTACCCCGACCCTTAGTTTTTCTATAAATAGGGAGCTAAGCTCTTCATTTTTCTCATATTTTTTCAGACCAAAATCAAGAGGAGAAATACTCTCTCTATATATTCTACATAGTTCTAATTCAAGTATTGAAAATTACAAAGAAATAGTTAAAGCTTGCAAACACCAAAGGTACAATCTTTAAAAGTTATTATGTTCGATTTTTCTTTTGCCTTAAATTTTTCAAAAACTCAATAACGCGAGTCGTAGCCATGTACGATTGTCGTTTTCCGTGTCCTTCACGTGTAGTAGTTATAATGTAGAATTTCAATTCGTAGTTAAAGCTCATTGAACATACATCGTACCATGTACGGTTTATCCGTTCTCCGTGTTCTTCGTATGTTCTTGAGCATTTTTATAAATTATTTTAATCAATTATGTAAGCCGTTATAATGAACAAAATTTTCAATATAATGTGTCATAATCACTTATGTAAACAGTTATAATACTCAAATTATTTCAAGTACGTAAAAACAAAAAGCACAAGAACATAGTCGTTACCATGTACAGTTTATCCGTTCTTCGTGTTCTTCGAGTGTTCTTAAGCAAAAGTCATGAATCTTTTTATGAGAAGGTTTTTGATTTATTATTTTTATGTTATAAAGTGTTATTGAGTCTTATAACATGATTTCTTAAAGAGTTAAAGCAAACGGTATCATGTTTCACATGATTAACCCTAAATATGTTGAGCAAAACATGCATATTGTCTGTTTTTGCTATTTTTCAAAAATATAAAATCTGAATCTGCCTTAGAAATACAAATTAAAGTTGTAGATCATGAAATTCTAAGCAATTTAGACTTAAGAATAATTTCAAAATATTTACGTATGAAAAAATTATGACAGTTACGGAAAGGACGTCAAAGTTGAAAATAACTAAGGGCCCTTGGATCCTTATACCAAAATTTAAGATTTTGAGTTAGTCAAGTCACCTAAACATTCCTCCAATGAAAATAGTCTAGTTTAGGTATAAAAATAGTTATAGAACAAGAAAATTTGATGAACTAACATTCAATACACGAAACCCTTTTTATAGGCGCTTTAAACGATTACCGGGAAACCCTAAATTATGCTTAAGGCAATTTTTCTATCCTTAACCTTTGTTTACTTTCTCTTGATGTGATTTATACATTTTGTAGAAGCAACGTGTTATAAATCTTTGATATGCGAGTTATTGCTTCCTGTTTCGGCATAACTTGAAAAATGAAATGCTTATTCGCGATATATTTCGAATCATGCTTTATTATATCAAACTAAGTTGTCTTGGGGCGATCTTGACATGTTAAGTAAACTGAGATGAACAAGTATGTATCACTATTCGTAATTAGTCCAGTGTATAATATGTTATGCATAACATAAGATGTCGTTAAGCTGATCCCCTTTCTATATCTACTGTAAAAGGTTCTAAGTCGAAAGACAAAGAACAATTCAAGGTCTAACCACCACTCAGTCTTACTATGTTAAGAACATTTGTTATATCAATTGTTGTGCCATGAATCCTTACAATCCATATATGAGTTCACTTATATTCTATGTGTTTAAGACTTGCTGAACATCTTAGCTCACCCTTGTATAAACCTAAATTTCAAACATACCAGAGAGCTCTGGCTCAAAGAAGAAAGGAAAGAAGAAATGCGTAGACTAGTTTATTACTTTCCTTAACTGTTCTTAACTGTAGTCATAATGACATTTTGAAATAAGAACAAGTTCCACACATGTAACCGAATATTATATTAATATTATCAGATTTTATCACATTTTCTTATTATTTCTTTACTTTGATTAAACTTAGAATTGTTAAAACTTAACACAGTATTAATAATGATCTATTTATCTAGATGGGGATTGGTAAATAACTTGTGAATGATGTACATACGAGACAGAACTAAGCGATGTTAATTGGTCAAACTATCGTTTAGGTTCCTCGAAACCAGGTATAACTCATTATTACTATTCTGAATGTCGGATAAGTAAGATTATTAGTATGAATAGATATCACTATAAACAAATATGTTTCGAATGAGGGTTTTAACTAGTTGGGTAATGTTCTGTATGGAAAGAGAATTTTGCACCGGACAAAGATACAACCTTTTGTCACGGATAAAGATGCAAACATTTATCATCGGGTGAAGATACAAACATTCACCGTGAGATTCTCTGTTCCCAAGAGCCGTCCTAATGATTTAATGTCGTGGATGTTGGAACATGTAAAGTTATAGAATATTTAAATCTTACGGTTAAAATGGGACCGTTATATATGGTGTTATCCATTTATACGGATGAAATACAAGTTGATACTTGTATAAATAATGAGACCAAGATCAAGTTAAGATCCAAGGACAAAGTTAAGAGAAATTTTTAATGTATAGTCTAAAATAAGACTAATTCAACCAATATGATTATGAGATCATTGGTTAAGTCGATAGATGTATGAAATTAACGCACAAGGTCTGCCGCATAGTGAGTGCAGGGATTTTGGGGGCATTACAGTTGGTATCAGAGTAGTGAATTATAGTTTCGAGGTAACAAGTACCTTGGAGTATAATCTGATGGATTAAGAAAAAATAGACTTGTGAAGAGACCGTAGATAATTAAAAGATATGCATAAATCTTATTAAATCATAATACATAAAATTATTATGTGAAATAAATATAAGGAATAAAGATAAACTCTTTACAAGAATATCTAAAGATAAACGGACTTGTAATGAGTTCTCAAAGCAAGTAATAAGATAAAATAATCTTATTCGTTTTTGTACAAAACTGTTTCATAAAAATGAAATGGTGTGGTGTGTTTGGTATTATGTGTAATTATACCTAAGAAATGAGATGAGTAAACTCATAGAGAGATGTTAATGAGAAATTCAATTGGAGATACTTATTTGGAGATAATCAAAATTCATTTGGAGATACAAAATTCATTTGGAGATAAGCAAAATTCATTTGAAGATAATAAAAATTTTGATAAGTAGGATTTTATTCCTATTTATTAGGTATTTTTAGGCTTAATTAATTGTGAGTTTTTAAGTATTTTTAGTATTTTAGGTCATTTTATATAATTTATGTAATTTTATGTGTTTTTATTATTTTTATTTATTTTTAATTATTTTATATTTTATTGTGTAGGAAAAATAAGCTTGGGGGCAAATCTATAAATTCTGCAAGAATCTGATGACAAAATGGTAAATAACCAGCACCGATGGCAAAAGTGTAAATAAAGAGAAAGTGGCGACTGGTGGCATTATTGTAATTAAATAAAATTTGGGACAGCCACGCAATGCGCGGCTTAGGCGGAGGTGCAATGCTGATGTCAGCAAGCGCGTTATTGGCGTTGACCGGTCAACTGCGCGGAGGGGCTATTTGGTAGACGCGGAAATTGCTAGAAACGGGATTATTCGTGATTTTGAACATTAATTTGATTCCAAATTGGATTTTAATTCTACATTATCTTAGAATTATTATTGTACTTCCATAAATATATTAGGAGAGCACATTAACAGATTTTTTGTTAGCAGATTATTAGAGATAACTAGGAGCTCTCTCTCTCTAAGGTGTATCATATGTCTCTCAATTCTTTTTGCATATTATTATTATTATTATTATTATTATTATTATTATTATTATTATTATTATTATTATTATTATTATTATTATTATTATTATTATTATTTATTCAGTTCTAGGGAATTTCAAACCCAATTACAATTAATGGATAAATTAGTTCAGTAATATTATTTATTCTTCCTCATATGAAATTATTTGTGATAATATGTTTTAATTGCTTTTTGATATTAAATTTGGTTGGTTTGATTAGAGCTCATTAGATTGATCAAATTATTATCAATTGCTAGATTTAGGGATTATATTACGTGTAATTGATATTGTTCCTAATTGTTGGTAGTGAATAGTGTGAGATGATTGTGGTCAAACTTTTGTTTATTGCTATGGTTATCATGATATGAGTTAAATAATCCGAACTTATGAGATTGTTGCTTAGAATAATCTAATTTTTTTGTGATTAATGCTTCCATTATATTAAATTTAGAGAGCTTGTTCTAGGTTATATAATGGTAGAATCTAATAAAGAACATGTTTTATTATATTACAATTAAGAAAAATTACAAGTAGCAGAGCTTATTGTTGCCTAAGATTATTAGTTTCATACGAGGATATAAATATATTTTGAATGATTGATCTAATTAATTGTAAGGGTGAGAATGAACTGAAGAACTGAATATTTTAATTTATTGATTAATCTTATTAATTTATTTTTGTTTACTTAGTTACTTATAGTTAATTCAAAAAATCCCCCTATTTACTTATTGTTATTTAGAATAAAAAATATTAGAATTTATTGAAGCAATATCACTCTCTGTGGGTTCGACCCTTACTTATTATTATACTGATTTTGTGATTAAAAGTAAAGATTAATTTTGGAGTGTTAACGACAGTTTTCAAATTTACTTAGAGATTGTAAGAATTAAGTTTATAATGAGTTGTAAACGATGAAAATTTGAAAAAAAGTGACTAGAGATAGTTTAAGTTAAAGTAAGTTTGGATTGCAATTGAAAACTCATATCAGTGACGGTTAAACAATTATGAGTCGTATAACATCCATAGTATTTGAAAAAGATCAAGGTTTTGATTAACTGCAGTATAATTTAGAAGAATCCTAAATAAAGGAAGAATATGACTGAAAGCCTAGTTTGATAAAGGGTTTAAAATCTAGAGTTATGAACGAAAATGTGTAGGAAAAAGTGAACATTGTTCAGACCTAATCAAAGTATTAGAGGTTTAATATGAGTAAAAGATAGATTTAGAAAATTAATATTGAAGAGTAAATTGGAGATGATTATACTGTAATTTCGAGGACGAAATTCTGATAAGGATGAGAGAATGTAATATCCTGAATATTTATAGACCATATAAATATGATATTAAATGACTAAAGTTAATTGTAAAGTTAATTTCGAGGACGAAATTCTTATAAGTTGGATTGAATGTAATATTCCAAACATTTCAAATATGATCTGACAAGATCAAATTAAGGCTGACAATTCAAAACCTAAGAACAATTGCTGAAGGTATTGCTCAAGCATACCTTGAGCTATCTTAAAGAATATATACGATTCAAAAATACGATCGTATACGACTGTAGGTTAAAACTTTTAACCTAAACTATGTGTTATGTGAATAATAAAGCTTGATTTGAGCTTTTAAATGTGCTATGTGAATTATCTATGTGTAGAATTTTGTGTTTTGGTTCAAGCAGTTAACCTTAACACTTATTAAAAATCAGAAGTCAATTTAGGACAAAAACCTAAATTAGAAAAAGAGTTAAACCCTAAACCCTAGGAAATAACCTAGGCCCTCGAGCAAAACGTGAAGGTCAAATTGACATTCCGTTTCAAGATTCATCCTTCCCACACTTTGAAAACACGTAACAATCAATAAAAGTTTTTTCTCGAAAAATGTATAAAATCACTATTCACGAGAAAACGTTTTTCGTTCATTTGACTGTTCCTTTCATCTATAGGACTTCTTACATTTCACCACATAGTGTTAATATGAAGTTTAGATGTCAGGGAACCAAAAAAAAAATTCAGGGAAAAAGACAAAAATACACGATTAACGAGAAAGCATTTGTCGTCTTTTTGAACGTTCTTTTCAACGTTTTGAGTCTTTACATTTCACGATATAGCATTTATATGGGGAATAGGTACCAGGGAGCCACTGATATTTTTTCAAAAATAAAACGTAAAACGCTCTTCAAATGAAAACCTTTTCTATTTTTGAACATTCCGCTGAAGAATATAGTGTTCGTATGCAACATCGATGCGTAATAATCAATAAAAGATTTTCTCAAAAAGCGTGTCGAGAATAAGACAAAATAGGGAAAAGACAAAATATTTTTTCAACTTCTTGGTCATCTAACCAGTTTCTGAAAAACGGTCTCCAAAAATACTATTTACCGAAAAACGTGTCAATTATTTTGGACTTTTCACTTCATAGAATAGTGTTTATACGGAACAAAACTCAGTAATATCAAAATTTTAAATCAGTAGAAGTTAGCCATTTAGTTGAAATCATACTGTTATATAATTAAACTGCTAATTCATCCGTGTTGTTTTCTTCAAACGCAACATGAGATTGGTTAACATAAAATTTGAATAATCAAATTTATGAGATTAATACCTAATTATATTATTTAATCATAATTTGTGTCTAGAATGAAAGAAAATTATCAATCGTATCGCACGGTAGGTGTATTTGGGAAAACTACATGGAAGATTATCCGAGATTAATTCAATGAAAACTTTGAGGGTTAGACGAGATATCATATTAATATTGTATGATGTATGTGATGAACAAAATATGTATAACTAATTAAAACTGGTATTACTAATGCGATATATTTCTAAATAATCCCACGCGATTTATTTGATATACCGAAAACGGAAAAAATGAGTGGGTAAGAGTGCGGCTGGCACATGCTGGCACACTCTAGGTACAAAAAGACTAAAATGCCCTTGGTCTTTTAAACTAATGTCCAAACTACCCCGACCTTTGGTTTTTCTATAAATAGGAAGCTAAGCTCTTCATTTTTCTCATCTTTTTCAAGAGCAAAAATATTCTCTATATATATTCTACATAGTTATAATTCAAGTATTGGAAATTTTAAAGAAATAGTTAAAGCTTGCAAACACCAAAGGTACAATCTTTAAAAGTTATTATGTTCGATTTTTCTTTCGCCTTTAATTTTTCAAAAGCTCAATAACGCGAGTCGTAGCCATGTACGATTGTCGTTCTCCGTGTTCTTCACGTGTTATTGAGTCTTTCTACATTTTGTAGTAGTTATAATGTCGAATTTTAATTCGTAATTAAAGCTCATTGAACATACATTGTACCATGTACGGTTTATCCATTCTCCGTGTTCTTCGTATATTCTTGAGCATTTTTATAAATTGTTTTAATCAATTATGTAAGCCATTATAATGAACAAATTTTGTCAATTATAAAGTGTCATAATTACTTATGTAAGCAGTTATAATGCTCAAATTATTTCAAGTACGTAAAAACCAAAAGCTCAAGAATATAGTCATTACCATGTACAGTTCATCCGTTCTTCGTGTTCTTCGTGTGTTCTTGAGCAAAAGTCATGAATCTTTCTATGAGAAGGTTTGTAATTTATTATTTTTATGTTCTAAAGTGTTATTGAGTCTTATAACATGATTTCTTAAAGAGTTAAAGCAAGCGGTACCATGTTTCACATGGTTAACCCTAAATATGTTGAGCAAAACATGCATTTTGTCTGTTTTTGCTATTTTTCAAAACCTTAAAATCCAAAACTGCCTTAGAAATACAAATGAAAGTTGTAGACCATGAAATTATAAGTAATTTAGACTCAATAATCACTTTAAAATATTTTTGTATGAAAAAGTTGTGACAGTTACCGGAAATGACGTCAAAGCTGAAAATAATTAAGGGCCCTCGAATCCTTGTACCAAAATTTAAGATTTTGAGTTAGCCAAGTCGCCTAAACATTCCGCCAATGAAAATAGTCTAGTTTAGGTATAAAAACAGTTATAGAACAAGAAAATTTGATGAACTAACATTCGGTGTACCGAAACCCTTTTTATAGGCGCTTAAAATAATTACCGGGAAACCCTAAATTATGCTTAAGGAAAGTTTTCTATCCTTAACCTTTGTTTACTTTCTCTTGATGCGATTTATACATTTTGTAGAAGCAACATGTTATAAATCTTTGATATGTGAGTTATTGCTTGTTGTTTCGGTATAACTTGAAAAATGAAATGCTTATTCGCGATATATTTCGAATCATGCTTTATTATATCAAACCAAGTTGTCTTGGGGCGATCCTGACATATTTATTAAACTGAGGTGAACAAGTATGTATCACTATTCGTAATTAGTCCAATGTATAGTATGTTATACATAACATAGGATGTCGTTAGGTTGATCCCCTTTCTATATCTAGTGTAAAAAGGTTCTAAGTCGAAAGACAAAGAACAGTTCAAGGTCTAACCACCACTCAGTCTTACTATGTTAAGAACATTTGTTATATCAATTGTTGTGCCATGAATCCTGTGACGACCCCAAATCCGGGTTCCTTTAACCTCGGATCCGGTTCAACACTAGTACTACTTTTCCTTATTGTTCATGAATTACAACAATATTATAATTGCTAAATAATCATTTATTTACAATTATATAACATCTCTTTCTATTCCAGAATCGCAATCTTTATACATTCCTAGTATGTCTTCATATCATACATGATACGACATTCTATTACAATCAATTTGAGATCATATGTATAATGACTCAATCACACCATCCTATTATCCTTATTCATAAAGGACAACGTCTGAAAAATGATATTCAAATAATCTGTAAATGTTCTCTTAACAATTTAAGTTTGCTAATCTATAGCACAACAAAACATAAACTCTTCATATCTACTTACACAAGTGAATGAATTAGTCTACCGCAAGGTTTTACTACAAAAACACCTATGCTTCAATCTTGATGACTCGTTAGTCAATCTTCATCTTTGCCTCTACCGGAGTAATCGGCTTCCTCAAGCTACTCTGTAATGTTTTGTTTTAAGCAAGGGTGAGCACGACGGCTCAGCAAGTCTAACAGTTTCACATAACACGTAAAAACAGTTCAATCATGCTTCATGCTTCATGCATCTTATGCTTTGCAGTACATACATTTCTCATGCATATCATGCCTCGCATTTAATCTATGCTTCATGCCTAGCCTCTATCATGACATATAGTTCAATGCAGAACAATTGTCTTAAATTAACTACCGCATATCAATAGTTCAAATCAACTTATTTCACAAAAGCACATTAACACATAACCACGTATGAGCACATCACAGTTTAATAACAAACTTATAAATTATGCACATAATGCAACACGTTCTGAAAAACTTGCCTGGACTTGTATAACCAGCTTACGTTAATCTTTCACGTTCCTTGCACCACCTACACGGTATGTGAGATCAACGGTGCACAATATCAGTCAAAGTTTGACTCAATACTAAATCTTATTTTAAAGATATTTATTTCTTCTTATCATCCCCTTTATTTAATAAGGTTAATTTCATATTTTAGTCTCTCTTTGACTTGACTCAGTGTTTCATATTCAACACCATAAATCTTTTGTTCGAAACTATGCAATTCTGACATTTATTAATGTCACTGCATTAAAACTTGGACCCTATATTTATTTAGGTCGATCCACCAATTAATCACTAATAGACCATACCCTTGGTTTAACTTAATCACATCATTTATCTCGATACTTATCATAATATTACCCACCTTGGATAATATTTTAAATTTTACTATCAATTAGTAATAACTTATAATGTTATTTAATTGTTAAATAACACTTTAAATAATCATTACTATTATTAATTTATTTTTAATAATAGTTTACCTTAATCATTATTATTAATCTTTTAATAATAATTTAATTGCTTGCTAATATTATTACCCTTTAATAATATTTTAATTGACTTCTAATTATTATCAATCATTTTAATAATAATTTAATTGTTCATCAATATTATCAATCATTTAATAATATTTGAAATCCTCACGTATCATTAGTAATTATTTAATAACGATTCAACCCTTAACTATTATTACCCAATAGTTAATTACTTGTTAAACAATATTATTAATTCTTTAATAATATTCTAAATCTTTATTTATCATTATTATTTATTTAATAATGATTTAACTCTTAACTATTATTATTTAATAGTTAATTAAATGTTAAATAATATTATTAATCCTTTAATAATATTTTAAATTAATTACATATCATTATTAATTATTGAATAATGATTTAATTCTTAACTATTATCATACTCTAATATTATTAATCTTTTAATAATATCTTAATCATTTCCTAAACTTATAAACAATTTATTTTAATTGTTTACACTTTACTAATTAATGCATTTTTATCATTCTAAAATGCCAAACCCATAAAATTTTATCAACAATGACTAAATCCCTCATCAAAAATCTGCGTATACCGTATATAGGATTTCCAAGCCATAAATCCTATTTTCTAAATTTTCAACATCACATCACATAATTAATTCATTTACTCATAACTAGTCCATTTCCATGAAAATACCAAATTAGTTCTAAAAATTCTTATTTTCTGCTATTTGACAGGATATAGCTCCATATTGAACATATATTTTTCTCGTAATTTTTAAAATTCATTTACTAGTTTTAAATAACCCAAAATAATCAGATCTTGCACCATTTATCATAAATTATTCCTTTTTCAGAATATTATGAAATTTTCAGGATTAGTTCCTGTTATCATAGAAAAGCTCCTGTATAAATTTCATATTTTTCTGAGTTGTACACAAAAAGTTATTTTGATACATTTCTAAAAATCACACTTTATTGTAAAATCCATAACTTGAGTTTTACACAATCAAAAATCACCATCTTTTTACTAGACTCAGTTAGCTCATCAAACTATCATTCCAAAAATATTCAGAATTTTTAGAGAAATAAAAGTGGACGAAACTGCCCCTGGACCAAACTGAACAGTAACTATTTTTGGCCTTTTCAGATTTTCGGACAGTTTTGGGGTCCTTCACGGAAACGATTATAAAACGAAATCTACAACTCCGATTAAGGTCCAGTCGGAGGCGTTGGACTCGTATTTTCCTAAACTATAGTTTTCATTTATCAAACACCAAATTTGGAGTTGTCTAGGTCTCGAAAAATAGTGTTAAAGGGGCTGATCAGTAGCTAATTTTTCTGATTTTCCAACATGGATGTGTTTTACTAAAAATTCCATAACTTGTTCATTTTAAATCGGATTTTAGTCATTCAACTTGGAGAATCTTCATATTTCATGGATCTATTACCCAAAATTGACGGATCACAAATCCGACTTACGGATAGTGAACAGTAATTCCGTGAAGGGGCTGCTACGTATTAGATTAACTTGTTTTCGTCGGTAAAAATTTATTCAATGAGTTTGATGAAATTTTTCATCACAAACACATATAAAAACCCATGTTAAACCCATCAAACTATGAATATACATATATTACATAGTTAAAGACTTCTAGACCATCAAAACAAGTTTTGATCGGTTAAAAATATATTTTAACCGTTTAAAACTTATTTAAACAACAAAAATGAAATTAAAAAAGGTTTAGAGTACTTTTTAACCTCTTAGACATGGATGATCTTCTTCCTCTTGATATGAGCTAGGCTTGTGACTCCACCTTGCTCATTCTCTAACAATTTTCCTTAGTGGATCATCAATCTCCCAAAGCTTGTTTGCTTTTCTCTAGAATACTCTCTCTTTTCTCTCTAGGAGTTTATTGAAAAATAACTAACAAACATAACAAGAGGGTGATGGATGCTATATATAGACCCTCCCTAATCACCATCAACCTTCACTAATCAACTAGTGTTGGTGAATTTAAGGGTTAATCAAGCTTACTATAGCTTGAATGGACAAGATGATTGACAAGGATGAATGACTCCTATCAAGGTTGCTTCCAAGCAACTTTTAGAGTGTAAAACAAGCAAAATAAAGCCACACTCAACATTTTCATGTGGGGCCCCCTCCAAAATTCGGGATTTGCCAATAAATTACACCAATTTGACTTTATTTTTATATCCTATATCATTATATAAGTATCAATATATATATATATACCAATGTATATATATTGACAATAACTTTGACTACCATTTGGGCTCCACATTGGATCAATTTAATATTTCTATTGGGCTCGTCAATTAAATTTGTTTGGGCTCAATTTAATTACTACATTGGGCTAATATTAAATACCCTATGTTACATTTAATTAAACAAGCATTGGGCTTGGTTAATTATTACATAAATCCATGTTCAAATTAAATTATATGGACTACTAGGTTAAATTAATTTGACCTAGTTTAATACCTCAATTGGACTTATAATATAATCCAATTAGATTTGCTATAATTAATTCTACCACATTGGGTTACTTAATTAACCCATCCACGGTTAATTCTTAACCCCACATTTATTTATCTAGAAATTAACCAATGATTGGTTAATGCTATCTCTCTTGTCAACCAACTAGGGTTATTCAATTAACTAGACACTAGTTAATTCTCTACACTCAATCAATACTTGAAATGCTTCTCCCAACCATTGACCATCATTTGACTTTTAATGGTTTGGGCTACATAACTTACTTTTTATTGGCTCTCTTATTTAATTACCCATTTCATGCAAATATCTCCATATTGGGCTTACATCTATAACAACTTATTAATTAAGTAAATTACTTAATTAATTAACTTCTTAATATTGTCCTTCTAGGCAATATTCCACTTCCCTACTTGTTACTCATAACCTTAATTCATAACTTATATAATTAATTCAATTAATTATATTACATGACTTTTCTTTTTAATCCATACTAAAACTAATTAATTTATTAGTTTTATTAAGTATTTAATTTACTTCACACATCATCTTGTTTGACTAACAAACTCAACTATAGGTGTATATATATAAATATTAATATATTCACCTTCACTTCTCAATTGAATTTCTTTCTTAAATAAATTATCTACCTGCATCATTAAAATATTCTCACATTTAATTTCTAACAAATAATTTATGTTTAAAAAAAAAAATGTTTACCCATTTTCTACACATCTTCCTTCTCACCTTCTAGGTTTAAACCTTAACCTTTAATAAAATCAATTAAGATATTATTTAAAATCTTGAAATTATCTGGGATATTACATTCACTCCTTCTTATAAGAATTTCGTCCCCGAAATTATCTCATACACAATTCTACCAATTTTCATCACTGAGAATATCTCTTTACTCATCAACTTCTATGACCACCCTTTTCTAGGAAGTTCATACTTCTAAACTCATAATTCCAGAACAATGGAATATCTTGTAGAAGAATAAATTGAAAATCAATATCTTACAGAAGAATAAATTGAAAATCAAAATATTCATTAAAACTTTCATAATATGCTGAGGGGTCATCAAGACTGTGAACATCCGAATGGAATTAACTGAATTCCGAATAAATAGTATTTATCCCTGTAAATACTTATAAACAGAGTGTTTATCAATCACAAAGACTGAAAACATTTCATAGGTGTACGCTAGGTGATCAGCCTATTGTACCATACGTCGTGCAGAACGTCTTAATTTTTAGGCGCCAGTCGGAGCTATATGCCGACAAAAATATATCTGCTTTAGCCGACAGAATATATTTGTTTTTGCACTTGTTCACCTCAGACTTACTACAAAATTCCGTTCCAAAATAATTTGGATTGGATAATAAAACTTGAGTCAATTCTGACCAAAAGTGTCCAGTTAAAATAAATGACAAAGACTCCCATCATTGAACTGTTCGTATATTACGATTCAAAAATTCATTTCAGATTAGTTAAAATAACTAAAATTCATTTATAGGACTTCATGATACCGCATCATCTTGACAGTACGTTGAGGATTCCGTCATTAATTCATGACTTCATGATACCGCACATCTTGACAGTACGTTGAGGATTCCGTCCTTTTCATCCCCACACCATGGCTTTAATGGCGTGTGATGATTTTATAAATACATTTTGATATTTTCAAATCAATTTGTCTAGCTGAAACAATTAGCATAGACTATTCTTTAAACGTTTTAAAATACTGAAAATCATTTTATGACTTTGTCATACTACATCATACCATAGTGGGCTTTAAACATCCAACACTAGGTTACTCTGCATTGATGACTCCATCGTTTATCATCTCTGCACTAAATGCATTAATGATTTCTAAAATACATTTGTCTTTTCAAAAACACAAAAGTGCAAATTTAGCACGATTTTAAGAATTTCAAAGTCTAGCATAGCTAGAAGATTTGGAATGTCCTAAAACCTCAAAATACCTCAAATTTCTCCTCCGCATTCTTTTCCATCTTAATAACTATATCTGGTAAAGCTCTAGTCTTACTACTTAACTCTACCCATACTTATTGTTCATCAAACTTACCACACATTAGGAGTTCAGGTACTTGCCACAATCATATGGGTCAGAGAACTTATCTTAGTCAGACCAAAATCGTCCATTCGCTGAGGGGTTCCACCATACGATTATGAGCCACGAACTTACCATCAGTATGAGTTTTAAGAACATGTACTTATCTTAATATTCTCTACCTATCCAATATATTATGAGAAAAGAATCACCTTCTCACCATATATACATCGAATAACATGACATCAGGTTCAAATCAATTATCACTATAGGAAGCTAAGTGGTTGTCAAACCAAACGCAATCTCCTGCCCATACAAGAAATTGGTCAACTCGGCCACTAATCAATATAGAAAGTTAAGCAGTCGTTAAACCAAGAACAAATCCTCTGCCCATACAAAGAACTGTTAAACTCAACTACTATATTAATATAGGAAGCTAAGTGGTTCTAAAACCAAGCACAAATCCATACAAGGAATCGTACAACTCAGCCACTAATACGAGTTCTCAATTAAAAACCCACAAACCTTCTAATTTTCTTAACTGAATACGAATTCTCTCCATTTATATTTTAGCACATCTATCTCATTACGAGTTCATTTCTCTAGATCATTTCATGACCTTATTAGCATTTTCTTTATGCTTCTCAAAATCTTATCATAAGATATTTTCTATCATTTCTTCAAATTAGGTACAACATGACCTTTTTCATCTCTCTTATATCTTCTTAAATCCATCTTTGGATAATCTTCTATATATGAATTTTCCAAATTCATCTTTTATAACTTAAACTCTTCCGGAGTTTATTCATTTATCATTTTACTTATCTTCTACACGGTTATAGCCTAAGGTACTCTTACCTAAGGTTTTTAACCTATCAGCTCTGATACCAACTTGTGACGACCCCAAATCCGGGTTCCTTTAACCTCGGATCCGGTTCAACACTAGTACTACTTTTCCTTATTGTTCATGAATTACAACAATATTATAATTGCTAAATAATCATTTATTTACAATTATATAACATCTCTTTCTATTCCAGAATCGCAATCTTTATACATTCTTAGTATGTCTTCATATCATACATGATACGATATTCTATTACAATCAATTTGAGATCATATGTATAATGACTCAATCTCACCATCCTATTATCCTTATTCATAAAGGACAACGTCTGAAAAATGATATTCAAATAATCTGTAAATGTTCTCTTAACAATTTAAGTTTGCTAATCTATAGCACAACAAAACATAAACTCTTCATATCTACTTACACAAGTGAATGAATTAGTCTACCGCAAGGTTTTACTACAAAAACACCTATGCTTCAATCTTGATGACTCGTTAGTCAATCTTCATCTTTGCCTCTACCGGAGTAATCGGCTTCCTCAAGCTACTCTGTAATGTTTTGTTTTAAGCAAGGGTGAGCACGACGGCTCAGCAAGTCTAACAGTTTCACATAACACGTAAAAACAGTTCAATCATGCTTCATGCTTCATGCATCTTATGCTTTGCAGTACATACATTTCTCATGCATATCATGTCTCGCATTTAATCTATGCTTCATGCCTAGCCTCTATCATGACATATAGTTCAATGCAGAACAATTGTCTTAAATTAACTACCGCATATCAATAGTTCAAATCAACTTATTTCACAAAAGCACATTAACACATAACCACGTATGAGCACATCACAGTTTAATAACAAACTTATAAATTATGCACATAATGCAACACGTTCTGAAAAACTTGCCTGGACTTGTATAACCAGCTTACGTTAATCTTTCACGTTCCTTGCACCACCTACACGGTATGTGAGATCAACGGTGCACAATATCAGTCAAAGTTTGACTCAATACTAAATCTTATTTTAAAGATATTTATTTCTTCTTATCATCCCCTTTATTTAATAAGGTTAATTTCATATTTTAGTCTCTCTTTGACTTGACTCAGTGTTTCATATTCAACACCATAAATCTTTTGTTCGAAACTATGCAATTCTGACATTTATTAATGTCACTGCATTAAAACTTGGACCCTATATTTATTTAGGTCAATCCACCAATTAATCACTAATAGACCATACCCTTGGTTTAACTTAATCACATCATTTATCTCGATACTTATCATAATATTACCCACCTTGGATAATATTTTAAATTTTACTATCAATTAGTAATAACTTATAATGTTATTTAATTGTTAAATAACACTTTAAATAATCATTACTATTATTAATTTATTTTTAATAATAGTTTACCTTAATCATTATTATTAATCTTTTAATAATAATTTAATTGCTTGCTAATATTATTACCCTTTAATAATATTTTAATTGACTTCTAATTATTATCAATCATTTTAATAATAATTTAATTGTTCATCAATATTATCAATCATTTAATAATATTTGAAATCCTCACGTATCATTAGTAATTATTTAATAACGATTCAACCCTTAACTATTATTACCCAATAGTTAATTACTTGTTAAATAATATTATTAATTCTTTAATAATATTCTAAATCTTTATTTATCATTATTATTTATTTAATAATGATTTAACTCTTAACTATTATTATTTAATAGTTAATTAAATGTTAAATAATATTATTAATCCTTTAATAATATTTTAAATTAATTACATATCATTATTAATTATTGAATAATGATTTAATTCTTAACTATTATCATACTCTAATATTATTAATCTTTTAATAATATCTTAATCATTTCCTAAACTTATAAACAATTTATTTTAATTGTTTACACTTTACTAATTAATGCATTTTTATCATTCTAAAATGCCAAACCCATAAAATTTTATCAACAATGACTAAATCCCTCATCAAAAATCTGCGTATACCGTATATAGGATTTCCAAGCCATAAATCCTATTTTCTAAATTTTCAACATCACATCACATAATTAATTCATTTACTCATAACTAGTCCATTTCCATGAAAATACCAAATTAGTTCTAAAAATTCTTATTTTCTGCTATTTGACAGGATATAGCTCCATATTGAACATATATTTTTCTCGTAATTTTTAAAATTCATTTACTAGTTTTAAATAACCCAAAATAATCAGATCTTGCACCATTTATCATAAATTATTCCTTTTTCAGAATATTATGAAATTTTCAGGATTAGTTCCTGTTATCATAGAAAAGCTCCTGTATAAATTTCATATTTTTCTGAGTTGTACACAAAAAGTTATTTTGATACATTTCTAAAAATCACACTTTATTGTAAAATCCATAACTTGAGTTTTACACAATCAAAAATCACCATCTTTTTACTAGACTCAGTTAGCTCATCAAACTATCATTCCAAAAATATTCAGAATTTTTAGAGAAATAAAAGTGGACGAAACTGCCCCTGGACCAAACTGAACAGTAACTATTTTTGGCCTTTTCAGATTTTCGGACAGTTTTGGGGTCCTTCACGGAAACGATTATAAAACGAAATCTACAACTCCGATTAAGGTCCAGTCGGAGGCGTTGGACTCGTATTTTCCTAAACTATAGTTTTCATTTATCAAACACCAAATTTGGAGTTGTCTAGGTCTCGAAAAACAGTGTTAAAGGGGCTGATCAGTAGCTAATTTTTCTGATTTTCCAACATGGATGTGTTTTACTAAAAATTCCATAACTTGCTCATTTTAAATCGGATTTTAGTCATTCAACTTGGAGAATCTTCATATTTCATGGATCTATTACCCAAAATTGAAGGATCACAAATCCGACTTACGGATAGTGAACAGTAATTCCGTGAAGGGGCTGCTACGTATTAGATTAACTTGTTTTCGTCGGTAAAAATTTATTCAATGAGTTTGATGAAATTTTTCATCACAAACACATATAAAAACCCATGTTAAACCCATCAAACTATGAATATACATATATTACATAGTTAAAGACTTCTAGACCATCAAAACAAGTTTTGATCGGTTAAAAATATATTTTAACCGTTTAAAACTTATTTAAACAACAAAAATGAAATTAAAAAAGGTTTAGAGTACTTTTTAACCTCTTAGACATGGATGATCTTCTTCCTCTTGATATGAGCTAGGCTTGTGACTCCACCTTGCTCATTCTCTAACAATTTTCCTTAGTGGATCATCAATCTCCCAAAGCTTGCTTGCTTTTCTCTAGAATACTCTCTCTTTTCTCTCTAGGAGTTTATTGAAAAATAACTAACAAACATAACAAGAGGGTGATGGATGCTATATATAGACCCTCCCTAATCACCATCAACCTTCACTAATCAACTAGTGTTGGTGAATTTAAGGGTTAATCAAGCTTACTATAGCTTGAATGGACAAGATGATTGACAAGGATGAATGACTCCTATCAAGGTTGCTTCCAAGCAACTTTTAGAGTGTAAAACAAACAAAATAAAGCCACACTCAACATTTTCATGTGGGGCCCCCTCCAAAATTCGGGATTTGCCAATAAATTACACCAATTTGGCTTTATTTTTATATCCTATATCATTATATAAGTATCAATATATATATATATATACCAATGTATATATATTGACAATAACTTTGACTACCATTTGGGCTCCACATTGGATCAATTTAATATTTCTATTGGGCTCGTCAATTAAATTTGTTTGGGCTCAATTTAATTACTACATTGGGCTAATATTAAATACCCTATGTTACATTTAATTAAACAAGCATTGGGCTTGGTTAATTATTACATAAATCCATGTTCAAATTAAATTATATGGACTACTAGGTTAAATTAATTTGACCTAGTTTAATACCTCAATTGGACTTATAATATAATCCAATTAGATTTGCTATAATTAATTCTACCACATTGGGTTACTTAATTAACCCATCCACGGTTAATTCTTAACCCCACATTTATTTATCTAGAAATTAACCAATGATTGGTTAATGCTATCTCTCTTGTCAACCAACTAGGGTTATTCAATTAACTAGACACTAGTTAATTCTCTACACTCAATCAATACTTGAAATGCTTCTCCCAACCATTGACCATCATTTGACTTTTAATGGTTTGGGCTACATAACTTACTTTTTATTGGCTCTCTTATTTAATTACCCATTTCATGCAAATATCTCCATATTGGGCTTACATCTATAACAACTTATTAATTAAGTAAATTACTTAATTAATTAACTTCTTAATATTGTCCTTCTAGGCAATATTCCACTTCCCTACTTGTTACTCATAACCTTAATTCATAACTTATATAATTAATTCAATTAATTATATTACATGACTTTTCTTTTTAATCCATACTAAAACTAATTAATTTATTAGTTTTATTAAGTATTTAATTTACTTCACACATCATCTTGTTTGACTAACAAACTCAACTATAGGTGTATATATATAAATATTAATATATTCACCTTCACTTCTCAATTGAATTTCTTTCTTAAATAAATTATCTACCTGCATCATTAAAATATTCTCACATTTAATTTCTAACAAATAATTTATGTTTAAAAAAAAAAATGTTTACCCATTTTCTACACATCTTCCTTCTCACCTTCTAGGTTTAAACCTTAACCTTTAATAAAATCAATTAAGATATTATTTAAAATCTTGAAATTATCTGGGATATTACAAATCCTTACAATCTATATCGGTGTGAGTTCACTTATATACTATGTGTTTAAGACTTGCTGAGTATCTTAGCTCACACTTGCATAAACCTAAATTTCAAACATACCAGAGAGCTCTGGCTCAAAGAAGAAAGGAAATAAGAAATGCGTAGATTAGTTTACTGTTTTCCTTAACTGTTATTAACTGTAGTCATAATGACATTTTGTAATAAGAACGAGTTCCACACATGTAACCTAATATTTTATAAATATTATCAGATTTTATCACATTCTCTTGTTATGTCTTTACTTTGATTAAACTTAGAATTGTTAAAACTTAACACAGTATTAATAATGATCTATTGTGACAGCCCCAAAATCCGTCTCCAATAACCCCGGATCTGGTCCGTCAAAAATAATCTCAATCCTGAGTTTAAGTCGTTACGCGAACAACCTTCTCATAAAAACCACGATAAATTTAAATTTTTATAAATCGTTTACTTAACCTTGTCTCAGAATCGCAATATTTACATTAATCCTACAACTCAGATCATTTATATTCCACGACCTAGTGTATTACAACCAATTGTGAGAAACAAAACTCGCATCCTAACAATAAGTCGACATGACTATTTACTCACTGCTTTTAATTACACGAGTTTACAAAACATTAACACTCGTATTAACTACAACTGCCTTTCAATACTATTACAAGGCTTTACATCCGGGATGATACCAAATGGTAATTATTCCCACAAAATGCAACTTTAACTTTAAACAGTTCTAGTGACAACCTTTATTAATAAAATAAACTTCGCACATCCTCTTTGCGATTATCGGAATCTTCGAACTCTTCGCCCTTCGCTGAAAATGTTAATTTAAAGCAAGAATGAGCACGACGGCTCAGCAAGTCCAACAGCTAACACATAACACGTAGGTTACATTTAATTTATGCTTTATGCTCCATGCTTGGCATTTACCTAGGCATCATGCTTATCATGCGTTGCATTTATAAAATCTACCCATGCTTACCATGCATGTCAATATATCCAGGTTATATAACTCATATAACACATTACAAATCATAGCATTAATTATATCAGTTATTAACATCATATGACCGTACACAGACAAATTTAGAAATCAGTTTGCACATACTACAAGTGCACACATAATACTTTATGCAAATAACACATAGCACTGAAAACTTGCAGGGATAACAAATATCACTGAAAGACTTGTCTGATACGCGCATTGACTTACGCTACCAGTCTGAAGTCCTGCGTTCCATCACTAACGCTCATACAATTCCAATTACTGCATCCGCAAGCCCTAAAACGCTTGCCTGCCAATTAGGAAGGTGCATGAGAACTTAGTTGTCATTCACAAAAGAATTGACTCTACCACACGGCAGTTCTTATCTATTAACTCAAAATTTATTAGACAATATTATCCTCCTTGGATAATATTTTAATTACGGATTAATATTATTATACATTAATAATACATCACTACGTTACTAACTGTACTCAAGTACGGAACACCACCTTAATTGGTTACTAATATTATTAATCCCTTAATAATATTCTCTCAATTACCAATATTATTAATCTAGGAATAATATTTTAACGCCATTAAATATTTAATAATAATTTACACCTTTAGTAAATTTAAAGACTTAAACAATTTAAATATAAATTGTTTAATCACTTCATTATTCCTTTAATTTCTTCACATTATTTATTTAATATTAATTAAATAAACAATTTACTCACTTAACTTTACTTGTTTATTTACCTTCACATAAACAATTATTTCATTAACCTTAATTCCCTTTTATTATTATTTAATATCACTTGAATAATAATTAAATTACTTAATTAACTATTCTCAATTCCTTAATGATCATTGAATATCAGTCTAGTAATAATTTCTTAATTACATAACCTCATTTATTATAACAAATGATCACTTTATTAACTTCATCCCGCTTTAATTATTATTTAATTTAATATCCTTTAAATAGTAATTAACTAATTAATCACCCTTATTTGTTTAAAAAAATAAGTAATTGCCTTTTTATATTTATCATTCTTTAATTATTATTTAATACCTCTTAAATAATAATTAATTACTTACCCATCCTTATACATTATTGAATATAACTCACTTTAATTATTGTTGCACAATAATTAGTTAAATACCTTGTTTCAATTACAATGAAACCTTTATCGTTATCATTAATCATTTGATATTAATTACTCATTGTCTAATATTATTAATCTGTTAATAATATTTTAATTAATAAAACATTTCCTGAAACCGGCGACTGAACCGAGGTTCAGGGCCTGAATACACTGTCTGGGCTGGCAGCTCTACGATCGTCGAGTGGGGGTCACTCAACGATTTTCCAAGACTGGTCCAGACTGTTCTACGACTCGACGAGTACAAAGCACTCTACGATCTCGAGTGGACTCTACGATTTCCAGTGACTAAGGCCACTCTACGATTTTCAGTGACTAGGGTCACTCTACGATTTTCAGTGACTAGTGTCACTCTACGATTTTCAGTGACTAGGGTCACTCTACGATTTGTGAGTGGGAACCACTCGACGATTCACAAGTTTGGTTTAGACTGCTCGACGATCCCTTGTGCGAGCTTACTCTACGATCTACCGAGTAACTAAACGAAGTCACTCTATGATTTACACCTAAGCTCACGGCTTAGTTCTTTCTCAATATTATAGTGGGCTCTACGATTTCCGATTGAGGCCACTCTACGATTTTCAGGTTTACCCTACTATTCTTTCTCCTGACTTGGTTAAGTCATTCATTGGCTGAAGGGTGAGCTCTACGATCAGAGTGCAACCACTCTACGATTCTTACCGCAACTAAGGAAAATTCCCAGATTTACACTAGCTTCATACAACATACCAAAACTCATTTTAACCTTTCTGGTTTACTCTTTAGACTAACAAAACGTCTAACATATTACTTAAAGAGGTTCTGATTTGAAAACAGATCATTGGACAGAAGGTTTAACCACCTCGATTCTCTTAGACTGTTAATCAAACACTTGGTGAGCATATGGGAATATCTTCATAAACTGATTATTTACAGTAAACAAATACTCTTCCACACCTACTCTAACCTTGTATCGCCTGAACCCTTCATGGTCCTTAACACATATTTCTCCCAATAGAGAACAACATCTAAACCAAATAATAAGCCAATACACCAGTCCATTCTACAGTTTTATGAACATGAACATTGAGTACAGACCAACCGTGGTTCAGACTCATAATGTTGACTGTGTAAAATAACCGAAACCACTATTCTAGTTCTAATTCAATCATTAACTAGTTTCAACAACATTCGACTACCGAGTTCACATTACTCTCATTTAAACACCTCATATGCAACTCTAGCATATTCTGTTTCCTTAATCCAAATTAAGATAAAACTAGTTAAATCAAAATAACCAGATAATACCTTCAATCTTTGACAGATGATTTACATTCAGATTCTGCCTTCTCCGAACAACATGAACTCCTCTGAAGTTTTCATTTACTTCTCAAGCTCCATATCTCTCTTAGCCTAAATGAACGCGAAGGGGAAATGAGAGAATGACTGAGGTTATACAACACTTTCTCAGCCTTAGACAACTCTGAGGAGTTGGACCCTATAGCCTCCCCTATGCCTGACTTGTTCCTTCTTTTCCCAGCACTGATTCCTTGAGCTTTGCACAAACTGCGCGTGCTCTGCTTTTTCTGAGGTTTTGTCCCTAAATGAGTGGCACTCTTACTTTTCCACCGGGTTATGTTATTACTCTTGGGCTGGGCTACTATTTGTTTTATTAATTAAACAAATGGGTGACCCAATTGTTACTTACATTGCAACTAAGCTTTGGGTTGCCCAAATTAAATTTCTAGTGGAAATATAAAATATTAATACCCCATTATCAATAATTTTCCAAATGGAAATAAATACAACATTATTAATGTTTACAAAATCTCATTAATTAATAACCATATTAATTAATTTAGACATCCAGCTTAACTTGCTAGCTATTTAATTAAATATCACATAGCTCATTTACCCTATCAAACTTTGATACTACACAACCTAGGTTGGTTCATTAATTTAATTAACCCGTTAATTGAACATTCCTTAAATTCCTTTAATTACTTCAACACATAATTAAATAAACCAAGCCATCATATAATGATTTAATTTAATCCTCTAGAAATTTACAATTACAGCCAATAATTCCATTTCTATATATTAAAATATTTCGGGTCGCTACATCTATTTATCTAGATGAGGATTGGTAAAAAAATTGTGAGTGTTGTACATACGAGACAGAACTAAGTGTTGTTCACTGGTAAAATTCATCGTTAAGGTTACTCGAAATCAGGTATAACTCGTTATTACTATTCTGAATGTCAGATAAGTAGGATTATTAATATGAAGAGATATCACTATAAACAAATATATTTCGAATGAGGGTTTTAACTAGTTGGGTAATGTTCTGTACGGAAAGAAAATTTTGCACCGAACAAAGATATAACCATTTGTCACGGATAAAGATACAAACATTTAACATCGGGTGAAGATATAAACATTCACCGCGAGATTCTCTATTCCCAAGAGTCGACATAATGATTTAATATTATGGATGTTGGAACATATAGTTATAGAATATTTAAATCTAAAGGTTAAAATGGGACCATTATATATGGTGTTATCCATTTATACGGATGAAATACAAGTTGATACTTGTTTAAATAATGAGATCGAAATCAAGTTAAGATCTAGGGACAAAGTTAAGAGAAAATTTTAATATATAGTATAAAATAAGACTAATTCAACCAATATGATTATGGGATCATTGGTTAAGTCGATAGATATATGAAATTAACGCACAAGGTCTGCCGCATAACGAGTGCGGGAATTTTGGGGGCGTTACGGCACTTGTACCCGAAATTGACACGGTTAGATTGGTAGCACGATACAACTTATATATATAACACGACTTACAATTTTAAATTGGATAGTAAAAGGACGATTTTAATAAAGGTTCGATAATGTATTTTTGGGTATTTTTGACTTTTCATTTATTTTTTCTGTCATTCTTATTTGTTGGGCATTCTTTAATTTGCACTTATTTATTGCATTGGAAATTTTTACTTGTGAAAAACGGTTGGCACAACTTGATTCTCTGTCCCATTGAAAGAATGTCATTTATCATGCACTTCTTGATCTCATCTCCCCCATTCTGCTTTTCAAAGTTTCATTATCCCCATCTCTATCCCAATATTCAAAGCATGCTTCTTCATGTCAAAGCTTTTAATAGAAATTTGCATTAACATCGTATACTCTTAGGCTATGATTATTTATAAAAAATATATTTGGAATTAAACTATTTATATTAATTTAACACTACTTTGAATTATTTTATCCCATGATAGAGGATTAAATAGTTCTATGGACTATTTTTTTTTATCATTCCTATGACTATTTATGTGGGATTATATAATCCCATAAAAAGTTTGGGATTAATATTCCCCCTTATTTTAAACTATTAAATGACTTTATGAGACTAATAGTCCAATATTAAGAGATTAATAATCCTTCATCAAAAGATTAAATAGTGCAAAGTAGTATTAAATTAAGGTAAATAGTCCAATCACAAGTATATTTTTTATAAACAAACATAGCCTTAGGGTACGTTTCTTTGCAAGAATTAAAATTACGAGATTATAATCTCAATGTATTAATTATAATCCTAAAATTATATCTATTAACAAGAATTATATTTAAGATAAAATTATTAATTTTTAAAAATGTCTTATTTGTTTTTAAATTTGGACTTAGGATTATTAGTCTATGGATTATAAAATGACTTAATAGTCTTGAGATTATAATTCTTAATTGAATATGGTATTAAATAGTCCCCAATATTAAGTTATTTTATAATTCCTGGACTAATAGTCACAAGTTCAAATTTAAAAACAAACAAGACAAATATGAGATTAATAGACTTATTTCAAGTGTGATCCTTGTAAATAAACATAACATTGAAATTATAATTTATACCTTCAGATTATAATTCCAAAATTATAATTCTTGAAAATAAACACGAGTTTATAGGGGAAAAAAAAGGTTAAATTATTTAACTACATGAGTTATAAATTTTAAAAATAAATTGTACTTATGAGACGTTCAATGAATTGATAGAAATGAAATATTGGACTATTCCACAGTAAAATAACAGCTTGTCTTCTAGAACGTATGATAGCACATGGCAAAGCATAATTGATCAATAAACTGTGTTCACATCACTAAATAATAAACTAAAATTTTAAGTCCAAGTTTGTTTTTGATTTGGCTGTAACACGTAGTTAGATTGCTTTATAGAGCTCAAAGAGCATAAGATATATATATATATATATATAGAATAATTAAATATAAAAAAAGGCTGTAACTATGCACAACATAATATTCATTAATAAAACATTAAAAAAATAATATTAAGATGGTGTGTATCAGAAAGAGAACGAATCAAAATAGAATGAAAGATATAAATAAAAAAAATCTATACTTTGCGATGGGCCATTGAATAAATAGAGATGACCTTAGTTAGAGACCTAGAGAGTCTTACGCTGACACTAATCTACTACTATTCTACAAATACCTGGCCAATAAAAAAAATCTTTTTTTAATAGGCAAAAAGAATTTTATTGAAACTCTAATCATATATCCAAAATGTGGCAAGTGATCAAATATAACTAAATTCGAGCAAGCGATCATGTTGTTACAAGTAATATATTATGTCAAAGAGATAATTTTCTTCTCCACTTTATTAATTACCGAAATAAACAGTGATTTTTTGTCGACTAAAGTCTTATATTGTCCAAGTAAAAATGATATTTTAAAAGTAACAAATATCTCTTAAGTCATTGTCCAAGTAAAAATAATGTTTTAAAAGTAACAAGTGTCCCTTAAACTGCTAGTGTCGCTAAAATGATTATAAAAATGTTATTAAACGTATATTTGTTCTTACTGAATGATTTTTGTTTTGACAATATCAACAAAGATTATCAGTATAAAACATTACGTTCATCTTAAAATCAATAAATTATAGTGAAACAACCCATTAGGCTTATATTTTAGGTTTTTGATTACTGCTCTAAAATCGTGTTAAGGTATATAATTTAAAAGTGTAGGCAAGAAAATCATATCTTGCTAGGGTTAGGGTTTTCGTGTCGGATGAGGAGGCGAGAAATTCACAAAGAGTATGGAATCAGTTGATCGATTGAAGAGGGGAGAAGAATGGAAGAGCAATTACTCGAGTAACACAAAATAGAACTCTTAGGATCCCGAAGTAATCTATAGTGTCTAAGAGTCTTTTGTGTGTTTATGGTCTTGAGAGAATTCAAGTCCCGACTCTAAGGGTCCAAGAGTATTCTCGAGTGTCTCAGGTTAGGAGAGAATTCAAGGTGTCCAAAAGTCTCTTCCTCATGAAATGAATGGGATATTTATAGGGTTTCTTGGCCAGGACACTATAAGAAAATAGGGCTATGGCGACGATATGGACCCGTCGGCATAGAACCAAAAACCATCGCCATATCATATGGCGATGGTACCCCACCGTAGCTGATAGTGCCGATGCCATATACTTATACCGACGTTTTGATACCTCTATGCTAACGGGTCTACCGTCGCCATACAGTTTTTGCCTTTAAGCTTTAAAATCCAAATGGCGACGATCTCGTCACCAACACCGACGCTTGCCCACCGTCGGTAAA
Organism: Hedera helix; assembly: GCA_947179155.2. Taxonomy (NCBI): domain Eukaryota; kingdom Viridiplantae; phylum Streptophyta; class Magnoliopsida; order Apiales; family Araliaceae; genus Hedera; species Hedera helix. The sequence goes on along the minus strand of OX359282.1, from coordinate 22,374,266 downwards.
AAAAACTATAGCGATTGTTACTACCGTCGCTATAGGCCTTCTGAATATTAAAAAAAAATTAATAATAAAATTGCTATTCAACATACAATACAATGTCATGTAACAATCATAAATAAATTTAAATCATTTAAAATTATTTACTTCACAATGGTTAAATACATCAAATCATAGTTAACCAATTATCTAATTCCACAAGCAGCGTAAGGTTATTAGCCCATTTCTTTCCTTTACTTTCTTCTTTACAAGAATAATGTAAGGCTAGTACTATAAGAATAAAGTTCTGCCAAAGGCAAGGGGGTACAGAACCTTGGAATAGCAAACCTCCCCATTACCACCACAGAGAACTGTCATACCAGTTGTTGTGCACATTAACATGCCTCTATCGACAATCGATTGAACTGCAGAATCCAGGAATACAGATGGTTAACCATAAGGTCCATAAGGATCAAGATCAACGTAAAACAGCAATAAGCAAGAGTACTTAATTTCTAACATAAATGTATAAGGCACTTGATCGCACTGATAACAAATCAAGGATAGTTTCATTATAAATTTCTAACATAGATGCCTGCATAATTAATTACACAAGGATTATCGATACCACTAATTAGTCACATATAAGCAAATATCTGAAGCATAGTAGGAATATACAATTACGAACTCAACATCGTCTTATATCCCAATAGATAAATATGAAAAAAGGAAATTACCTGCATTTTGTATCTCTAACCCTGGGCTTTCAGAGACTGACTAGTTTGAAATATCTGTTCTAGTGAATGCGGTATCATATCCTAATCATGAATGATCTGTAGCCAGGCTGATAGACACCAGAAAAAGACAATGCATTCATAATGGAACAATGGCAAAAAACAAAAATAAAATAATTGTACAATGCACAGTAGTTTAGAAGTTATGTTTAGAGATCAGAAAATAAAAAAAATTGGGTTCTTTGTGATGGAACTTCATTATTTGAATCATCTCATTGTGTCAATAATCTCAAGCTTTTATATGCAAAGAAACCAAACTTCATTATTTGAATTAATCAAGAGGAAAACAACTTACTGCAAGAGCCTTGGCTGAATCTCCTTCTGTCAAAATCAAGGTGCATTTATGAGATTGGCCTCCTCCAGCATCATTAGCATCTTCTAGCTTTGGAACCCCAGTGATCTTAGTTTTCTTTGATCCATCAGTTTTCTTAAGGTCTTTGCTCTGCTTGAAATCTGGCCATGAGAGCAGACTTTCCACCACTCCAAACTTAGTAATTACAGTTGAGTTAATAAATAATCAATAAGAATAATGTCAAACCGAGGCCATAATGATTTTTGAATACAAAATGTAAACGCATATTAAATTATAACTACGTATCTTTTTTCAGGACTTCCTGTGACAATTCACATTTTGAACCAAAACTACTTTGGCAAATTGTTAATGCTTCCTAAGTTTGAGAATCAAAAGCAGGGTTATCGATAAGAGAATTAATAAAAACCCATATATAGAGGTTTCTTTACAGCATGAGCTTTGAGGTTGGCATTCTTGTTCTTCTTATTTACATCACTCATAATATGAGTTGTGATCTGGTTATTAATGTAATCGACATGAGTCCCACCCTTAATTGTTGCAATCACATTCACAAAACTGATTTGTTAAATCAATAGAACAGTTCCCAAAGTAAGTTGCTAAAATAAATAGTAGTTTGTTCGCTTCTATATTAATCCTTGCACAGTTATTTGTTCCTGTACGATGTACCTATTGAAATTGTCCTTCGCTTAAACTGACACAAATCTCCCACCTCTCATTCAGTTTTGCATAAATCCTTTATATGATTGAATCAGATTAGCAACTAAGAAGTCATATATCTCATCTGCTAAGAGATATTTAGCCAGAAGATAAAAGGGATCACATATAAGACATATCACTTCTCCTAACCTCAAAAGGCATGAACTTTATTTAGCTTTTTGTAAAGCACCGTACGCTTTTTAATTTTTAATTTCTCTAAGTGTGTCTCATATTAAAGGCACAAGAACATTGGAGTATTATATGCAGTCTCAGAAAAGTACTAGTAGAATGAATTTGTATTTGTTTTATCTAAAAAGACTACAAAGTATATAAAAAGTGTAAATGCGCGTCAGTTTGAAGATAAATTTTGTAATATAACAACGTAATAGCTGTGAATAGATTCTGAACTAGTTTTTTTATACAGGCAGATGCAACCAGATAATGTTAGCCACAATCCCATAATGAAGGCAGATGCTTTAGTTTCCCTATTCTGTTTTTCTACTGTGTGCATCCTCTAAAGTTGAGTATTCTTTCTGGTGGGTATGTTAACCTCTCTTAATAGGTCATGCCGTCAGTCTCCTCTCTACCTAAGCATAGATAGATTCATCATCAGGATGGGAAATAGCCAACAAAACATTTCTCTTGCAAAGAGCTCCACCTGATAATAACAAATGAATGTAGGAAGAAGAAATACATGAAGCCACCTAATGTAAGCATCAGAAAAATACACTAAGCCACCTAAACATAATCACGTTAACAGAAAATCATCACACTCAGTGATGAATGAGTTTCTCGACTAGATTATAAATTTACAATAACAGAATAGTATTACCACTTTAGATATGGTTGTGTGAGAGGTATTATGAAAACATCAATTTTGTTCCTGGCAATAACATAACTCAGATCATCAATTAAAGGGAAGGCAACACATCATCTGCATGAGGGAGGATAGCAATAGACACTGCACTAATGTAATACTGAGAGGCATGATAAGCCAGGGGTAACAAGATTGGACAATCCCAAGCAATAGACAGTGGGGGTAAGATAATTAATCAAGTGATTTTAGCAATATTAAATATACAAGTGCAACGTGATGGAACATTCAATAAAGTATGTAGCTAAAGACCTTACCCTTGGATTCAGATTAAACACTTGTATGTGAAATCCAAACACAATGGCGCGAACTGAACCAAAAAGATTCACAATTAAATCAACTAATAAACATCTAAGTGACAACATATACAATGATGCATTAAATGTTTAAGTTACCTCCATTTACAATAAAGTTCATAAGATGGAATACTTTTTGTGTTGTTTAACTATACTCAGGCACTCTCGCCTTAATCCTTATTAATTGTATCTGCATATGACGAATGCAATAAATCAAATCTCAAAAGTTAATTTTCTTTGCATCACATACAAATTATAATTGAAACTGCACACAACATCTTTATGAGCACAATGAACTCCGCGTAGGGATACTTTTAGATTGATGTTTTTTTTTTTTTTTTTGCTAAAAGTTTTAAATTAAAGTTCTTTAATCCTAGTGCATGTTTTTAGGAAAAACGGTCCTAGAATTAGAACTACAAGAAACCCAATAGCTTGTCTTATATGCTTGAGCTTATCCCAGGCTGAGCTTGCATACTGGATATTTAGTTCTTTCATAAGTCAAGGAACCGAATAAAGAAACATTAGCAGGAGAGAAAAATGCAAATCAAGATTACCTCATCAGTTGCCTTGTAGCACTAGTGTTCCAGTTCAGCCAATCTAGCCTTGACATACTCACCATTACTAAATGAGCAGCATTCTCGTCTCAGAATAAGGCTACAACCAGAAAGGGGAATAACTAAAAGGAATAACTGTAACCGTCAGAATAATCTTACAGAAATATAAACATTTATCAATATGCTACTAGAAAGAACACATGTTAAATAACTGCACGTTGATGAAGGAAAATATATGAGTGAACACTTTACGAACTAAAAAAGAGGGTACCTGAGAAAGAATGACAAGTTAAATTTATCATGTTAAATGCCTATATGGAAAATAAAAATGCTATACAGCTACTATGTAAAGACAAATCAATAAAATGGAACCTTAAGGAACCCACAAAGATTCAAAATAAAGATGGAACCATGAGATTAGACCAATCTTTAATTAAGAATCACAATAAAAGAATATTATGTCAAATGGAATATATACGATTCTAACGATTTTGATCTTATTTAAAGTCTCGTATCTTGAAACAAAATGACAGGTACAGTTTAGATCATGTTTGTGGGAAAAACTCTTTGATGATTATTGTTAAATTGATCATTCATTCATTTATCAAAGTTTTCAATTTCTTCCGCAACATATTGAGTACATTAAAGCTTAATAAAAAAAAATGAAAAATCAGAAAATAAGCATGCAAGTTTAATTAAGTATTTTCTTTTAAAAAAAATTATAAATCAACACCCATGAAACAAAAGTAGGATTTTTTTGTCTGAAGATGAGAGGCATAAGAACAATTTTCTCATTGGTTAGGGCCACTATGACAGATTACTGTGACGTAAAATCTTATCTATAAGCAACACTATTAAATAGGTGGTATCTGGTTGGTTAAATCCTAATTGTTTGTGATCTAGTTTCCTAGTCTCCTAGCAAAAAATACATGACAGGGCAACAAAAATGTCCTAAGCAATCTAAAGTAAATATAACCAAAACATAGAAGACAGAAAATAACATATGCATTTCACTTGCATGATTAGATTTCAACATATTCAAGAAATTCCCAATACTCTTTACAACCCCTTGCCAGTGAGCAATCAAAATCTCTTGCGCAGCAGCATTTGTAAGTGTACGAGCTGTCCCCTTGACTAAGCTTGCTCTGGATATTCTGGGTGCCTACACCATTTAGTTTCCAGTTAAATAAAATTTGAAGTGGCTTAGTAGTTAGCAACAAAGAATGAAGATTAACACAAGTCTAGAACTTTTAGTGTAGGAACCATAGCAGTAAATGGCAAGTGCTATCGTATATAAGATCACGACCATAATTGGGAAGAAAACTACAATTAGAACTATTTATTTCCATTTAAAGAAAGAAACAAATATATGTAATATAACAATTTTTGCACTATTATATATCTCGTTTGAGAGACATAGAGAGCTCTAATCACGTAGAGAGAACCAATAATTCATGGAGAATGAGCGACTGGCAGTGACAAAGAGAGGAGAGAAGAAGATAAAATTAATTAAGAAAAGATGAGATAAGTACATTTATAGAGAACATTAGGATTCAACATGCCTAATTGAAATATTAACGTTGGATCTCAACAATTTGAGAGAGGATTCAAACGATGTGGATGGCGAGAAGGGGCAGGAAACTCCGAGACAATAAGAGAAAAGGTAGGGGAGAAGATTTGGATGGGAGGGACTGAGGGTTGCATAAGGGGCGCGCCGCGGCGGGGGGGGGGGGGGGGGGGGGGGTTATTGGGCGAGAAAATTGTAACAACCCCAAATTCGGACTCCTTTAACCCCGAATCTGGTCCGTTAAAAGTAACCTCAATCCTGAGTTTAAACTAATTATATTAAACTCATAAACAATAAGTTAATACAGTTATTACTATAATCTAGGTATTAAACCTTAAAAGAATACAAACGGTATGTTTGAATACAACCTTCAACTCTATTCCATTCCAGAATCGCAATCTTTAAACATTATATTACAACTTTGAGATTACATGTATAGTGACTCAATTACCCTATCTATTATCCTCATACATAAAGGACAACCTCTGCAAACGATTTTAAATAATCTATACATGTTCTTTCAACATTTAGGTTTGTTATTCTGTAGCACATTAAGACATTACCTAATCGCAAATATTACACAATGAAGGTAATTTAATCTATCGCAAGTTTTACTATAAAGGCACCTACGCTTTAATCTTGATGACTCGTTAGTTAATCTTCATCTGCCTCTACCAGAGTAATCCGTTTTCCCAAGCTGCGCTGTAATGTTTTATTTTAAGCAAGAGTGAGCACGACGGCTCAGCAAGTCTAACAATTTCACATAACACATAAACATATTTCATCATACTTCATGCATCTCATGCTTTACAATGACTACATATCTCATGTCTATCATGTTTTGCATTTACTCTATGATTCATGATATTCATGCATGTCATTTACAATTTCATACAGTTCAATATATATAGAGCAATCAACTTAATCATCTAGTGCATATCAATAGTTTATTTCAACTTTTTATCATAAAAGCACATTACCACATTATTACACATAATAATTTATGCACATATAATAATTTTGTAGTATTTTAAATCAGGCACATAATGCAACACGTTCTGAAAAACTTGCCTGGACTTGCATAACCAGCTTACGCTAATCTTTCATGTTCCTTGCACCACCTACACGGTATGTGAGATCAACGGTGCACAATATCAGTCAAAGTTTGATTCAATACTAAATCTTATTTTAAAGATATTTATTTCTTCTTAGCGTCCCCTTTATTTAATAGGGTTAATTTCATATTTTAGTCTATCGTTAACTTGACTCAGTGTTTCATATTCAACACCGTAAATCTTTTGTATAAACTATGCAGTTCTGATATTTATTAATGTCACTGCATTAATGCTTGGACCTTATTTCTGTTTAGGTCGAACAACTAATTAGTCACTAATGGACCATACCCTTGGTTTAACTTAATCACATCATTTAACTCAATGTTTTATCATAATATTAACTGCATTGGTTAATATTTTAAACTCTTATTATTAATTAGTAATAACTTATAATGTTATTTAATTGTTAAATAACACTTTAAATAATCATTACTATTATTAATTTCTTTTTAATAATAGTTTACCTTAATCATTATTATTACTCTTTTAATAATAATTTAATTGCTTGCTAGTATTATTACCCTTTAATAATATTTTATTTGACTTCTCATTATTATTAATCATTTTAATAATAATTTAATTGTTCATCAATATTATTAACCATTTAATAATATTTGAAATCCTCACGTATCATTAGTAATTATTTAATAATGATTCAACCCTTAACTATTATTATTATTATTCAATAGTTAATTACCTGTTAAACAATATTATGAATTCTTTAATAATATTTTAAATTAATTACATATCATTATTAATTATTGAATAATGATTTAATTCTTAACAATTATCATTTAATAGTTAATCATTAATATTATCAATATATTTTAATTACTTAATAACCTTCTTCCGATTAAGTAATAATTTATTCCACTTAATTATCATTTAATTATTATTTAATATGAATTAAATAATAATTAATTAATTAATTATCCGTACTCATTATTTAATATTAATTAAATAATAAACAATTATACTATTAACTCTAACATCCTTTGATTACTATTTAATATATTAAATAGTAAGCAATTAACCCTCTTTAATTATTATTTAATGTTAATTAAATAATAATTAATTAATTATCTTTATTTATTATTTACTCTTAATTAAATAAAATACTAAATAATTATGTTATCAACTTTACTTAACTGTAATTATTATTTAATGTTAAATAATAATTACCTAACTCTGTTTATTTATTATTTAATCTTATTAAATAATAAATAATTAAAGTTTAAAATCTTTATCTTACTCTAATTATTATTTAATATTAATTAAAGAATAATTAGTTATTTACTTTCCTTTATTTACTATTTAATACCTAATTAAATAATAATTAATTTATTTTCTCCAAACAAGTTGATATTGTTATTAAATACCTAAAGAACATATTTAATATTTAATAACAATTTATTTATAATTTTCTTGAATTATTAGCTAGGTAGTCACAAATTAGTGTACATTTACACCATAAATAATATGAAAAATACCAATTTTCGGAAATAATACCATCTCCATACATATAACACTTCAAATAATTAGTAGGTTATTTTTTTCATATTTTTCCAACATTTAAAAATACTTTTTATTATTTTTCATACATTTAGTAAGCTTTTATTATTAAATAATTATGAAAAATAGCTACTGACATTATAAAAATATTATTAAATTCAAGAAAATAGTACACGAAATTCCAAGCAACTTTCTAGTTTTGACCATCGCCGGAACCGGCCGAAAAATGGGTGAACCGGTCACTTGAAGGCTCTGGCCGGTTTATTTCAAAAAAACCGGCAGTGGCTTTTTAGCATTTTCAGGTTCTATCCATTTTTGGGGTCTCTTACAAAAATCTTAATAACTTAAGTTCTATAACTCCGATGATGCTCTACTTTATATCGTTGCGTTCGTATCTTCTCGAACTACAATTTTCCATTATCAGATTCATTTTTCGGACACGATTTGACCCCGAAATCAGCCTGGAACCGGACTGTTCATGTAAAACTTCCGACAGTGGAGTATTTTGCTAGAAAAATCATAACTAATTCATTTTAACTCGGATTTTAGTCATTCAAGTTTTAAAATTTACACAACTTCAAGATCTATCCAACAAAATTGACGGATCAAAAATCCGACTTACGGCTCGTGAACAGTAAATACGGGAATGAGGCTACTCGATTTTTAGTTTTCCGGTAAACATCATTTTACAACTTTTGCTAAGTTTTTCCACATAAATGCTTATGGATCCATACCAAAAATCCATGAAACACTTGTTTAACATATCTAGCATGGATCTAGACTTAAAGAACATAAAGATGGTATTTTTACCATTTATTTCTTATTTTAATCACATAACAAGCATAACTAAGGTTTTTAGGATTTTCTAACCTTTTTGTTTTGTGTGCTTGCTTTCTCTTCCTTCCAAAATAGTAGATGAACCTCTAAGCTCTTCTCTTGGTTAAGAATGGGTTGAGTTGGCTTGACTCGGCTCGACTCGGTTGAGTTAACTCATTAGTTTATTCACTATTTCACTCACCTCACTTGGAACTCACTCCAACTCACTAGCACCAATATAAAAGCTCTCTCTTGCAACTTTTTAAACTCTTAGCCAATGAACCAAGTGATTTATTTATAGTGGAGCCAACCTATACATACACACCTTGTAAGCATATAAATTGGACTTCAAGCATTCTACAAATTCTAGCCAAAAGAGGTTGAGTATTCCACACTTTTTCTAAACATTGCCCCAATTTTTGATTTATTTTTATTAGTTAACTTGCAAAATAAAAATCGTTCTAGAAGCTTTTAATTTGGATCAAAAAAATGGGCTTTCAATTTAATTGTTTGGGCTTACTATTCATCTTGGTTGGGCTACTATAACACCAAATTAATTTACCAACATTGGGCTTAAACATTAATTTATTAGTCTCCCAATTTAAATAAATCATTGGGCTTACCTAATTAAATTAATACAACCAACATACAAATCCATACTTAATTAATTAAGTGGACTTGTTTAAAAATAATATATGAGCTAACCTACTAGTATTTAACTACTAGTTGGACTATTAATTAATATTATTAATATTTCACATAGTTATTATTAATTAATAATTATATTAATTAATTTACATAACCCAATTAGACTTGCCCTAATTAAGCCTAATTGAATCCTAATTTGGGTTTCTCAACATACCACTTGCTCGGTATTAATTTCCTAAGTTTGTTCGTTAGTTTAATAACCCCTTTGATCGAACAATCTTAAAATAAATCCTCGAATATTTAAATATTCATAATACCCTTTCCTAGGGTTTGAAATGATCACCCTTCATTAATTCACTAATTTTAAATTTTAAATTTTAAATTTTATTTATAACATTATTAAATTTTTAGGTTCATTTCAACTAGGTTGGCTTAAATCGAATTACCGCAACAACCTAGCTTATCTTATCCATCAAATAATTCATCGAATTTTTAAAGGTATCATACTACCTTGTTTTACCCTAGCGAATTATCTTTATTATAATTCTCTTATCTATCGACTCACTAATCGCATCCTGAGTTAATGACTGATTTACTCGCCCCTCTAAGGCATCTCTGTTCCAAGAGAAAATTTGCAGGGTTCTACAACACTTGAACCTCCCAGGTTCTTACTAACACAGGAAAAAATAAATTTATCCATCTATTTTCACCCTTATCATAGAACTAGGTTTTTTTTTTTTTTTAATTTTACCACCTTTATTAATCTCCTCAATATTTTCATTAAAAGAAATATTGTTAAATATTCGGGTTATTACAAAAATGAGAGAAATAGTAAAGAGCAAGCAGGCAACCGAAAATAAGGAGGGAATTAGACAGAATTATGTTTTGTTCTTTTTAGATCCTATAGTGACGGTATTACAGTCTTCTATAGCGATGGTACTACAGTCGCCTTATATTTTTTTATTTGGCGCCAGTCTTTTCGTCTAATATATACCGACGGGGTATAAATACCCATCGGCTTATAGGTCCTATAGCGACGGTACTACGGTCGCCTTATGTTTTTTAATCCCAAATAATTGGCGCTCGTGTTCCCGCCTAATCTATGTCGATGCGGTATAAATACCCGTCGGCTTATGGGTCATATGACGACGGGTTCTAATATTGGTCACCATATTTCTTCGCCGTATCGCCTTTTTCTTGTAGTGGGTATCATGTGTCAGGCATGTGACTTCGAAGGAAATTTCAGAAATATCCCTGGTCACGAGAAATTTCCCAAAATACCTTTAGTTACCCATATAATGCCCAAATCGTCATGTTCTTCTAGTCGCCAATCCAATCTCTCAACCAATTCCCAAAAATGAGTTGCCTTTATAACCTTCAGCATGCCACCTCCCTATTCCAGCTCTATTTCACCTGTCGCTAATTTTTCGTGGTAGATTCTTCTCAAACTGCGACAATTTATGGTAGAGAGTCCCACACATTGATAATATATGTAGAAGTTTGGTCTCCTCTCCATATCTTCGGCCACCACGAATCTAGGTTTTGGAGGCTTCATCACTCCACGCTCTACCCACTGCTTATAAAATTCTTTGAATGCTTCTTCACTACAAGTGATGGCCTCCAGGACTAACAGCTCAGCATTCTTTTAATTCCTTTCTCTCTTGCCCTTATGGCTTTGGGTAAGAATCTATTAAAGCCGCAGTAACTATCCACTAGCCTTTCCACGTAACGATCGCATGACTCACGGGCAATGATTCATTTCCTTCCAAGTCTTGTGCAAACGATGAAAGTGTTGAGAAGGAATAACATATGGTGTGCTGTCGCAGACACCCAAAATAAATTCTTATTTTGAAAAAATATTTATGTAGTAGTGCAAATAAGAGTCGATCTCCATATAGAATGATTAATTTAATTTTATATTTTATAAACTAAAATTGGGGGTCTTGAATTAATTATAATTAACTAAATATACAAAAGTAAAAAAGATTAACCAAATATTTAAAAACTTTAGTCCTTCAATTCAGGATTAACTTTTCACAATGATAATATAATCAAGTTAAACAATATTCAGCCTTTAATGAAATTAGTAACACTAGATAACAAAAATCGTTAATTACCCGAAATCCCCCTTAGGTTTTAAATCTAATGTGACAATAAGCCCCCATTGGACCCAAACTATTATACAACCTAGAACTATCAGTCTAAATTTAATATAACAACAGCATTAAGAATTAGATAATTAGATTATTCTAAGCAACAATCATACAATCGCATATTATTTAACTTGCCTTCTTAATAACCATAACAATATTCAAAAGCTTGACCACAATTATGTATTACTAATTACTAATTATGATCAGATACAATATCATTTGTTTAATACTATACCTTAATCTAGTAGATGATAATAACTTGATCAACTTAACTGGTCATTATTAAATCAATCAAAACAAATATCATTTAATCAGTTAAAACAGATCATCAAGAATAAATCTCATATAAAAAGGAATAGCTAATATTAACTCAATTAAACCTTCAACTGTAATAAATGATCAACATCCCTTAAAACTGAATCAGAAATACTAGCCTGATATGCTTCCTTGAATCTACTCTACTGCTACTTTATTATAAGTTAATTTATGCTAAAATTATGTTAGCCTCTTTTAAAATATAAGTTTTGACGTATATTTATAGGTTAAATGTCAAATCCCTAGCTTTGGAAGGAAACCTAATCCAATTTGGAGACAAAAATATTATAACGCGTCAAAAATCAAGTCTGGCCCAACACCTAAGCCCCCCAAAACTGTTTGGAGAGCCCTCAACGCTTTTGATTCTGCCAAACAGCACCCCCCCCCTTTTGTTCTAAGAAACAGGGCCCCGACCCTATTGTGTTTTCAGCACTAACATCCTTCGATGCATTGGTCATAACATCTTCATACGGACTCCGATTGAGGCGATTTAAGATGTTCCGGAAAGTTGAAAAGTAGATCTACAACTTTCATTTTTTAAGATTTGAAAATTTTTGCTCGGATCAAAGTCAAAATAGAGCTTGAATTGATTGCTACATAAATTGCTAGCTGAAAATTCAAATATAGTCATTCCAAGTTTCAATCCACTAAGCCCTTATTCCAATTCCTACAAAATGAAGTTAAAACACATAAATGCACATAAAATATATAAAACTAATATAAAATACTTAAGAACTCGTAAATTATTAAGCTAAAAAGGTATTTGATAATAAGTATAAAATTCACTTATCAAATACCCCCACACTTAAACCTTTGTTTGCCCTCGAGCAAAATAAAAATAAAAATAAAAACTACAACTATAATCTCAGCTAACAACTTGACTACTCAAGCAATAAATCAATATGAATTACACATTGACCTCAAAAGATTTTTTAGATGATAACTCAAGAAAAATTTCAAAATCATGCAAAACCTAAAATTTTAATATATTTATTAATCTTACTTTAATCAAAATCCTTTTGTGTGTGTGTGAATCCAAATGTATCAAACTAGCGAAAAAAAAATTAGACCATCTTACATAATTAAATGTGTAATAAAAGATATCAAAAAGGGCTCACATCACTCAAAACTAATATAAACAAATATAAATTAGAAGATCAAAAGACTTTGTAATAATTAAATACACTAGGATTATTAATATCAATTTTTTTTAAATATTACATATATTTTTTCTTTTTAATGGGTGCACTTTATGCTCCATACAAGGAATCGTACAACTCAGCCACTAACATGAGTCCTCCATTAAAAACCTTCAACCTCTAACTTTTCTTAACTTAATATGAATTTTCTAAATTCATACCTTATCACAAACCACTCTTTATGAGTTTACTCCATACTATTTCATAGTATTTACCTTTGAATATCGTCATGCTATGTAAACATTCTCTTAATCATTTAACAGATCTTCTGTTATTCCATGATTTCACTACGATCACCATATGACCTTAATTCACACTTGAATTCACTATATGATTTCTCACTTTTTCTAGGATCGTTTAATTCTATCATCTTATCAATCATCTCTGATCATTTTACTGTACGATCCTTCTTTTTTATTCATTTTGAATACATCCATGGAGATCTTTCTTTGAATCTCCCCAAATATACCTTATTTTCTTCTTTATTAATTTCATATATTCCGCACGTATAGCTTAAACTCCATATTTCAACACATACCACTCGCTACGAGTTTACTACTATTCCCCATAGTATCTTTGGTTTATAGCATCTTGCTATCTGCACATGCTGTTAATCCTTTAACAGATCATTTAACATTTTCTTTAACCTTAGCCAATATCTGAGAACTATATTTCTCAACTTATGGCTCTCTACTCTAATCCCCCCCATGTTCATCAAACTTATCACGTATTTGGGCTTAGGAACTTACCACAATCATATGGCTTGAGGAGCTTGTCCTAGTCAGGCCATAGTCGCCCATTCGCTGAGGGGCTCCACCATAAAATCATGAGTCACGAGCTTACTATACGCTTGGATTTTTAGAACATGCAATTAACCTTACTCTTTCTTACTAAGGTTATAGCCTAAGGTACTCCTACCTAAGGTTTATAACCTATCAGCTCTGATACCAACTGTGACAGCCCCAAAATCCGTCTCCAATAACCCCGGATCTGGTCCGTCAAAAGTAACTTCAATCCTGAGTTTAAGTCGTTACACGAACAACCTTCTCCTAGAACCACAACATTTAAATAAAATCATGTTGTTAAAACTTGGTAAATTTAAAATTTAAGACATTTACTTAACATTGTCTCAGAATCGCAATCTTTACATGAATCCTACAACTCAGATCATTTATTCCACGACCTAGTGTATTACAACCAATTGTGAGCAACAAAACTCGCATCCTAACAATAAGTCGACATGACTATTTACTCACTGCTTTTAATTACACGAGTTTACAAAACATTAACACTCGTGTTAACTACAACTACCTTTCAATACTATTACAAGGCTTTACATCCGGGATGGTACCAAATGGTAATTATTCCCACAAAATGCAACTTTGACTTTAAACAGTTCTAGTGACAACCTTTATTAATAAAATAAACTTCGCACATCCTCTTTGCGATTATCGGAATCTTCGAACTCTTCGCCCTTCGCTGAAAATATTAATTTAAAGCAAGAATGAGCACGACGGCTCAGCAAGTCCAACAGCTAACACATAACACGTAGGTTACATTTAATTTATGCTTTATTGTAAGACCCCGAATTTTATGAAATACAAAATTTAATTTTTCTTCATATATATATTTTTTTTGAAACAGTAAGTGGTTAAATCGATAAAGTTAAAAGTTAAGGATGTTATGTGCAAATTTTATTTTGTCGGACAATATTCGCTTTGTCGGGAAATATTCGTGTCGTACGACGGCGCCGAAATAACAAATTATTGGTGGACCCCACAACGGAATATTTGTCGGATATAGAAAACGACAGAAATAACCTTTTTAAATAAAAATAGTCAACGGAACTGTTAAAATACCGGCGATAAAAGAATAGTAGCATACGGTAGTTTTTGGTATTTTCTGTAGCACACGGTACTCTACAGTAACACACGGTATTGCATAGTGTCTCATATTATTGGTCTGATAATTGACACCGTAACAGTTACGCATCATTTCATCGATAATTGTCACTGCATAATATTTTATATTATCAATTCAATAATTGTTGTTACACAGTATTTTGCATTATTGATTTAATAATTGTCATTACACTGTATTTTATATCATTGAGTCAATAATTGTTGCTGCACTGTTTTTAAAATTATTGAACCTAATAATTGTCACAGTAACATATGCACAGTAATTCACATTATTGAATCAATAATTGTCATTACACAATAACGTATGCTTTCTTTTACATTATTGTTATCTCTATTATGATGTTTTTTAAACAGTTGTATTTCATTAATTTATTGACTTGATATCTAAGAGCTAACTATACTGTATTTATAACAATTAGTCATAATAATTGAATTGATAAAGTTATTTGTTTATAATATAAAGTTAGGTGATTATTAGGTGATATGAAATGAATGGTGTAGATTAAAGTGTGAAATATTGTTGAATAATTGAATTGATTTGTTTATAATATAAAGTTAGGTGATTATTAGGTGATATGAAATGAATGGTGTAGATTAAAGTGTGAAATATTGTTGAATAATTGAATTGATTTGTTTATAATATAAAGTTAGGTGATTATTAGGTAATATGAAATGAATGGTGTAGATTAAAGATAATATAAAATTTGAAATGGATGGTGTAGATTAAAATATGATAGTTAAATGAATGGTTTAGATTAAAGGAATGATAAGATTTTTGGCTATAAATAGAAGCCTTAACTTAAGAATTTTTCATAAACTTCCTTACTTGTTCTTTCTTTCTCTCTCTAAATACTTCTTGTGAAAGTTCTCTCTAAGTGTGCTTAAGTCATCTTGAGTATTTGTGAAGATCTATAAGTATACGTGTACTGTTCAAGTTAATCAACCTCATTTAAATCAATATCCAGTCACGTGTTGAGGTAAGGGATACCATCTTTTTCATCTTCCATTATTCAAACGTACTATGGTAAGGGATTATCATTATTTGATTCTCGATAATAATATTGTTTCTTCCTTACTCATAAGACGTGCCTTTTATTTCCATGTATTAAATTGTGGGAATAACCTTACGGAGCGGATTGCCGCCTGTTTGTGAATAACCTTTCGTATTCATTCATTATTAATCTCTGAGAATAACCTTACGGAGCGGATTGCCGCCTGTTTGGTGAATAACTCTTTGTACTCAAATTCTATTAAATTGTGGGAATAACCTTACGGAGCGGATTGCCGCCTGTTGGTGAATAACCCTTTGTATTAATTTCCTTCACCTTTTGTTAATCAAACCTGCTACGGTAAGGGATATTATTTTCTTTCATACTCCTAAATCAAAATTTATTATGGAACTATTGCTTCTATAATTCCTGAAAATATTATATGTTCCATAATAGTTGAACTTCATTATTTCAACTGAACCTTCCTATTTACGTGAACCTTTCTATTGAATTGTAACCGTTATTCTGAACTGTGGATCTTGAATATCATTTTTAAATTTCACTCCGCATCATGTTGACAATTTGGACATTATTTGAATCTGCACAAAGTAAACTTCTGATACTTATTGTTTATCCTGTTTCTTCTGTTCATCATTTGTATCACTGTTATTTGTACTAATCATCAAGAATCAAGCTGTGGTGAATATTTGTGGCCGGAGGCACAAATGTGATATATTTGTTGAACAGATGATAGGTTAAAGGCGATATAATAGGTTAAAGGCGATACATCTGTTCGGTGTCTTTTATGGCACGTGGTGAATGTTCTCTTTGGCCCGTAGTGCAAAGATGAACTGTTGATTGGTATGATTATGACCAAAGGCTGAATCTGGTATAATCATGACTGTTGGTGCTATATTGAATATCTTTGGCCCGTAGTGCAAAGATGAACTGTTGATCTGCATGATTATGATCAGGAACTGTGAATTTGTATTATCTTGACTAATGATATTTCAGATGATAAAAGTTGATGATGTTTTTCCTAAAAAGAGAACCGAGTGGACATTATAGTCTGCATTATTCTTCTAATAGATTACTCATTCCGCTGCTATTATTGATCTGAACGTTGTTTAAGAATTTAACTGCAGTTTTTGATATAAACCTTGTAGTCTATTATATTCTATCAAGAACTCAACTGTTGAAGACTAATGATAATTTATTCGTCATTATCTTAGTCATGATATTCTTTACTGGGCTATTTGAGCTCACCCTTTCTTTTGTTCCATTGTTTTTCAACAGGAGATGAAAACATAACAGGGTCTAGCCGGGGAATGGAGTGAGGGTCCGAGGAATAGTTATCATAGTCTTCACGTTTTGTAAAATAGTGTGGCAATAATAGTGAAGACTTAGTTGTGTATTATTATACACTGTATTGTTGTACGTTGTGCTTTGTTGTAATAATTTTGTTGTAGTCTTTTGACGACTCAAGTTTGGGCTGTGTGGGCCCAGATTTGGGGGCGTCACAGTTGGCATCAGAGCTTAGGGATATGGTCTTTAATGGAGATCTGGGGTAGAACTAGGAGGGGAGAGACGAATATAATCTGTCACTAGTGTGTCCCACCTAAATTAGATTTTATTATCTAATGAGTTGATTTGAATATAGGGACATGAAGTGATGAGTCAGTTTATTTGAACTAACAATTATTTTGTGACCACAGTTAAGTATGGCATATGAAAATCAGGAGGTTAACTATAGAATGACCGAAACAAATGTAGCTGCAAAACAAGAGGTGACGAATAATCTTCTTACAAACTCAGAGTTGAATCATTTGCCTAAGGCAAAAATTATGCGTGTTCTATCCAGTAAGGATGAAGGTGAAAGTTCTGCTACAGTCGTTCCAGATCCATTATTAGAAGCAATTAAAGGAAGTAATGAACTTGCGGAAATTATTGCCTTTAATTTACTCACTAATTGGGAGAGTCATATCACCTGGTTATGCTCTATAACAAAGAATCAGAATATATGGACTTTTCATATTAGTCTTTGGGATTTATGGTGTTCCAGCTATGAGTTTCAAGATTATTTAAAAATGATGTTTCTATACTTTTGGGCGTTACAATTTAAAGGAATTCAGGTTAAGTTAGTCACTATCATGGAAACTGCAGTCTATCGAAAATACTATTCTTATGAAAATCATTGGTACGCTATTACTGATGAAGTTGATGAATCCGAGAAACAGTTTGTTAGAAAATTATTTAGCGGTATTCCCATGGTTGAAATATGTGAAGATCCGGATGAAGTATACGGGACTCGATTTGATGACGATAGCCTTGATGATCAAGAAATCGAATGAGGTAATGACCAGTAAGCTATTCATCAATTCTCGAGAAGTCTATGCCATGTTAGATATTGGCTCTATCCACTCTTTTATCTCACCTATATGTACTCAACGTTTAAATTTGACTATTGAAAACTTAAATCTTGTCTTATCAGTTGAAACCTCATTGGGAGAAATACCTATTACATTTACTATCTATAAATCTTGCCTAGTTCAAATCAACAACCTTACATTACTTGTTGACCTTATTTCTTTGGAGATGCATGAATTTGATGTGATTTTAGGAATTGATTGGTTGACTACCCATCATGCTAAAATTGATTTTTTCCATAAGATTATTAGTTTTCATATTCCTAATCAACCTGTCATGCAAATTCAAGCAACTAAACCATTGAAATCTATAACTGTTATTTCTAGCCATAAAACCATTCGTTTATTGAAAAACGGATGTCAAGCCTTTTTAGCTCATGTCACTGATTTGAACAAAAATACGTCAAACTTGAATGATATTCTCATTGTTAATGAGTTTTCTGACGTTTTTCCTGAGGAACTTCCTAGCTTACCCAAAACTGTGAAATTGAATTTTGTATTGATCTTGAACTCGGTACCAAGCCCATTTTCAAAGCCCCATACCGAATGGCTCCCATAGAATGCCAAGAGTTAAAAGTTTAATTATTAGATATTGGTATCATTCGTTCTAGTACAAAACTTATATCGAGCGAGGAATGCGAGAAGAGTTTCCAAGAACTCAAGAGGAGACTTGTTTCAGCTCCTGTTCTGACCATACCATCGGGATCGGGAGAATTCGTCATATTTAGCGATGCTTCAGACAAAGGTCTAGGCTGTGTCCTTATGCAACATGGAAAGGTGAGAAAAATTATGAGAAAAATTACCCTACTCATGATCTAGAGTTGGCAGCAGTCGTTTTCGCGTTGAAGATCTGGAGACACTACTTGTACGGAGAAAAAGTGGATATCTATACGGATCATAAAAGTCTCAAGTATTTCTTAACCCAAAAGGAACTCAACATGCGACAACGACGTTGGCTTGAGCTGTTAAAGGATTATGGCCACACAATCTAGTATCACCCGGGAAAGGCGAACGTTGTAGCTGACGCTTTGAGCAGAAAATCTTATGCAAGTACAAGTGCACTGCTGACAACACAAAAGTGTATTTTGTACGACTTGCAAAAGATGGAGATAGAGCTAAAGACACCAGGGACCCACTCGAAGATTGCTCACGTGCGAGTAAAACCAACTTTAATCGATAAAATTAAAGCTGCTCAAACTACCGATCCGGAACTGATAAACATGATAAAGAAAGTACAAGAAGGTGCCATTCCCGAAGCAAGAATCGACGATAAAGGAATACTTCGAGTCAACTCTCGACTATGTGTTCCTAACGATCCTGAATTAAAGCATAAAATCATGATGGAGGCACACAACACGCCGTTTGCAATCCACCCAGGAGGTACCAAGATGTATCGAGATCTTCGACATACATTTTGGTGTAACAATATGAAAAGGGAGATTGCAGAGTTTATCTCAAGGTGCCTAACTTGTCAACGTGTCAAGGCAGAGCATCAAGTGCCTAAGGGTCCATTACAACCACTTGAGGTTCCCGAATGGAAGTGGGAACACATCAATATGGATTTCGTGACGGGTCTTCCCAAAGTTTCTCAAGGCTTAGATGCAATTTGGGTCATCGTAGATAGATTGACCAAATCCGCTCATTTCTTGCCTATACGAGAAAACTTTTCACTTGAACGTCTTGCCGGTATGTACATAAATGAGATCGTGAGATTGCATGGCATGCCAGTTTCCATAGTTTCTGATCGAGATCCTAGTTCACTTCACGCTTTTGGATCAGTCTACAAAAAGCTATGGGCACTGAACTACGTTTTAGTTCTGCATACCATCCTCAAACGGACGGACAATCGGAAAGGACGATCCAGACCCTCGAAGATCTTTTGAGACTTTGTGTATTAGACTTCAAAGGAAGTTGGGATAAGTACTTGCCGTTGGTGGAATTTTCTTACAACAACAGTTACCAAGCAAGCATAGGCATGGCTCCATTCGAGGCATTATATGGAAGGAAGTGTCGCTCTCCAATATGTTGGAATGAGGTAGGAGAAGCAAAATTGTTGGGACCCGAGTTGGTACGCTTGACGACCGAAAAGATCCAAATGATCCGACAACGAATACAGACCGCACAAGAACGACAAAAGAGTTATGCTGATCTTCATCGGAGAGACGAAAGTTTCAACGTCGGAGATCATGTATTCTTACGTGTTTCTCCATGGAAAGGGGTTACGAGATTCGGAAAGAGAGGAAAGCTCAACCCTCGATTTATTGGCCCATTTGAAATCATCGATCGAATAGGAACCGTAGCCTACAGACTAGCCCTACCACCAAGTATGTCTCGCATCCATAACGTTTTTCACATATCTATGTTACGTAAATATGTGAAGGACCCAAACCACGTCATTGAGTTAGAACCAGACGTTATAGCAGATGATTTAACATACGAGGAGGTACCTGTTAAGATCCTGGATAAGAAGGAGCAGATCCTACGCTCAAAGGTTATACCTCAAGTTAAGGTTTTATGGAGGAACCAAGATACTGAGGAAATGACCTGGGAGCTAGAATCTGAGATGAAATATAAGTATCCTTACCTCTTCGATATGTCAGGTACGTCAATTTCGGGGACGAAATTTCATAAGGAGGGGAGGTTGTAAGACCCCGAATTTTATGAAATACAAAATTTAATTTTTCTTCATATATATATTTTTTTTGAAACAGTAAGTGGTTAAATCGATAAAGTTAAAAGTTAAGGATGTTATGTGCAAATTTTATTTTGTCGGACAATATTCGCTTTGTCGGGGAATATTCGTTTGGTCGGGGAATATTCGTGTCGTACGACGGCGCCGAAATAACAAATTATTGGTGGACCCCACAACGGAATATTTGTCGGATATAGAAAACGACAGAAATAACCTTTTTAAATAAAAATAGTCAACGGAACTGTTAAAATACCGGTGATAAAAGAATAGTAGCATACGGTAGTTTTTGGTATTTTCTGTAGCACACGGTACTCTACAGTAACACACGGTATTGCATAGTGTCTCATATTATTGGTCTGATAATTGACACCGTAACTGTTACGCATCATTTCATCGATAATTGTCACTGCATAATATTTTATATTATCAATTCAATAATTGTTGTTACACAGTATTTTGCATTATTGATTTAATAATTGTCATTACACTGTATTTTATATCATTGAGTCAATAATTGTTGCTGCACTGTTTTTAAAATTATTGAACCTAATAATTGTCACAGTAACATATGCACAGTAATTCACATTATTGAATCAATAATTGTCATTACACAGTAACGTATGCTTTCTTTTACATTATTGTTATCTCTATTATGATGTTTTTTAAACAGTTGTATTTCATTAATTTATTGACTTGATATCTAAGAGCTAACTATATTGTATTTATAACAATTAGTCATAATAATTGAATTGATAAAGTTATTTGTTTATAATATAAAGTTAGGTGATTATTAGGTGATATGAAATGAATGGTGTAGATTAAAGTGTGAAATATTGTTGAATAATTGAATTGATTTGTTTATAATATAAAGTTAGGTGATTATTAGGTGATATGAAATGAATGGTGTAGATTAAAGTGTGAAATATTGTTGAATAATTGAATTGATTTGTTTATAATATAAAGTTAGGTGATTATTAGGTAATATGAAATGAATGGTGTAGATTAAAGATAATATAAAATTTGAAATGGATGGTGTAGATTAAAAGATGATAGTTAAATGAATGGTTTAGATTAAAGGAATGATAAGATTTTTGGCTATAAATAGAAGCCTTAACTTAAGGATTTTTCATAAACTTCCTTACTTGTTCTTTCTTTCTCTCTCTAAATACTTCTTGTGAAAGTTCTCTCTAAGTGTGCTTAAGTCATCTTGAGTATTTGTGAAGATCTATAAGTATACGTGTACTGTTCAAGTTAATCAACCTCATTTAAATCAATATCCAGTCACGTGTTGAGGTAAGGGATACCATCTTTTTCATCTTCCATTATTCAAACGTACTATGGTAAGGGATTATCATTATTTGATTCTCGATAATAATATTGTTTCTTCCTTACTCATAAGACGTGCCTTTTATTTCCATGTATTAAATTGTGGGAATAACCTTACGGAGCGGATTGCCGCCTGTTGGTGAATAACCCTTTGTATTAATTTCCTTCACCTTTTGTTAATCAAACCTGCTACGGTAAGGGATATTATTTTCTTTCATACTCCTAAATCGAAATTTATTATGGAACTATTGCTTCTATAATTCCTGAAAATATTATATGTTCCATAATAGTTGAACTTCATTATTTCAACTGAACCTTCCTATTTACGTGAACCTTTCTATTGAATTGTAACCGTTATTCTGAACTATGGATCTTGAATATCATTTTTAAATTTCACTCCGCATCATGTTGACAATTTGGACATTATTTGAATCTGCACAAAGTAAACTTCTGATACTTATTGTTTATCCTGTTTCTTCTGTTCATCATTTGTATCACTGTTATTTGTACTAATCATCAAGAATCAAGCTGTGGTGAATATTTGTGGCCGGAGGCACAAATGTGATATATTTGTTGAACAGATGATAGGTTAAAGGCGATATAATAGGTTAAAGGCGATACATCTGTTCGGTGTCTTTTATGGCACGTGGTGAATGTTCTCTTTGGCCCGTAGTGCAAAGATGAACTGTTGATTGGTATGATTATGACCAAAGGCTGAATCTGGTATAATCATGACTGTTGGTGCTATATTGAATATCTTTGGCCCGTAGTGCAAAGATGAACTGTTGATCTGCATGATTATGATCAGGAACTGTGAATTTGTATTATCTTGACTAATGATATTTCAGATGATAAAAGTTGATGATGTTTTTCCTAAAAAGAGAACCGAGTGGACATTATAGTCTGCATTATTCTTCTAATAGATTACTCATTCCGCTGCTATTATTGATCTGAACGTTGTTTAAGAATTTAACTGCAGTTTTTGATATAAACCTTGTAGTCTATTGTATTCTATCAAGAACTCAACTGTTGAAGACTAATGATAATTTATTCGTCATTATCTTAGTCATGATATTCTTTACTGGGCTATTTGAGCTCACCCTTTCTTTTGTTCCATTGTTTTTCAACAGGAGATGAAAACATAACAGGGTCTAGCCGGGGAATGGAGTGAGGGTCCGAGGAATAGTTATCATAGTCTTCACGTTTTGTAAAATAGTGTGGCAATAATAGTGAAGACTTAGTTGTGTATTATTATACACTGTATTGTTGTACGTTGTGCTTTGTTGTAATAATTTTGTTGTAGTCTTTTGACGACTCAAGTTTGGGCTGTGTGGGCCCAGATTTGGGGGCGTCACAGTTGGCATCAGAGCTTAGGGATATGGTCTTTAATGGAGATCTGGGGTAGAACTAGGAGGGGAGAGACGAATATAATCTGTCACTAGTGTGTCCCACCTAAATTAGATTTTATTATCTAATGAGTTGATTTGAATATAGGGACATGAAGTGATGAGTCAGTTTATTTGAACTAACAATTATTTTGTGACCACAGTTAAGTATGGCATATGAAAATCAGGAGGTTAACTATAAAATGACCGAAACAAATGTAGCTGCAAAACAAGAGGCGACGAATAATCTTCTTACAAACTCAGAGTTGAATCATTTGCCTAAGGCAAAAATTATGCGTGTTCTATCCAGTAAGGATGAAGGTGAAAGTTCTGCTACAGTCGTTCCAGATCCATTATTAGAAGCAATTAAAGGAAGTAATGAACTTGCGGAAATTATTGCCTTTAATTTACTCACTAATTGGGAGAGTCATATCACCTGGTTATGCTCTATAACAAAGAATCAGAATATATGGACTTTTCATATTAGTCTTTGGGATTTATGGTGTTCCAGCTATGAATTTCAAGATTATTTAAAAATGATGTTTCTATACTTTTGGGCGTTACAATTTAAAGGAATTCAGGTTAAGTTAGTCACTATCATGGAAACTGCAGTCTATCGAAAATACTATTCTTATGAAAATCATTGGTACGCTATTACTGATGAAGTTGATGAATCCGAGAAACAGTTTGTTAGAAAATTATTTAGCGGTATTCCCATGGTTGAAATATGTGAAGATCCGGATGAAGTATACGGGACTCGATTTGATGACGATAGCCTTGATGATCAAGAAATCGAATGAGGTAATGACCGGTAAGCTATTCATCAATTCTCGAGAAGTCTATGCCATGTTAGATATTGGCTCTATCCACTCTTTTATCTCACCTATATGTACTCAACGTTTAAATTTGACTATTGAAAACTTAAATCTTGTCTTATCAGTTGAAACCTCATTGGGAGAAATACCTATTACATTTACTATCTATAAATCTTGCCTAGTTCAAATCAACAACCTTACATTACTTGTTGACCTTATTTCTTTGGAGATGCATGAATTTGATGTGATTTTAGGAATTGATTGGTTGACTACCCATCATGCTAAAATTGATTTTTTCCATAAGATTATTAGTTTTCATATTCCTAATCAACCTGTCATGCAAATTCAAGCAACTAAACCATTGAAATCTATAACTGTTATTTCTAGCCATAAAACCATTCGTTTATTGAAAAACGGATGTCAAGCCTTTGTAGCTCATGTCACTGATTTGAACAAAAATACGTCAAACTTGAATGATATTCTCATTGTTAATGAGTTTTCTGACGTTTTTCCTGAGGAACTTCCTAGCTTACCCAAAACTGTGAAATTGAATTTTGTATTGATCTTGAACTCGGTACCAAGCCCATTTTCAAAGCCCCATACCGAATGGCTCCCATAGAATGCCAAGAGTTAAAAGTTTAATTATTAGATATTGGTATCATTCGTTCTAGTACAAAACTTATATCGAGCGAGGAATGCGAGAAGAGTTTCCAAGAACTCAAGAGGAGACTTGTTTCAGCTCCTGTTCTGACCATACCATCGGGATCGGGAGAATTCGTCATATTTAGCGATGCTTCAGACAAAGGTCTAGGCTGTGTCCTTATGCAACATGGAAAGGTGAGAAAAATTATGAGAAAAATTACCCTACTCATGATCTAGAGTTGGCAGCAGTCGTTTTCGCGTTGAAGATCTGGAGACACTACTTGTACGGAGAAAAAGTGGATATCTATACGGATCATAAAAGTCTCAAGTATTTCTTCACCCAGAAGGAACTCAACATGCGACAACGACGTTGGCTTGAGCTGTTAAAGGATTATGGCCACACAATCTAGTATCACCCGGGAAAGGCGAACGTTGTAGCTGACGCTTTGAGCAGAAAATCTTATGCAAGTACAAGTGCACTGCTGACAACACAAAAGTGTATTTTGTACGACTTGCAAAAGATGGAGATAGAGCTAAAGACACCAGGGACCCACTCGAAGATTGCTCACGTGCGAGTAAAACCAACTTTAATCGATAAAATTAAAGCTGCTCAAACTACCGATCCGGAACTGATAAACATGATAAAGAAAGTACAAGAAGGTGCCATTCCCGAAGCAAGAATCGACGATAAAGGAATACTTCGAGTCAACTCTCGACTATGTGTTCCTAACGATCCTGAATTAAAGCATAAAATCATGATGGAGGCACACAACACGCCGTTTGCAATCCACCCAGGAGGTACCAAGATGTATCGAGATCTTCGACATACATTTTGGTGTAACAATATGAAAAGGGAGATTACAGAGTTTATCTCAAGGTGCCTAACTTGTCAACGTGTCAAGGCAGAGCATCAAGTGCCTAAGGGTCCATTACAACCACTTGAGGTTCCCGAATGGAAGTGGGAACACATCAATATGGATTTCGTGACGGGTCTTCCCAAAGTTTCTCAAGGCTTAGATGCAATTTGGGTCATCGTAGATAGATTGACCAAATCCGCTCATTTCTTGCCTATACGAGAAAACTTTTCACTTGAACGTCTTGCCGGTATGTACATAAATGAGATCGTGAGATTGCATGGCATGCCAGTTTCCATAGTTTCTGATCGAGATCCTAGTTCACTTCACGCTTTTGGATCAGTCTACAAAAAGCTATGGGCACTGAACTACGTTTTAGTTCTGCATACCATCCTCAAACGGACGGACAATCGGAAAGGACGATCCAGACCCTCGAAGATCTTTTGAGACTTTGTGTATTAGACTTCAAAGGAAGTTGGGATAAGTACTTGCCGTTGGTGGAATTTTCTTACAACAACAGTTACCAAGCAAGCATAGGCATGGCTCCATTCGAGGCATTATATGGAAGGAAGTGTCGCTCTCCAATATGTTGGAATGAGGTAGGAGAAGCAAAATTGTTGGGACCCGAGTTGGTACGCTTGACGACCGAAAAGATCCAAATGATCCGACAACGAATACAGACCGCACAAGAACGACAAAAGAGTTATGCTGATCTTCATCGGAGAGACGAAAGTTTCAACGTCGGAGATCATGTATTCTTACGTGTTTCTCCATGGAAAGGGGTTACGAGATTCGGAAAGAGAGGAAAGCTCAACCCTCGATTTATTGGCCCATTTGAAATCATCGATCGAATAGGAACCGTAGCCTACAGACTAGCCCTACCACCAAGTATGTCTCGCATCCATAACGTTTTTCACATATCTATGTTACGTAAATATGTGAAGGACCCAAACCACGTCATTGAGTTAGAACCAGACGTTATAGCAGATGATTTAACATACGAGGAGGTACCTGTTAAGATCCTGGATAAGAAGGAGCAGATCCTACGCTCAAAGGTTATACCTCAAGTTAAGGTTTTATGGAGGAACCAAGATACTGAGGAAATGACCTGGGAGCTAGAATCTGAGATGAAATATAAGTATCCTTACCTCTTCGATATGTCAGGTACGTCAATTTCGGGGACGAAATTTCATAAGGAGGGGAGGTTGTAAGACCCCGAATTTTATGAAATACAAAATTTAATTTTTCTTCATATATATATTTTTTTTGAAACAGTAAGTGGTTACATCGATAAAGTTAAAAGTTAAGGATGTTATGTGCAAATTTTATTTTGTCGGACAATATTCGCTTTGTCGGGGAATATTCGTTTGGTCGGGGAATATTCGTGTCGTACGACGGCGCCGAAATAACAAATTATTGGTGGACCCCACAACGGAATATTTGTCGGATATAGAAAACGACAGAAATAACCTTTTTAAATAAAAATAGTCAACGGAACTGTTAAAATACCGGTGATAAAAGAATAGTAGCATACGGTAGTTTTTGGTATTTTCTGTAGCACACGGTACTCTACAGTAACACACGGTATTGCATAGTGTCTCATATTATTGGTCTGATAATTGACACCGTAACTGTTACGCATCATTTCATCGATAATTGTCACTGCATAATATTTTATATTATCAATTCAATAATTGTTGTTACACAGTATTTTGCATTATTGATTTAATAATTGTCATTACACTGTATTTTATATCATTGAGTCAATAATTGTTGCTGCACTGTTTTTAAAATTATTGAACCTAATAATTGTCACAGTAACATATGCACAGTAATTCACATTATTGAATCAATAATTGTCATTACACAGTAACGTATGCTTTCTTTTACATTATTGTTATCTCTATTATGATGTTTTTTAAACAGTTGTATTTCATTAATTTATTGACTTGATATCTAAGAGCTAACTATATTTTATTTATAACAATTAGTCATAATAATTGAATTGATAAAGTTATTTGTTTATAATATAAAGTTAGGTGATTATTAGGTGATATGAAATGAATGGTGTAGATTAAAGTGTGAAATATTGTTGAATAATTGAATTGATTTGTTTATAATATAAAGTTAGGTGATTATTAGGTGATATGAAATGAATGGTGTAGATTAAAGTGTGAAATATTGTTGAATAATTGAATTGATTTGTTTATAATATAAAGTTAGGTGATTATTAGGTAATATGAAATGAATGGTGTAGATTAAAGATAATATAAAATTTGAAATGGATGGTGTAGATTAAAAGATGATAGTTAAATGAATGGTTTAGATTAAAGGAATGATAAGATTTTTGGCTATAAATAGAAGCCTTAACTTAAGGATTTTTCATAAACTTCCTTACTTGTTCTTTCTTTCTCTCTCTAAATACTTCTTGTGAAAGTTCTCTCTAAGTGTGCTTAAGTCATCTTGAGTATTTGTGAAGATCTATAAGTATACGTGTACTGTTCAAGTTAATCAACCTCATTTAAATCAATATCCAGTCACGTGTTGAGGTAAGGGATACCATCTTTTTCATCTTCCATTATTCAAACGTACTATGGTAAGGGATTATCATTATTTGATTCTCGATAATAATATTGTTTCTTCCTTACTCATAAGACGTGCCTTTTATTTCCATATATTAAATTGTGGGAATAACCTTACGGAGCGGATTGCCGCCTGTTGGTGAATAACCTTTCGTATTCATTCATTATTAATCTCTGAGAATAACCTTACGGAGCGGATTGCCGCCTGTTTGGTGAATAACTCTTTGTACTCAAATTCTATTAAATTGTGGGAATAACCTTACGGAGCGGATTGCCGCCTGTTGGTGAATAACCCTTTGTATTAATTTCCTTCACCTTTTGTTAATCAAACCTGCTACGGTAAGGGATATTATTTTCTTTCATACTCCTAAATCGAAATTTATTATGGAACTATTGCTTCTATAATTCCTGAAAATATTATATGTTCCATAATAGTTGAACTTCATTATTTCAACTGAACCTTCCTATTTACGTGAACCTTTCTATTGAATTGTAACCGTTATTCTGAACTGTGGATCTTGAATATCATTTTTAAATTTCACTCCGCATCATGTTGACAATTTGGACATTATTTGAATCTGCACAAAGTAAACTTCTGATACTTATTGTTTATCCTGTTTCTTCTGTTCATCATTTGTATCACTGTTATTTGTACTAATCATCAAGAATCAAGCTGTGGTGAATATTTGTGGCCGGAGGCACAAATGTGATATATTTGTTGAACAGATGATAGGTTAAAGGCGATATAATAGGTTAAAGGCGATACATCTGTTCGGTGTCTTTTATGGCACGTGGTGAATGTTCTCTTTGGCCCGTAGTGCAAAGATGAACTGTTGATTGGTATGATTATGACCAAAGGCTGAATCTGGTATAATCATGACTGTTGGTGCTATATTGAATATCTTTGGCCCGTAGTGCAAAGATGAACTGTTGATCTGCATGATTATGATCAGGAACTGTGAATTTGTATTATCTTGACTAATGATATTTCAGATGATAAAAGTTGATGATGTTTTTCCTAAAAAGAGAACCGAGTGGACATTATAGTCTGCATTATTCTTCTAATAGATTACTCATTCTGCTGCTATTATTGATCTGAACGTTGTTTAAGAATTTAACTGCAGTTTTTGATATAAACCTTGTAGTCTATTGTATTCTATCAAGAACTCAACTGTTGAAGACTAATGATAATTTATTCGTCATTATCTTAGTCATGATATTCTTTACTGGGCTATTTGAGCTCACCCTTTCTTTTGTTCCATTGTTTTTCAACAGGAGATGAAAACATAACAGGGTCTAGCCGGGGAATGGAGTGAGGGTCCGAGGAATAGTTATCATAGTCTTCACGTTTTGTAAAATAGTGTGGCAATAATAGTGAAGACTTAGTTGTGTATTATTATACACTGTATTGTTATACGTTGTGCTTTGTTGTAATAATTTTGTTGTAGTCTTTTGACGACTCAAGTTTGGGCTGTGTGGGCCCAGATTTGGGGGCGTCACATTTATGCTCCATGCTTGGCATTTACATAGGCATCATGCTTATCATGCGTTGCATTTATAAAATCTACCCATTCTTACCATGCATGTCAATGTTACCATGTTATATAACTCATATAACACATTCGATTCATAGCATTAATTATATTTAACAGCTATTAACAACATATGACTGTACACAGACATATTTACAATCAGTTAGCACATAACATGAGTGCACATTTAATAGTTTATGCATATAACACATAACACTGAAAACTTGCAGCGATAACAAATATCACTGAAAGACTTGCCTGATACGCGCATTGACTTACGCTACCAGTCTGAAGTCCTGCGTTCCATCACTAACGCTCATACAATTCCAATTACTGCATCCGCAAGCCCTAAAACGCTTGCCTGCCAATTAGGAAGGTGCATGAGAACTTAGTTGTCATTCACAAAAGAATTGACTCTACCACACGGCAGTTCTTATCTATTAACTCAAAATTTATTAGACAATATTATTCTCCTTGGATAATATTTTAATTACGGATTAGTATTATTATACATTAATAATACATCACTACGTTACCAACTGTGCTCAAGTACGGAACACCACCTTAATTGGTTACTAATATTATTAATCCCTTAATAATATTCTCTCAATTACCAATATTATTAATCTGGTAATAATATTTTAACACCATTAAATATTTAATAATAATTTACACCTTTAGTAAATTTAAAGACTTAAACAATTTAAATATAAATTGTTTAATCACTTCATTATTCCTTTAATTTCTTCACATTATTTATTTAATATTAATTAAATTAACAATTTACTCACTTAACTTTACTTGTTTATTTACCTTCACATAAACAATTATTTCATTAACCTTAATTCCCTTTTATTATTATTTAATATCACTTGAATAATAATTAAATTAATTAATTAACTATTCTCAATTCCTTAATGATCATTGAATATCATTCTAGTAATAATTTCTTAATTACATAACCTCATTTATTATAACAAATGATCACTTTATTAACTTCATCCCGCTTTAATTATTATTTAATTTAATATCCTTTAAATAGTAATTAACTAATTAATCACCCTTATTTGTTTTAAAAAAAAATAATTAATTACCTTTTTATATTTATCATTCTTTAATTATTATTTAATAATAATTAATTACTTACCCATCCTTATTCACTATTGAATATAACTCACTTTAATTATTGTTGCACAATAATTAATTAAATACCTTGTTTCAATTACAATGAAAACTTTATCGTTATCAGTAATCATTTGATATTAATTACTCATTGTCTAATATTATTAATCTGTTAATAATATTTTAATTAATAAAATATTTCCTGAAACCGGCGACTGAACCGAGGTTCAGGGCCTGAATACACTGTCTGGGCTGACAGCTCTACGATCGTCGAGTGGGGGTCACTCAACGATTTTCCAAGACTGGTCCAGACTGTTCTACGACTCGGCGAGTACAAAGCATTCTACGTCTCGAGTGGACTCTACGATTTCCAGTGACTAAGGCCACTCTACGATTTTCAGTGACTAGGGTCACTCTATGATTTTCAGTGACTAGGGTCACTCTACGATTTTCAGTGACTAGTGTCACTCTACGATTTTCAGTGACTAGGGTCACTCTACGATTTGTGAGTGGGAACCACTCGACGATTCACAAGTCTGGTTTAGACTGCCCGACGATCCCTTGTGCGAGCTTACTCTACGATCTACCGAGTAACTAAACGAAGTCACTCTATGATTTACACCTAAGCTCACGGCTTAGTTCTTTCTCAATATTATAGTGGGCTCTACGATTTCCGATTGAGGCCACTCTACGATTTTCAGGTTTACCCTACTATTCTTTCTCCTGACTTGGTTAAGTCATTCATTGGCTGAAGGGTGAGCTCTACGATCAGAGTGCAACCACTCTACGATTCTTACCGCAACTAAGGAAAATTCCCAGATTTACACTAGCTTCATACAACATACCAAAACTCATTTTAACCTTTCTGGTTTACTCTTTAGACTAACAAAACGTCTAACATATTACTTAAAGAGGTTCTGATTTTGAAAACAGATCATTATACAAAAGGTTTAACCACCTCGATTCTCTTAGACTGTTAATCAAACACTTGGTGAGCATATGGAATAACTTCAAAAACTGATTATCTAAAGTAAACAAAGACTCTTCCATACCTACTCCAACCTTGTATCGTCTGGACCATTCTTGGTCCTTAACACAGATTTCTCCCAACCGAAAACCACATCTAAACCAATAATAAGTCAATACACCAGTCCATTCTAAAGTTTTATGAACATGAACACCGAGTACAGACCAACTGTGGTTCAGACTCTTAATGTTGACTGGGTAAAATAATCGAAACCATTATTCTAGTTCTGATTCAATCATTAACTAGTTTCAACAACATTTGACGACCGAGTTCACATTACTCTCATTTAAACACCTCATATGCAACTCTAGCATATTCTGTTTCCTTAATCCAAAATAAGATAAAACTAGTTAAATCAAAATAACCGGATAATACCTTCAATCTTTGACAAATGATTTACATTCCGATTCTGCCTTCTCCGAACAACATGAACTCCTCTGAAGTTTGCATTTACTTCTCAAGCTCCATATCTCTCTTAGCCTAAATGAACGCGAAGGGGAAATGAGGGAATGACTGAGGTTATACAACACTCTCTCAGCCTTAAACAACTCTGAGGAGTTGGACCCTATAACCTCCCCTATGCCTGATTTGTTCCTTCTTTTCGCAGCACTGATTCCTTGAGCTTTGCACAAACTGCGCTTGCACTGCTTTTTCTGAGGTTTTGTCCCTAAAGGAGTGGCACTCTTACTTTTCCACCGGGTTATGTTATTACCCTTGGGCTGGGCTGCTATTTGTTTTGTTAATTAAACAAATGGGTGGCCCAATTGTTACTTACATTGCAACTAAGCTTTGGGTTGTCCAAATTAAATTTCTAGTGGAAATATAAAATATTAATACCCCACTATCAATAACTTTCCAAATGGAAATAAATACAACATTATTAATGTTTACAAAATCTCATTAATTAATAACCATATTAATTAATTTACATATCTAGCTTAACTTACTAGCTATTTAATTAAATAATCACATAGCTCATTTACCCTATCAGACTTTGATACTATACAACCTAGGTTGGTCCATTAATTTAATTTACCCATTAATTGAACCTTCCTTAAATTCCTTTAATTATTTCAATGCATAATTAATTAAACCAGGCCATCATATAATGATTTAATTTAATCCTCTAGAAATTTACAATTACAGCCAATAATTCCATTTCTCTATATTAAAATATTTCGGGTCGCTACATTCTTCCCCCATTATAATAATTTCGTCCCCGAAATTTCAATATAAGGTAAATCCAAAATATGAGGGTAATTCTTCTTCATCATATTTTCTGCACCTATATACTATATAGATACATAACTTAGTGTATACCTTATCATATACCCCTTCAACCAATTCTAGGTTTTAAACTCCTAACAATTATTTTCCTCAAATTAAGTTTTTAACTTAATCCTTACAAATGATTCCATCATTGGAATTTCTATTACCAAGGAATTATCAGAGTTTGTTTCATTTCCAACTCTTTACAATCCCATGCCTATCCGACAAATCACATCGATTATCTTAATCTAGGCATCGCTTTACTTATTGTTTTATAATTATTATCATAGTCCAATCATGACAGAACTCAAATTCATTTTCCAGTGATCGCCCATCACTTTACCAGGGTTAGCTTTATATCTTAACCTCAAATTTTGCTCGAATCCTCAAAAACTTAAAATTTTCACAAATCGACTCTTCACTACTTCCTCATCCAAGGATTAACGTAGCCTTAAATCACATCAATCTCCTAAGACCATACTAATCAGTTTTATGAATTTCTGGGTCATTACATTCACCCATTCTTCTAAGAATTTCGTCCTCGAAATTACAACATACTTACCCCTTTACCCGCTAGATGTCCAGAACATTGGAATAGCTCCAGGAGTCTTCACAATTGATCAATAACTGTGAATGAATTTGAATAACCAGGAAGTAAAATAACCCCTTTAAAATAAACAATCCCCTTTGTCCGGTGTCATTAGAAATTTTACTGAACACCTTAGGGGTATTAAAAAAAAAATCACAAAATTGTAAACATTTAACCCGAGTACTCACCACTTAAGGTGATCAACCTTCCGTACTCTATGTATATGCATAACATTTAAACCGGGTACTCCCACTTATGGAGATCAACCTTATGTACCCCATGTATACGCATAACATTTATTACCTTTATTTAAAATGTTGAATTCCCAACATAACTCCCAAGAAATACTTGAAAAATATAACTCAACCTTTGTCTAGCCGAATCGATTAGCTTAGACTTTTCAACAATAGTTCGAATATCAATCGGAACTTTAAGCTCTCCAAGAGCACACATGTGCAATAAAATTTGTGAAGCTCATCACTTCAAGTTAAAATCAACAATGTCTAGCCGATACAATTGGCATAGACCCTCATTTAAACGTTTCAAAAATAACGTTTCAAAAACAACTGAAAATCATCATCCAATTCTTTCAAAAGGCATAAAAGTGCAAATTTTGGCACGATTTTAAGAATTCAAGGTCTAGCACAGCTAGAAGATTTAGAATATCCTAAAACCTCAAATAAACATCAATTTTACTCCTCATCTTTTCCAGCTTAATAACTATCCTTAGTATAGCTTTAATTTTGCTACTTAATTCTACCCACACTCACTGTTCATCAAACTTACCACGTATTTGGGCTCAGGAACTTACCATAATCATATGGTTTGAGGAGCTTGTCCTAGTCAGGCCATAGTCGCCCATTCGCTGAGGGACTCCACCACATGACTATGAGTCACGAACTTACCATACGTGTCGGTTCTCAGAACACGAACTTATTTTAACATCCTCTACCTATCCGTTATACATATGAGAAAAGAATAACCTTTTCAACATACATATAGCGAATAACGCGACACCAGGTTTCAATTGATTATCAATGTAGGAAGCTAAGTGGTTATCGAACCAAACACAATCCCCTGCCCATACAAGGAATTGGTTATCTCAACCACTAATCTAATAGGAAGCTAAGTGGTTCTCAAACCAGGTACAAATTCCCCGCCCATACAAGGAATCGTACAACTCAGCCACTAACATGAGTCCTCCATTAAAAACCTTCAACCTCTAACTTTTCTTAACTTAATATGAATTTTCTAAATTCATACCTTATCACAAACCACTCTTTATGAGTTTACTCCATACTATTTCATAGTATTTACCTTTGAATATCGTCATGCTATGTAAACATTCTCTTAATCATTTAACAGATCTTCTGTTATTCCATGATTTCACTACGATCACCATATGACCTTAATTCACACTTGAATTCACTATATGATTTCTCACTTTTTCTAGGATCGTTTAATTCTATCATCTTATCAATCATCTCTGATCATTTTACTGTACGATCCTTCTTTTTTATTCATTTTGAATACATCCATGGAGATCTTTCTTTGAATCTCCCCAAATATACCTTATTTTCTTCTTTATTAATTTCATATATTCCGCACGTATGGCTTAAACTCCATATTTCAACACATACCACTCGCTACGAGTTTACTACTATTCCCCATAGTATCTTTGGTTTATAGCATCTTGCTATCTGCACATGCTGTTAATCCTTTAACAGATCATTTAACATTTTCTTTAACCTTAGCCAATATCTGAGAACTATATTTCTCAACTTATGGCTCTCTACTCTAATCCCCCCCATGTTCATCAAACTTATCACGTATTTGGGCTTAGGAACTTACCACAATCATATGGCTTGAGGAGCTTGTCCTAGTCAGGCCATAGTCGCCCATTCGCTGAGGGGCTCCACCATAAAATCATGAGTCACGAGCTTACTATACGCTTGGATTTTTAGAACATGCAATTAACCTTACTCTTTCTTACTAAGGTTATAACCTAAGGTACTCCTACTTAAGGTTTATAACCTATCAGCTCTGATACCAACTGTGACAGCCCCAAAATCCGTCTCCAATAACCCCGGATCTGGTCCGTCAAAAGTAACCTCAATCCTGAGTTTAAGTCGTTACACGAACAACTTTCTCCTAGAACCACAACATTTAAATAAAATCATGTTGTTAAAACTTGGTAAATTTAAAATTTAAGACATTTACTTAACCTTGTCTCAGAATCGCAATCTTTACATGAATCCTACAACTCAGATCATTTATTCCACGACCTAGTGTATTACAACCAATTGTGAGCAACAAAACTCGCATCCTAACAATAAGTCGACATGACTATTTACTCACTGCTTTTAATTACACGAGTTTACAAAACATTAACACTCGTGTTAACCACAACTACCTTTCAATACTATTACAAGGCTTTACATCCGGGATGGTACCAAATGGTAATTATTCCCAAAAAATGCAACTTTGACTTTAAACAGTTCTAGTGACAACCTTTATTAATAAAATAAACTTCGCACATCCTCTTTGCGATTATCGGAATCTTCGAACTCTTCGCCCTTCGCTGAAAATGTTAATTTAAAGCAAGAATGAGCACGACGGCTCAGCAAGTCCAACAGCTAACACATAACACGTAGGTTACATTTAATTTATGATTTATGCTCCATGCTTGGCATTTACATAGGCATCATGTTTATCATGCGTTGCATTTATAAAATCTACACATGCTTACCATGCATGTCAATGTTACCATGTTATATAACTCATATAACACATTCGATTCATAGCATTAATTATATTTAACAGCTATTAACAACATATGACTGTACACAGACATATTTACAATCAGTTAACACATAACATGAGTGCACATTTAATAGTTTATGCATATAACACATAACACTAAAAACTTGCAGCGATAACAAATATCACTGAAAGACTTGCCTGATACGCGCATTGACTTATGCTACCAGTCTGAAGTCCTGCGTTCCATCACTAACGCTCATACAATTCCAATTACTGCATCCGCAAGCCCTAAAACGCTTGCCTGCCAATTAGGAAGGTGCATGAGAACTTAGTTGTCATTCACAAAAGAATTGACTCTACCACACGGCAGTTCTTATCTATTAACTCAAAATTTATTAGACAATATTATCCTCCTTGGATAATATTTTAATTACGGATTAGTATTATTATACATTAATAATACATCACTACGTTACCAACTGTGCTCAAGTACGGAACACCACCTTAATTGGTTACTAATATTATTAATCCCTTAATAATATTCTCTCAATTACCAATATTATTAATCTGGTAATAATATTTTAACACCATTAAATATTTAATAATAATTTACACCTTTAGTAAATTTAAAGACTTAAACAATTTAAATATAAATTGTTTAATCACTTCATTATTCCTTTAATTTCTTCACATTATTTATTTAATATTAATTAAATTAACAATTTACTCACTTAACTTTACTTGTTTATTTACCTTCACATAAACAATTATTTCATTAACCTTAATTCCCTTTTATTATTATTTAATATCACTTGAATAATAATTAAATTAATTAATTAACTATTCTCAATTCCTTAATGATCATTGAATATCATTCTAGTAATAATTTCTTAATTACATAACCTCATTTATTATAACAAATGATCATTTTATTAACTTCATCCCGCTTTAATTATTATTTAATTTAATATCCTTTAAATAGTAATTAACTAATTAATCACCCTTATTTGTTTTTAAAAAAATAAGTAATTACCTTTTTATATTTATCATTCTTTAATTATTATTTAATAATAATTAATTACTTACCCATCCTTATTCACTATTGAATATAACTCACTTTAATTATTGTTGCACAATAATTAATTAAATACCTTGTTTCAATTACAATGAAACATTTATCGTTATCAGTAATCATTTGATATTAATTACTCATTGTCTAATATTATTAATCTGTTAATAATATTTTAATTAATAAAACATTTCCTGAAACTGGCGACTGAACCGAGGTTCAGGGCCTGAATATACTGTCTGGGCTGGCAGCTCTACGATCGTCGAGTGGGGGTCACTCAACGATTTTCCAAGACTGGTCCAGACTGTTCTACGACTCGGCAAGTACAAAGCATTCTACGTCTCGAGTGGACTCTACGATTTCCAGTGACTAAGGCCACTCTACGATTTTCAGTGACTAGGGTCACTCTACGATTTTCAGTGACTAGGGTCACTCTACGATTTTCAGTGACTAGGGTCACTCTACGATTTGTGAGTGGGAACCACTCGACGATTCACAAGTCTGGTTTAGACTGTCCGATGATCCCTTGTGCGAGCTTACTCTACGATCTACCGAGTAACTAAACGAAGTCACTCTATGATTTACACCTAAGCTCACGGCTTAGTTCTTTCTCAATATTATAGTGGGCTCTACGATTTCCGATTGAGGCCACTCTACGATTTTCAGGTTTACCCTACTATTCTTTCTCCTGACTTGGTTAAGTCATTCATTGGCTGAAGGGTGAGCTCTACGATCAGAGTGCAACCACTCTACGATTCTTAACGCAACTAAGGAAAATTCCCAGATTTACACTAGCTTCATACAACATACCAAAACTCATTTTAACCTTTCTGGTTTACTCTTTAGACTAACAAAACGTCTAACATATTACTTAAAGAGGTTCTGATTTTGAAAACAGATCATTGGACAAAAGGTTTAACCACCTCGATTCTCTTAGACTGTTAATCAAACACTTGGTGAGCATATGGAATAACTTCAAAAACTGATTATCTAAAGTAAACAAAGACTCTTCCATACCTACTCCAACCTTGTATCGTCTGGACCATTCTTGGTCTTAACACAGATTTCTCCCAACCGAAAACCACATCTAAACCAATAATAAGTCAATACACCAGTCCATTCTAAAGTTTTATGAACATGAACACCGAGTACAGACCAACTGTGGTTCAGACTCTTAATGTTGACTGAGTAAAATAATCGAAACCATTATTCTAGTTCTGATTCAATCATTAACTAGTTTCAACAACATTTGACGACCGAGTTCACATTACTCTTATTTAAACACCTCATATGCAACTCTAGCATATTCTGTTTCCTTAATCCAAAATAAGATAAAACTAGTTAAATCAAAATAACTGGATAATACCTTCAATCTTTGACAGATGATTTACATTCAGATTCTGCCTTCTCCGAACAACATGAACTCCTCAGAAGTTTGCATTTACTTCTCAAGCTCCATATCTCTCTTAGCCTAAATGAACGCGAAGGGGAAATGAGGGAATGACTGAGGTTATACAACACTCTCTCAGCCTTAAACAACTCTGAGGAGTTGGACCCTATAGCCTCCCCTATGCCTGATTTGTTCCTTCTTTTCGCAGCACTGATTCCTTGAGCTTTGAACAAACTACGCGTGCTCTGCTTTTTCTGAGGTTTTGTCCCTAAAGGAGTGGCACTCTTACTTTTCCACCGTGTTATGTTATTACCCTTGGGCTGGGCTGCTATTTGTTTTGTTAATTAAACAAATGGGTGACCCAATTGTTACTTACATTGCAACTAAGCTTTGGGTTGCCCAAATTAAATTTCTAGTGGAAATATAAAATATTAATACCCCACTATCAATAACTTTCCAAATGAAAATAAATACAACATTATTAATGTTTACAAAATCTCATTAATTAATTTATATATCTAGCTTAACTTGCTAGCTATTTAATTAAATAATCACATAGCTCATTTACCCTATCAGACTTTGATACTATACAACCTAGGTTGGTCCATTAATTTAATTTACCCATTAATTGAACCTTCCTTAAATTCCTTTAATTATTTCAATGCATAATTAATTAAACCAGGCCATCATATAATGATTTAATTTAATCCTCTAGAAATTTACAATTACAGCCAATAATTCCATTTCTCTATATTAAAATATTTTGGGTCGCTACATTCTTCCCCCCTTATAATAATTTCGTCCCCGAAATTTCAATATAAGGTAAATCCAAAATATGAGGGTAATTCTTCTTCATCATATTTTCTGCACCTATATACTATATAGATACATAACTTAGTGTATACCTTATCATATACCCCTTCAACCAATTCTAGGTTTTAAACTCCTAACAATTATTTTCCTCATATTAAGTTTTTAACTTAATCCTTACAAATGATTCCATCATTGGAATTTCTATTACCAAGGAATTATCAGAGTTTGTTTCATTTCCAACTCTTTACAATCTCATGCCTATCTGACAAATCACATCGATTATCTTAATCTAGGCATCGCTTTACTTATTGTTTTATAATTATTATCATAGTCCAATCATGACAGAACTCAAATTCATTTTCCAGTGATCGCCCATCACTTTACCAGGGTTAGCTTTATATCTTAACCTCAAATTTTGCTCGAATCCTCAAAAACTTAAAATTTTCATAAATCGACTCTTCACTACTTCCTCATCCAAGGATTAACGTAGCCTTAAATCACATCAATCTCCTAAGACCATACTAATCAGTCTTATGAATTTCTGGGTCATTACATACATGTTAGAGAACAATGTACTAGACAGACCCACCATGAGAATTCTACATGGAGCATTATGCAAAGTGTCATAAGAAATTCTCATAGTGACAATAATGTAATGATCCTCCGACCTGAAGTCACTATATTATTACACGAGAATTTGTGTACTTTGATATCATCAAGTGTCACCTTTAATAGGGTGGACAATAAAGGTGATTATTGGGTACATCATGAATCGTGTGAGGAATATGAGTGATCTAGATGGAATTTAACCCTCTTATATATTAGGGGTGATATCCATAGGCCTCTTGATTGAGTAGGACTATGAAATGCATGGCCATGCTCAAATATTGATTTGTTTCATATAGTATACTCATTGATCAAGAAAACTCAGATTAAATTATGAAGAGTATGACACATTCCATGCCTCGAGTTTAATCTAGGATATAAGGTTAAAAGGATTAAATTACTTTGAAACATTGGTCATGAAAAGGTTGTATCGAATCACCGATCTTATTATTATTTGAGTAACAGTGATGCATTACTAGATGCCGCTCGCTATTTATAATTTTATAATATGATTTTAAAATTATTGTCGATATAATAATAACTTATTGGGTCACACACTTATAACGTATTTAAAAGGGAATTAATTTAAATTGTAAGTATTTTAAATATGTCAATATGATTGATAGTATTTAAAATTACGAATTTAAATTAATAGGATAATTTGTATATATGTATATTAATTAAGTAAGACTTAATTAAAATATAATATATATAAATTCAAATTTTATTTTTCTAATTAAATTAGGTTTTGGTTAAATTCTATTAACTACTATATATATGATATATCAATGGTCTAAAAATCACGTAAGGAAAAACTAAAAACCCTAGCCGCTT
Organism: Hedera helix; assembly: GCA_947179155.2. Taxonomy (NCBI): domain Eukaryota; kingdom Viridiplantae; phylum Streptophyta; class Magnoliopsida; order Apiales; family Araliaceae; genus Hedera; species Hedera helix. The sequence continues at coordinate 22,332,794 of OX359282.1, read as the reverse complement.
TCAGAAAGAGGCTAGAGAGAAAAATAGTTCAAAAATTCTGATCTTGGTGGCTAGTACCGCAAATCCCTTTCGCTGTAGATCGTGTGACGGTTCGCGGAGCGTTCGTGTGGATACCGTAGAGACACAGTCGCTGGATTGCGTTGAAGATTCGAAGCCGTTCCAGAATTCCATCATCTCCTGTCCATCTCGGATAATCGGTAAAATAATCTAAACCTCTAAATTAATCTGTTTTCGCTTGGATCCTGTCTTAGGGTTTCAAAAAAAATTTAAATTTCGCTGCTTTCACTGTGTCGAAACCCTAACAAGGTTCAATCTCCCTTGCAATTCACGGAAAGGTTCTACTCCCACTTCAAAGAACAAGTATTTAAGATGACTAGGAAGAGTATTTAAATTTGGAATGAGATCATGCAAAACAAAAGATAAAAAATTCTCGTGAGTAACAGGTAATTGAATGGAAGATACTGCATACTTATCTAAAATCACTGGCAAAGAATGTAGTGCAGCCATAGCCTCTTTCAGATTATGATTTAGCTCAATTTCTTCTTCCTCAAATTCCAAACTGTTTGTACTTGCATCCTCTAATTACTTCTTATCTGTTTCCCCAAAAATGTCCTCCACCTTAGGCATGTCTTTATAAAAAAAATAACATCATTGTTTATATCGACACTATCCGCTTCATTAATGTTGTTTACTTTTTCTTGCATCTGCGATGGAGGGGACTATCTTTTCTGAATTTTCATCCTCTTGACCACTTCTCAAAATGGTTGCACTTGCATTCTCTTTTGGATTCTCCACCGTTTAAGAGGGTAATGGTTCATAATCTTGCTCCTCCAACTAACTGAATGCAATTACCATTTGTCCCATCTATGTACTTAAATTCTAAATTCTTGCCCTTGTTTCTTGTTGAAATTGCAAAGTGTTACCTTTAAGAGTTTTAACAAGTTCTTCTAAAGACATATAAGAATTAGACGATTTACCCTATTGTTGGGGATATGACGGCATGTACTGATGATAATTTGGAAAGTTCTGGTTTACAGGTCAATTCACTTGTGGATTCCCAATAGCTAAAATTAGGTTGATCTCTCCATCTCGAATTATACATGTTTGAATAGGGATCATATCTCCTTTGTGGTTAACCAGGAAAAACATCTGCTATATTGACTTGTTAATAGTACTCCTTTCAAAGAATTTGGCATATATCAGTTGGGTGTCCTATTGCCACACAAATCCTACAAGTTTTCACTTGTTGCATATTACCTACTGCCACTTGATAAACAAGAGAAGTTAGACTCTCAATTTGTTACTCAAGAGAAGAAATATTTACATCATTAACATAATCAGGCATGACTTCCAATCTTAACCTACACAACTCAGTTAAACTATGGAAAACTATAAAAATAAAATCTAAGAAAAATTACTAAATTAAAATAAAGTTTACAAAAGTATAAAAAATAAATTAAAATCACTCCCCAACAATGGCGTCAAAATTTGGTGTGCTGTCACAAGTACCCAAAAATAAATTCTTAATTTGAAAAAATATTTATATATTAGTGTAAGTAAGAGTCGATCCCACAGAAAATGATTAATTTAAACTTTTATTTTGTAAACTAAAATTGAGGGTTTTGAATTAACTATAATTAACTAAATAAACAAAAATAAATAAGATTAACCAAATAATTAAAAACTTCAATCCTTCAGTTCAGCATCACCTTTTCACAATGATAATATAATCAAGTTAACCATTATTTATCCTTCAATGAAATTAATAACCCTAAATAACAACAATAGTTAATTACCCGAAATCCCCTTTAGGTTTTAAATCTAATGTGACAATCGCCCCCACTAGCCCTAACTATCATATAACCTAGAACTATCAATTTATATTTAATATAACAGAAGCATTAAGAATTAGATAATTAGATTATTCCAAACAACAATCACACAATCGCAGATTATTTAATTTGCCTTCTTAATAACCATAGTAATACTCAAAAACTGGACCACAATCATGGATTACTAATTACTACATATGATCAGATACCATATCATTTGTTTAATACTATAGCTTAATCTAGCAGATGATAATAGCTTGATTAACTTAACTGGCCATTATTAAATCAATCAAAATAAATATCATTCAATTAGTTAAAACAGATTATCAAGAATAAATCTCATATAATAAGGAATAGATAATATTAACTCAATTAAACCATCAACTTTAATAAAGGATCAACATTCCTTAGAACTGAAAAAAAAATACTAGCCTGACATTCTTCTTAAATATACTATACTCCTACTCTATTATAAGTTAATTTATGATAAAACTATGTTAATCTCCTTTAAAATATGAGTTTTGACATATATTTATAGGTTACATATCAAATTCTTAGCTTTGGAATGAAACCCAATCCAATTTGGAGTAAAAAACGCGATAAAAATCAAGTTTGACTCGACACCCAAGCACCCCGACGCTGTTTGGAGCGCCCCAAGTGCTATTTCTTCTGCCAAATAGGGCCCCAACCTTCCTTTTGTTCTAAGAAACAGGGCCGCGACCCTCTTCTATTTTCATCACTAACGTCCTTTGGTATAATGGCCATAACTTCTTCATACGAACTCCGATTGAGGCAATTTAAGATGTTCCGCAAAGCTAAAAAGTAAATCTACAAGTTTCATGTTTTAGGATTTGAAAGATTTTGCGCGGAGAAAAATCAAAATTGAGCCTGAAGTGACTGTTACATAAATCGCAAGCTGAAAATCCAAATATAGTCATTTCAAGGTTTAATCTACCAAGCCTTTATTTCAATTCCTATAAAACAAAGTAAAAACACAAATGCACGTAAAATATATAAAACTAATATAACACACTTAAGAAATCATAAATTATTAAGCTAAAAAGATAGTTAATAATAAGTATAAAATTCACTTATCAGCATGCTCTAGTAACAAGGTGGGGCTTTGTAATGTCCGCAAAATTTTTAAATTTCATTATAAATAAATTGTGAATTTATTTATTATTGTAATGAATATTTTATGAACTAATTTAAATCTTGATGCGATTAAATTAGTAAATTATTATATGATGGGAATTAAATTAAAGGAAATCCAACTAATGGGATAACTAAATTAGTGGACTAATCTAAGAATATTAATATCAATAAATTGATAAGATCTTAGATTAATTAAATATTCATTTAAATTGAATATAACAAGTCTAATTGGATTATGTAAATTAATTAATAAAATTATTAATTAATGGTATTGGGCATTTTAAAAATTTAAGTGGCCTAATTAAATTCCAAGGAATTTAATTTGGGCAACTCAAAGCTTAGTTGCAATATAAGTAACAATTGGGCCACCAATGGTTTAATTAACAAAACAAATAGCAGCCCAGCCCAAGGGTAATAACATACCCCGGTGGAAAAGCAGAGTGCCTCTCATTTAGGGACAAAACCTCCAGGAAACAGAGCACGCTCAGTGCAAGGCTTAAGCAATCAGAGTTTTGCTAAAGAAAGAAGAGACAAGTTAAGCATAGGGGAGACTATAGGGTCCAACTCCTCAGAGTTTGTCTAAGGCTGAGAGAGTATTGTATAACCTCAGTCATTCCCTCATTTTCTATTCCCGTTCATTTAGGCTAAGAGAGAGAAAACAGAGAAGCAAGAAACCGAGCAAAATAGTGAGAAAAAGAAAAATATCAAAGAAAGTTCTTGAGAGTTTGATTTAGGAGTTTCAAGGAAGGTTATTGGATGTCCTCAGGCTTTGTCACATACTTCCGGAGGAAGAGAAGGCCAGCCATTAGATCACAAATGTAGTACACATCTCAAAGTTTCAGTTTTATGCTTCCATGGTCATGCTTTATGCTTTATATGGTAAGAAGCTAGATTAAGAGCTCTAGGTGATCATACTGATGCTAGAGTAGTAAATATATGTTTTAATGAGCTTATAATGTGTTATCATGCATATCTATGTTGGTAAGATTGGAAGAATGCATGAAATCTTCATTTTCGAAAAAAACCGTGCGAATTAGTGTGGTTTAAGGCCTTATATCTCTAAGCTCTTCAACTTATTTGTGATGGTTATTATTTTTCCTTGATAGACCTATGAGTTTTGAAGAAAACCCAATTTAAATCATCAAAAGTTATGGTGTATACATTTAGTTATGATTTTTCTACCAAAACAGTCCATTTTATAGCAGTGTTGCGAGTAGCTTGATAATTTCGGTATATAGCGCTTCTGAAAAATTATTTGAAAAATACTATGGAATAGAGGATCAATTTATGAGTCCATAGGATCCAACCGTGCATGATTTTGAGGCGTATAGCTCATTTTAAAAATGTTTGAACCAAAGTACATCTGGATGTACTAAGAAGCAGAAAACCAGAAAAACTCATGTTTAAATCCTTCACTCTATGATTTTGACTCTACGACCTCACTCTACGATTTTGACTCTACGACCTCACTCCACGATTTTCACTCTACGACCTCACTCTACGACATCACTCTACGATTTTCACTCTACGACCTCATTCTACGACCTTCACTCTATGACCCTCACTCTACGACTGGGAGCTCTACGACCGAACGATGTAGGTGCAATATAATGCCAGTAGTGAACAGTGAATAGTAAACTAAAATAGCTAATTATTTATCAAATAATAAATAAAGATACTTAAGTAATTAATTATTATGTCAAATAATAATTAAAGAAGAATTAAATAAACTGATTATTTATTATTTAATTAGATGTAAATAATAAATAAAGACAATTAATCATTATTTAACTAATATCAAATGATGATTAAAAGAGAGATAAAGATAATTATTTAATCATTGTATCTGCATATTTAATAAAGTGATTATTTATTATTTAATGGGGATTGAATAATAAGTAAAGGTATTTAATCATTGTTTAACATTAAATAATGATTAAAGAGTAATAAAGGTAATTAATTAATTATTATTTGATGAAATAATAATTAAAGAAAGATAAGATAAAATAAAGTAATTGCCTATTATTTAACTTATAATAGGTAAGGATAATTAACAAATTGTTATTTAATTAATAATAATTAAAGAGAAGTATAGGTAACAAATTAATTATTATTTAACTAATGTTAAATAATAATTAAAGGAAATTGAAACTAATTAGTTAATTATTTATTATTTTATTAAATAATAAATAAGATAATTAATAATAATTAACTATTATTGAATAGTTAAGGTTATCATGTAATTATTTATTATTAAATGATAAATAAGGGAGTCAAGGAAATTATTTGTTAATTAAATTAATAATTGGAACAACCAAGCAATTATGATAGATTGTTTAGGGATTTAAATAGTATGAGATAATTAAATCATTAACCTTAGTTCGGTGAATATTTTATTGAGGTTATATGATGTGGAATTGTATGATAATCCAAGGTGTTTATGTGATAGTAAAATTAAATACTTAAGTGAAGCGATTATGTGTTGTTCTAACTATTAGGCCAACATTTTCAATGGTAGATCTTCAAGAAAAGTTTAAATTAAGAGAAGTAGACATAATTCGCGCACCAGACAAGTTCCTTAACCTTACACAACTTTATATTGTGCAAGTTTCGGATTATATTTATTACAAATTCCCTAACTCAAACTAGAGTTATACTTTCAAATTATATTTCAGGTGATTTAATTATTGCAAGATTATCCCACATCAATATTATCTTTGACATTCGCATATAGTGCATGTTGGATTCAAGTTTTATTATCGAATTGTCATGTATTGAAAATTCTTGCATTCATGAACTGTTTAAGAAATAGTCTATGCTAATTGATTCAACTAGACATTGAATATTAATATAAAAGCTATCCAAACCAGTAGTTGGTAAGGATTCTTGTACTGAGAGAACAAACCCTAAATTGGGGGAAATATAAGTGTCGGTCATCCGATACAGTCAAAGTTTAATGTTATGCATATACATGGTGTACAAGAAGTTGATCCCCTCAAGTACGATTGACGGTTATAAAAGGGTCAGTCGACTGGCTAATGTTGCCTTGGCGTTCATGGTCCATTGGACCACTTAGCAGTCAGTAATCAAGTCTTCATTGTTTCATCTAAGTCTTGATTATATTGTGCAATTATTAATCAACTATTCATTCATCCATTTGAGTACTGATTATGTTATTCAGTTTTATCATTGAGCCTACATTATTAAATCAGCTCGGTTATTACTTCGATTCATTCATGATATATTATATTGTTCAATTAAAACTTATTGAGCAAACTAGTTGCTCACCTTTGCTATATCATGAAAACATTTGCAGTCAAACCTGAAGGCTTGGGTAAGGACAAAGGCAAAGGAAAGATGAAATCTTAATTAAGATGGATAACTGCCTACCTGTTTCACATTTTGTTGCATAGTTGTGATATGATGTAACACAAATCTTTTGTAACCTTTCGGTAGTTTGTGATGTATTTAGTAAAGGTTGTAGACCTTGGGACTAGAAAACTTTTGTAATAAACAACATATGTTTATTTATATTTTTCACATTTGTATAAAATGTTGTTTAACAGGCATTGTATGTATTTTGCGTGAGCACTGAATTCGAGGTATTGGTACCTGAATTTGGGGGTGTCACAGGCTTGAAGGCATCCAGGGCTCCATTGTTGAATATATGCTCACAGGGTTCTTTTCTTCAATTAGCTCTACACACTTATGTGCCTAAGTCCTAATTCTATCAACGTAGTTTGACAACTCCTTATTCGATTTTTATTTGATTCTCATCAGTTATCCATAATGGTCACCTGTTTCTACACATAGAAAAAATTCTTGAAAAATTGCAACTTCATATCCTCTTAGTCTTGGACCAGCCTCTTTTCCAAGTTATAGTACCAACTGAAAGAAATATATGTCAACGTTTTGTTGAACTCCCTCAATAAGATGCTATGATTGCTGACTTCGTCATCGCCTAACCACAGGAACATTGATTCCACAAACTTAGCTACATGATCCCATGCGTTCCCCTTCTCTTTATTGTATTTCGGGAATTACGGAGGGTGCTTAATATATCCTGCTAGATAAGTTTATCTCCGAACATGTACCGGGTAAGGAAGAGTAAAGTCCAATTTTGGATGCTCTGATTATTTGTTTGCAGAGTTAGTTGATCACGTCAATGATATCACGTCATTTTTGGTTATATATTGACTAGGCATGTGAACCCTCTGAGGTGTCGTGATATATTGATGCACTGGTGGTGTATGTAGTATAAAGGTGGGTTGGTGTACACTTGCATTGTACAAAACTTATGGGCTCGACCGTTGAGTATGGCTTGGAATGGTCGGAATCTGTATTTGTGAAAGTGTGGCTGGAATTATTGCTGGTTGAGATTGGTTCATCTCTATCCGGGGTGGTGGCATGTTGATCACCACTATTCTGGGGCTCTAGAGTAACGATGATTGGAATTTATTGGGCTTCTATTGTTGGAAGTGCATTCTGAGTGTCCTCATTGTTGTTTCCCACTCTGGCTTGTGTTGCCTGCGAACTTTCTGGAAACATGGCTCTAAAGGTCAGGATCTGTATAAAATCCTCATCTCCTCCTACTGTTTTTGCATCTCTAACATTATGAACATCATCATCCCTTGCCTTTCACAAGTCTCCTTCAATGCCTTTAACATCTCCTGTTGCATGGCCTCCATTGTCCTCTGCCCTCCCGTGGCTTCCTCACTTTGCACGCCTGTGTTTGCTTACCTGGTGTTCATGGGTCACTGATCAGCCATTTGTGATGAAATAAAACTCGTAGTTAGTGAAACTCTACCGTAGCTCTCCCACTTCGAGTTGTGGGCATACCCTTCACGAATTATGCATGTCCCCAACAGAGTCACCAAGGAAATGTAGGCAAGAAAATCGTACATTTCTAGGGTTAGGAGGCAAGAAATCCACGAAGAGTATGAAATCGGTTGATCGATTGAATAAGGAAGAATAACGGGTGAGCAATTACTCGAATAACACAAGTCAGAACTCTTAGGATTCTAGAGTAATCTCTAGTGTCTAAGAGCCTTTCTTTTGTTTATGATCTCGAGAAAATTCAAATCCTGACTCTAAGAGTCCAAGAGTATTCTCGAGTGTCTTAGGTTAGGAGAGAATTCAAGGTGTCCAAAAGTCTAATTCTCATGAAATGGATGGGGTATTTACTGGGTTTCTTGGCCAGGGGTCATGTACCATGCATGTGACTTTGACAAAATTCCATAAATACTCCTGGTCAAGAAAAAATTCTCAGAATACCTTTAGTTACACATGTAATGTTTAAATCGTCCCATTCTTCTAGCCGTCAATCCAATTTCTCAACAAATTCCCAAAAATGAGTTGTCTTCATAAGCCTTCTGTCTCGAGACTAATTAATGGAGGCCTCTCTAAGATTTCGTTCATTTATTTCTATCTTAATCATTTAATTATTTAGATTAAATGTAAACCCTAAACTTTACACAAAAAGTAATTAATAATTAGTGGATGTAACCTTACAGGGTTATATATTTAGGCAATAAGTTTTATTTATTCGATGTATTTAATTTGTATTTTAAACAACACCCCCCCCCCCCCCCCCCCCCCCCCCCCCCCCCGGGACCGAGGAAATTTCGAGAGTAACCAAGATCCCATTTATACATAACCCTTAGTAATTCACCAATGCCATTCCAATAGTATTAATTTATTTTTGAATGGATTCTTCATAATAATCTAAGATATTAAGTTTACTGTCAAACTGTATATTGACTTTGAATTACTTGTGCAACAGATATTTGTTGTATAGGGATTGGCCTTTTTATTGTTTATTTTTTATAATGGAAAAATTAAGGTTTTGGGAACTATTAATGTATTTCAAAGTTCAAATCTATTTATTAATTATATATGATCTTTTACTCTTTACATTTCTTCATCTTGATTTTCTAACACGACTGACTGCATGTATTAGAAGAAATGAATAAATCATACATAAAACAAATCTGGGAAAAGGAAGAGAGAACTTCACATGTCACCTTCTCCTCAAAGATTTACAAACAATGAAGAAATTAATGCTTACTTATCGACGAGGATATTGAAATCCTATTTCAATGTTCAAATTGTCCTTGGACTTTTCACCTTTTAACTATTCATTCAACATCTGATTCAAGTTGTTGACGTGTTTAGCTCAAAATTAATTACACCACATATGAAGAGTTTCGTTGAGATATACTTAATCTATTTTGATCAAGTTTGATTTTTCAAAGTTAATATGTGATATTTTAAAATTTAAAATTAGTGTGATCCAAATTACTTTTACTATTAACAATAAATATTATAATTAATAGTACTTTTTTTATTTATTTATAATTTACAGTTTCTGCAATTGTATTGTCTAAAATTTAATATTAATTCTGAATTAAAATGTTTTAAATTAATTTTAAAAAATCAAAGGTGGTCCTATATCTTGAAACAGAGTTCATAAGTCTCATATTAGAAGGGTTAAACCTTAATATAGATGGCTCAACAAAATAGACTAACAATGCTTTTGGTACAAACAGGCTGCTGAGGCAGTGGGTGTTCACTTTGGTATATGTCACTGGGTGATGCATTATATGGAATCACAAGTTTCGTAGCAGCTAGCTTAGTTTCTTATATCATGCAGGGCACTGAATATTTATGACGTGGTGTTGCAGCATAGATACGAAGAAGGTAATAAAGTGGCAGATGCCTTACTTTTACACAGCTCAACAGTATTCTGGTTTCAAGCCGTTCAAATTAGACGATTCATGTGGTTAGTTTATATAAATGCAACCTATTTTTATAGGATTATATAAATAAATTAGTCCTTTGTCCACTATATTATTAATAATATAATAATAATCATTGTTAAACCTTGAAGCTCAAGTACATAATATTCAAAAGTCTACGAGCTATATGACTTGAGGATACAATAATTGATGAATGATTTAGGGAACAAAACACAATAAAGACTACAATTATACAATCAGATTACAAAAGGTTTCTTTTATTGAAAAAATGAACAAGTCAAATTTAAGAAGAGATTTTATTTATTGAAGAAGCAAACAATTGATTAAGATTTCACATGTCAAAGGAGGAATACTCTATTCACACTCTATTCACGTCTAAAGAAATTATTAGATCAATTATAGACTTCACTATAATCGATCTATCAAAGTTAACATGCAGCTTTTTTTTAATTAAAATATCGAACAAGTGAATAAGAATTCACGTGTTCAATCATTCTGAAAAAGGAGGGATACTCTGCTCGTATCTGAAAAAATTGTGAGGATCAACTAAAGACTTCACTATAACTAATCTATCAAAATTATTCTTGAAATACTTTTTACCCCATATGCTCGCTTGCTTGTAACTTGTACGCCCTTGTAGATTATTCACTCCCAAGTCAAGATCATTATAATTCACATATGCAGTTCTTGGATTCTTGGTAACATATGGCGTCAAGTACTTATACAACCTCCTAATCCAATCCATTGCCTTTGCAGTATCTCCATCAGTTTGCACCCTCATATACATCTTGTACAAAGTTCCAGCTCTATGGGGAAACGGAATCGCTGATTCCGAGATCTCATCCATCCTTCCCCCGTATGAAGTAAAAATAAAGTTTGTTGTACCAGGCTCAGTTTCAAGAAGAATTTTCCATATCCCATTTAAACCTTTTCTTGACAATGGTTTATCCACAAAGTCTGATTTTGCTTTAAAGGGAATCTTATACGAAGTTCTGTTTAGAAAAACAGAAGGAGAATCTTCAGCCGAAAAAAGGGAAAAAAGGAGTAAAGATTGTAGGTAACTAACTTCGACACAATCTTCTTTCACCAGACCTAATTCTGGTAATTTTTTCTTCATCAAAGAAAGTAGTCTTTCTTGTCGGCCAAGAAACGAACCTATGAATCTTAGTCTTACAGTTTTTTCAGTTGCATTAGTGCTCAAATCGCCATCGAGTGTTGTTTTTGGAGGTTCATTAGGAGCATTCCTCCATATAGGATTCGCAAGAACTCTGATTTCAATATCATTGGTTAGTTTTGGTGCAACAGTTTGCCATTTATGAAGAACATCGGTTCCATTTTGCTCCAAAGTTCTGTCAACTTGAAAAACAGTCACTGTTTTTGGGACAGGAACTAGCTTTATCTTCCAAGAAAGAATGACACCAAAGCTAGAAGCTCCTCCACCTCTAATGGCCCAAAATAAATCTTCTCCCATTGCTTTTCTATTGAGAATTCTTCCATTAACGTTGATCAAACGAGCATCAATAACATTATCAGCAGCTAAACCATATTTTCGTCTAAGCAAGCCATATCCTCCGCCACTGATTAGTCCACTAACACCAACAGTGTACCAAAAACCACCTGGAAATCCGAACCTATCATTACTTTTTTGAGCAATGTTGTAGTAAAGTTCACCTAAAGTTACACCCGCTTGAATCCATGCAGTTGCAGATACGGGATCCACATTGAGGGATCGAAAATTGTTCATATCAAGCAACACAAATGGGACTTGTGATACATAAGAAAGACCCTCGTAATCATGACCTCCACTTCTTGTCCTAATTTGAATATCGTATTTCTTGGAGCAATAAATGACCGTTTGGATTTCGGATTCATGCGTTGGTGTAACGATAACTAGAGGTTTTGGGGTGCTTGGCGATGCAAATCGCAGGTTGTTAATGGAAAACTCTAACACAGATGTGTAAGAAGAGTTTTTCGGGGTGTAAATAACTTCTGGGGATATACGCGAAAGGCATTGAAGGAAATCATCATGAGAATTGGATGAGGCAGAAAATGTAAAGCTTAAGAAGAGAAGAACAAGAGCTAATGAAGGCATGGAATAAGTTGGGATCTTCATTATTGTGGGATGTATGTTTATTTATGATTTGAGGTATATATGAAATATAAATGATTATGGTGTGCAAGCTATTTATAGTGCCTTTTAGGAGACAAAGCAATATGTTCAAGTAAAATATAAAATAAAAGCATGGAATGAAGACCATTCTTTAAAAGAAATGGTCTAAATATGATTTGTGGAAATGATACGCAATATTTAAATGGGTGGGCGCGCACCTGGCAGGAAATTACCTGATCTTTAAGGACCTTTTCTAAAATTTGGAAGTATTAAGGATATGTACTTATCTTTTCAAGTATATCTTTAAAAATAATACTCTTTCCGTTCTAAAATATAAAATCGTTATTAATTTTTTAAAATTAATTTATGATATTTTAAACTTAAAATTGATTATGAGGATTTTTAAATTTTAGTTAGTATAATAATAAATATCGCAAAATATTTTTAAAAAACACTAGTCCTTGTAAAATTTAATATTTTATAATTTTTAATAAATCATTTCAATTTTAAATTTTAAAAATATATCAAATTGACTTTGTAAAGTCAACGATAGTCTTATAATTTGAAATAAAGAGACTAATAAGTTGTTGGTTTAGTAATATTGTGGTATGATAATAAAATTACTATGATAAACTTGAAAATATTGTGGCATTTTATCCTACTATGACTATTTCTGTGAAATAAAAAAATGACAAATGAAATTCTTATTTATATTTATTTTGGGTAATAGAGGGAGTATGTTTGAATGTAGATAGATACACGTTGGTTCATATGGTTTAACGAATTCAGACCAGTGTCCAATGTGTGCCTCATTTCTCGTCTCATTTTATATATTAATTTCAAGTAATTTTTATTTATTTATAAAATTAACTATATTAAATAAATTAAATCTGACAACAATACATTAAATAAGACAAAAAAAATATGAAGCAAAACGATGACAAATGAGATTCTTTTTTGATAATGGAAGGAGTATGATTTAATGTAGATAGATACACGTTGGGTTCGTATGGTTTATATAAAGAATTCAGACTAGTGTTCAGCTTGCGTCTCATCTCTTATCTCATTTTATGTATTAATTTCATGTAATTTGTACAATTATGGAGACTAATAATTGATCGTGTCCAAGTACAAAAAAAAAAGAATGTTGACTGTATAAAAAAACTGAATAATATAGTCTTATTTGAAACTGTCTATATATTGAGCTATTTAAACTACAGACGACTAATAAGTTACACTACTACACAAAATGAGGGTATTAATTTTTCTGGATAGATAGTTTAAAATAGACAATTTATTGAGGTAAAAAATTTTAAAAAAAATTATATTTTATATAATAAAGAAATGTAATTATACAATATTTATATAATAAAAATCATCTAAAATATTATATAAATATAATTTATTTATATACACGGTACATTTTAAACTAACTAAAGTCAGTATCCAGCTTTTGCCTAGTTGGTGCCAAAAGGTTTCCGCCGGCGGTATATATATCTTTTTCACCAAGAGCTGAGCTTCAATCAATTCTTTGAATCCGATGCCCTGAACTCTCCACTAGTGTTTTTGAGTTTTTTTTCAATGCCCATATATCTGGATTACCATAAAGTTCAAGTCAACCAAACAAAAAATAATGATTATCATTTTTATTTGGCCAGGTTGATAAAAAAAACTAGGTCAAAATTAAAACAAATTGATTCAAGTGTCAATTGGTCAAAACCTATTTTTAACTTATGGGATACATAATATTTGTCTCCATATTTGTTTTGAAAACCCTCTGGTGATATATATAATAGTATTGGCTCCTTTTCAAAATGTAATAGATGATTATTGACTTTTAAATGAGAATTTGATGCATATTTAAATTTTAAATAGTTTTGATATCTACAATTGTATTAACAAAAATTAAATATATTTCAAATATGTTTTTCAAAAGCCAATATTGAAATTATATTCTAAAAATGGAAGGAGACAGAATCTTTCAATCATAGTCCTTGATCAATTCCAACCATCGCCTCTGTCTCATGTTCAGCTCCTTCTGAGTGAAGATATACTTCAGACTTTTATGGTCTGTGTATATTTCACACTTCTCCCCATACAGGTAGTGCCTCCAAATCTTTAGAGCGAACACTACAGCTGCTAACTCCAGGTTGTGAGTTGGATACCCCTTCTCATAGTCCTTTAGCTGTCTTGACGCGTACGCAATGACCTTTCCGTGTTGCATTAGTACACAACTAAGTCCCTTGTGAGACGCGTCACTATATACCACAAATCCCCCTGTATCATCTGGTAATGACAATACGGGTGCTTCACTAAGCCTCTTCTTCAGCTCCATAAAACTTGCTTCACATTTTTTCGTCCATACGAATTTAACCATTTTCCTTGTCAAGTTGGTTAGCGGTGACGCTATTTTTGAAAAATCCTAAATGAACCTCCGATAGTAACCCACCAAACCAAGAAAACTTCTGACTTTTGTTGGTGTCTTCGGCTGCTCCCAATTTATAACTCCCTCCACCTTTGCTGGATCTACCGAAATTTCGTCCTTATCAATCACATGCCCTAGAAACTATACACTCTGCAACCAAAATTCACACTTTGAGAACTTTGCATATAGCTTCTCCTTCCTCAATGTCTCCAACACCATTCTTAAGTGTTCGGCGTGCTCCTCCTCCGTCTTCGAGTATACCAGAATATCATCGATAAACACGACAACAAATTTGTCCAAGTACTACTTGAACACCCTGTTCATCATATCCATAAATGCTGCTAGCGCATTCGTTAGTCCGAACGACATCACCAAAAACTTAAAGTTCCCGTATCGAGTTCTGAATGCTGTCTTGGGCACATCTTATTTCCTTACCTTCAATTGGTGATAACCGGTTCTCAAGTCTATCTTTGAAAAGTACTTCGCTCCCTTAAGCTGATCAAATAGATCGTCAATCCTGGGTAGCGGGTATCTGTTCTTAATCGTAACTTTGTTTAACTCTCTGTAGTCGATACAAAGCCTTAGGGATTCATCCTTCTTCTTTACAAATAATACTGGTGCTCCCCACGGAGACACACTTGGCTTAATATAACCCTTATCTAGCAATTCGTATAGTTGTATCATCAATTCTTATAATTAATTACTTAATTATATTTATTTATTATTTAAATAATAAATAATTAATTTATAAATTTTATCTCTCTTTAATTATTACTTAATATTAATTAAATAATAATTAGTTAATTACTTATCTTTATTTACTATTTAATTCTCAATTAAATAATAAATAATTTATGTATTTACTTTATCTATCTTATATTATTATTAAATACTTATATCACATTTTTAATATTTAATAATAATTTTATCTAATTATTAACTAATTAATAGTTAATCAGTGTAGTCTTTACACCTCAAATACTTTTAAAAATAATGAATTTTTTAATTAATCTTACTTATTATTTAATATTACTAAAATAATAAGTAATTAGTAGTTTTATGATTTTTCAGAAATTAAAAATATTAATTTATCATTTTTCCTTTAGTTAGTAAGGTTTAATCACATTTTAATTATGGAAATTACCAAATGACATGCTAAAAATACAAACACATTTTTATAAAATAGTACATGTAAAACCAAGCAACTTCCGTCAAGGACACGTCGCCGGAACCGGTAGTAATTCCTGTGAACTGGTCACCTGAAAGTTCCGGCCGGTTCACAGAAAAAAAAAAAAAAAAAAAAAAAAAAAACCGGTAGTAGCTTTGCCATTTTCCAGATTCTGTCCAGCTTTGGGGTCTTGGGGAAAAACCTTAATAACTTGAGTTCTATAACTCTGATGGAGTTCTACTAGGTATCGATGAAATCGTGACTTTTCAAACTACAATTTTCTGGGCTCAAACACTATTTTTGGATAAGTTTTGATTTCAGAATTTGGCTCAAAGTGAACTGTTCCTGCAAGATCTTGGACAGTGAGGTGTGTTTGGTCAAACATGCACAACTTACTCATTTTAACACATTTTTGGGTGATTCAAAAGGGATTTTGTTATTAACTTACCCATATATTCCCAGAAAATATAAAACCACAAAAATAATTTGTAAATTTCAAAATGTACCATTTATTTGAGCAAACTACATTTTGTACGTCGGTAAAAATATTTTCAAGCATTTTGCTAAATTTTTCTACATAAACCCCTACCACTACACATGTAAACCACATGACATCCTATATGAACATGTCTAGCATGATTCTAAGCACAAAGAGCTCAAATATAACATTTCTATCATAAAAATTAAAAGAAAACCAAGGTAGGGTTTTTTAAGGGATTTTCATACCTTTTTGACTTAGATGTTCTTCTTCTCTTAGTAATGAACCTAGCTAGAGACTCCACCTTGGCTACTAGATATACACTTCTAGTGTAATATCCGTCAAGACTTCTCTAACAATGCTCTCACTTATCTATAGAATTCTTTCTCTCTTTAAATTTTAGAGAATGGAACAAATGAACCAACATTTGCACAAGTGTTGGACATTTCTATTTATAGAACTCTAGGAACACACCATTAACTCTCTTAATCAATTAACATTGGTGAAATTAAGGGTTAATCAAGCTTACTATAGCTTGAATGACCATTTGAGTGACATTTTGAATGACCATATAAATTACTAGGGTTGGTGGGGAGTTGTTAAGCTAATTTGTACCCAAAATACCAAACAAGCAAGCTTCCCATCCATGTGGGGCCCAAAATTTGAGATTTACTATTTTATTACACCAATTTGACTTTATTTTTATGTCCTATATAATTATATAAGCATCCATATATATATACACACCAATATATGTATACATATTCACCTATACTTGCATAATACTTGCATTTTTTTTCTCATTTGACCTTTAAAATGTCACATATCAACTTGACTACAAGCAACATAAATGGTGAAGTGTAAAATAAGCAACAATCACCAACACTTAACCCACATGTGGTAAATTCTCTAACTCCCATAAGACCTATGGTTAAAGTACTACACTTAACATTGGTCACTCAAATACCTAACATTGGTTAAAGCTCATCTTATTTATATATTTACATGTTTATACATCTCCCAACAATTAACCACAATGTGGTTAATTCTCTACAACATGCAACTCATGGTTACCTATCAATTCTATCTTGATAAATTATATATATACATAATTGTATCTACACATTTTGCTAGCAACTAACCCATGTATAGTTAAAGCTTTAATTTATTTACCACCTAGGGTTACTTAATTAACTCATCCATAGTTAATTCTCATCATCACATTCATTTACCTAGCAATTAACCAATGTTTGGTTAATGTCCTCTCTTGCCTACCAACTAGGGTTATTCAATTAACCATACATTAGTTAATTCTCTACACTTACCAATACTTGAAAAATATTCTCCCAACACATTGACCAACATTTGACTTTTCACCTTACAAGTCAAACGGTTGACTTTGACAAAAAGTTAACCCCGACACCAAATTGTGTTTACTAGCTCTCTTTATTAATTTTGACGTTTTGAACTTAACGGTGTAGTCCGCTTCTTCAAATTCTCTTCTGAACTCCAAATTGGAGTTTTAACTTGACTTTCTTCTCTTTCCTTTAGTCAAACTTTGACTAGTTGGCCACTTTGTCATTTCTTGACATTTCTATTTGTTTCCTTGCCTTCACACATATAAGTATACTCGTGATATCAGGTATACATTACCTCATTCTATTTACACCGTTATTCCACAAAATTACAACTATACAAGGTTCATCCTTAATCTTAGACTGCCACCTTAATAACTTGGCCTCCCATAAAAGTCTTACAATTATTACGTACTTAGGCTTGTTCACTATATTCATATAGCTTGCCGTATATATAAATTTGACCCGCCTTAATCTTAATCAATTTTGGACTATTATTAAATTTCCAATCACTTGGTCACAAAGTTAGGCTTAATTTTAATTACCACTACAATACCTGGCTTATCTCTTCCCAATTTACTAATTTGAGATATCTTAACTTACTATTCAAGGTTTAACTGTCATAAACTTGTTTAATTTGGATTAGAGTCTTTACTCTAAGGTGGGCTTACGCCTAATTACACTAGGGGTGTAAATAGATATATTAGGATACGGATACAGTAATATCCGTATCCGAAAAAATAATACCCTATCCGTATTCGTATTCGGTGGTTATTAAAAAAAATATCCGTATCTAGTATTTGAAATTTTATCCAAATACGGATAATATTCATTTTCGTTTATATATTCGAATAAATAGATTATTCGAATATCTGAATTCGAATATTAGTTACCTAATAAACAATTTATGTTTTAAGGAAAAAAAATTATTCAAATTATTTACCAAAAAAATAAAGGAAAATATTGAACAATTACAATCATTTAAAGTTTTAACAATACATATTATAAAGAGGGGGAGATGTCAAATACGTCATCATCCATAATTGATTATAAAAATCAATTAAAAGTATTTTTTTTATTTGTATAATTAGTTACTCTACAAAATATTATCTTTGATTGATATCGTTTATATAGAGTTTGAGTTATAATATATTGTATAACTCTATAAAAAGTTCACATATTGAAAATTTTAATTAATTGAACAACAATTTTTTTTTTTTTGAAAACTACTTAACGTGAACAAATGAAAGATTACCTTTTAAAACTATAGTTGTATAAATTTATTATGAATAGTTTGTAAATATATAAAAATTACTATTGATTTAAAAAATGGTCAATATGACCATAATAGACTAAAAGTCATGAAAGATTTTTATCTTGAGACAGATAGAGTATAATTGTATCAGTATAATCATTTGAAAAAATTATTTTACTTAATATATGATAATTATATTACATGCACATAGAAAAATATAAGACATAAATATCCAAAGTATTGAAAATTATGGTGGGGTGGGGTGGGGTGGGGTGGGGTGGGGGGGGGGGGGGGGGGGAATGTTGGAAATTATGGGGAAAAAACAAAAGGTTATTAATTTTAAAAAGTTCAATTTGAAAATTATAAATACTTTGCAAATGTATAGATTTGAATTTAAACTATTAAAGAAACCATAAAAGCTTATCTTACATGAGCTTTGAGAATAAAACATATGTACTAAATTAATAATTATAGTTTTGTTCTTTTAGTATATATATTTTTTGTTAAATGATACATTTTAGATATTCATAAACTTACAATAACTTCTCAAATTCATAAACCAAATGAATGGTGTCCATTTTTAATATTCTTATTCCAATTAAAATGATATATTGTAATGATATCATTTAAAATTAAACAGATTATTATTATAAATATTGTCATTAAAATATGTTATCTTTTACGTGTCCTTGAAAAAAACAATAAATTATCTTATTAATATTTTCAATAAATTATTTGAAATTATAAATTTTGATATTTAAAGTTATTCATATACAAATGTCAAATACGAATCTAAATATGGGATACCAAATATTCGTTATTTATTGAATATATTTACGGCCAGATATTAAACGAATACATATACTGCTATATCTGTATTCGTATTTGTTTATTTACAGATATCTTAAAATTGATTACGGATATATCTACTTGATTTTAAATATAAATAATATCTATTTTATTTTAAATACGAATACGTGCGTATATAAAAATTTTAATTACCATTTATAGTCCTACTGCTCCGGTACTAGGATCCATCACTTATGAGGGATCGCCCCATAAGCTCGTGGCTTGGGTCCATGCCCCGGAGTGGGGGGTGGGTGGCAGTAAACCCGCGTCTTTGGAATAGGTTTATAAGATTATCAGTATAGGCTTATAAGATTGTCAATATAGGCTTACAGGATTATTCAAGGGTATACAATTCCTCTCCCTTTAGGAAGGAAATATTTTTTTAGGGACATTGCAAGTGATATGAGATTGAGAAAATTATAAAAAAAATTAATTTGACTTTGTTCAGTAGAACTTTTTTAAAATTTCAGTAGAATTAATTTTTTTATTACACTTAAAAAATTTATATAAAATTTTATTTTGTTATATATTATAATTTATTTATTTTTTAGTGGAGTCAATAGACCTCATACTCTATACTCTATAGTGTGGCTTGGCCTCTGGCTATATATATATATATATATATATATATAGTTGACTGTATAAAAGATGTAAATATAATTATGGAGACTAATTATTGATCTTGTCCAAGTACAAAGAAAAAACATGTTGCCTGTATAAAAAAACTGAATAATACATAGTCTTATTTAAAACTGTCTATTGAGCTATTTAAAGTACAGACGACTAAGTTACACTACTTCGGCGCAAAATGCGTGGTATTAATTTTTGAGATCTTGATTTCGAGACAATTTAAAATAGACAATTTATTGAGATAATTTTTTTAAGCAAATTACATTTTATATAATAAAGAATTGTAATTGTATAGTATTTATATAACAAAAATCATCTAAAATATTATATAAATATAATTTATTTCTGTACACTGTACATTTTAAACTAACTTAAATCAGTATCCAGCTTTTGCCTAGCTGGTACCAAAAGTTCTCCGCGGACGGTATACATATATCGTTTCAACAAGGGCTGAGCTTCAATCAATGCTTTGAATCCGATGCCCTGAACTCTCCACCAGTTTTTTTTTTAGTCAATGCCCATATATCTGGATTACCAAAAAGTTCAAGTCAACCAAACAAAAAATAATATGATTATCATTTTTATTTAGCCAAGTTGATAAAACTACGTCAAAATTAAATTAAATTGATTCAAATGTCAATTGGTTAAAACCTTTTTTAAACTTATGGGATACATAGAATTTTTGCTACGCTGTTGTTAGAGTATTTTATCCATGTTTGTTTTTACTTAATAGTAGGATACATAAGTATTCTTTACAAAAAGTTATTCAATATTTTTGAAGCATTATCACGTGATTCTCTAAACTAATCACATGTTGTCATTTCAACATATATAGTGGACTATTTATATTTAAGCTCACTGCACATGTTGAAATAACACTATGTGATTAATCTAAGACACCACGTGATAATGTCGTAAGAGCACTAAATTTTTTTATATTTTTTACTAGCTGTCCTTTGTAGAATTTATCTCCATGTTTGTTTTTGAAAAACCTCTAGTGATATATATTATAGTATAGACTCCTTTTCAAAATGTAATAAATGAATATTGACTTTTAAATGAGAATTTAATGCATATTTAAAATTTAAATAGTATTGATATCTGCAATTGTATTAACAAAAATTAAATATATTTTAAATTTGTTTTTTAAAAGTCAACATTGAAATTATATTCTAAAAATGGAAGGAGTATATTGATGCCATCCATGTGTATTTATAGTTCATGTTTGATATACATATAATTAACTAATATTGGAGTTTACCGCCCTATCTTGGAGCTTAAAATAGGAGAGAAAAGAAAAAGAAAAGTTAAAGAAAATAAAATTAAGTGAGTGTCTTGGAGTTTTTTTGGTGAAAGAAAAGAAACGAAAATTGGGGGCGGGGGGGGGGGGGGGGGGGGGGGGGGGGGGGGGGGGGGAACATGTTTCTTATTGTTGCCAAGGCTACTTCTAAGTCTTGACAAAGGAGGCTTATTATCTTATTTCTTATTCTTGAGAAATGTCCCATCACTTAGCCATCTTATTATTGTTCTATGTTATTCTTTATTTCTCTTAACGCCACATGAGTTAATATTCTATTTAGATAATCAATTTATTCAACGTTTCTTCTGTCATGCAGGCAGTCAAACATTCAAAGTTTCCCTATCAAATAGGCAGTTAATTATTCAAAGGTTATTTACCATATATATAGGAAATCAAATGTTCTAAGTTTCCACAGCATATAGGAAGTCACTTATTCAAAGTTTCTATTGCCATTAGGTAGTCAAACATTCAACTCTTATGAATTGCGACTTTCCCATTGGCATCCATGGGTGACCATTTTTGGGTACCAACATTCAAATTTTTGCAATCGTGCAATATAAATGTTTTAGAGCAAAATTAATGTTAGCACATGCTTCCCTAGAAGTTAATTCCAGTATAAATTTTTTATTTTTAAAAACTATTCAAAATGATGTGAAAAATAACACTTCAAGTGCTAAAAAGATATAAATATAAACACAAACAATTATATATAGCTGAATTACTGATAAGTAAAGTAAAAGAATCTAGGTCACTATGACCACACCACTAATGATTATACAAAAGTCGAATAAGTTGTTGGTGCTAGCTATAGTTTAGATATCCTCTACAATATGATTGATTTACTGCTAATTGTTTTTCTCCTTTGATCCCAATTGATCATATACGACTTTGTTGTTTTACTATTTGTTTCGAGCATTTTATAACTCAAAAGTTTTAGCAGATCTAGATAGGGTCGAGTTATTGAGAAATAAGGTATGGTTCAAAAAACCAATTGTGACTATTAACTACTACCCCCTTTGCATAAATTAACCACATCTGAAGCCCTATGCTTGACAAGGTCAACACTCTTCTTCCAGCACATTATGTTCTTGTTAAATACCCTTATATTTCTTACATCCCAGATGGTCCAAAAGTTAAGGGCCACAATGATATTCCACCACCTTTGAAGTTTTCTGAAATTTGGATATTTACAGTCATGATGCCTTCACTACTGTGTAATGACCACATTCAAATCCCACCAATTGAAAATACTTGTTCATACCAGCTTGCCCTTCTGCATATTATCAACACATGTTTATCATTTTCAATCTGATCACACCAACATGTAGTCATGCTTATGTCTAATATAATCTGTCTTCTATACAGGAAACTCTTTGTTGATATTGCATCTTGAACAATCAACCATAGGAATGCTTGAATTTTTGTTGGAATCTCCTTCTTCCAAATTGATTTGTTTCCATGAACAGTCCTGTAAATCTTTTTTTGTCTTCAATCATCTCACAGAACCTTTTGACAGTGTACATTCCTTCTAAGCCCAATTTTCACCTAATTATGTCATGGGAATCTTCAATAAGAAGAACATCTCCTATTAAGCCCGTGACGCTCCCAAATCCAACTCCCTTGAACCTCGGGTTCGGTGCTCACGGTACAACATTCAACACACATCTATCTACCCATTCATCAATAATCACGACGTTAATTACATTGTTCTTGACACAAATCAGAATCTATACCAGGATAACTAACCTTTAATTGCAAAACATAATATTAATGCAAAAGGTTTACATAATACTATAAACTAAATCTGAACAACTATTAAGTTATTCCTTTACCCTTGTCCTTTTTAGTCCCTTTGAAAATCTCGGGCTTAGCTGCAATGTTTATTTTAGCAAGTGTGAGCAACTGTTGGCTCAACAAGTATGTAAAGCAGTTTAGGGCATTATAATATGGATAATATTTACATTTCGGAAAACTTCAACAATTGAGAAGAGCTTGAATAAATAAGCAGAACTTTTGATTTCAAAATAAGGAATTTTCATGCTAATGGTCAACTAATTGTGAACTCCGTTAAGACTATTAGCATTCACAAGGACTGACAATAACCAATAGTCATAAGATCGTTATCGTTAAGACTATTAGCAATAGGTATAACAATTGATAATAATCAAAGATGTGTACTTTAGGGGATCAACCAATCGTACGAATACAATGTGCACAATATACAACATCTAGCGACGCAACCACGTCATATAGGAATTATATCCCAATTCGTAACTTTTTCCCTACTATGAGGGTTGTTCATTTCGGCTTTCAATATCGGATACCGCACCAATACAATATGGTTTGGCTTGGCTTTAAGAATTATAGACTTCGAAATAACATGTCATTATTAGTCTAGCCAAACAAATGGCTTATAATCATATTTTATAACAGTTCATGTATAAAGAATTTTAAACTTTAAGTCAGTTCGATAATTCGAATGACGTTTGAAATGCACGTCAATGCGAACGTCGTATAACAGATATTGAACTTTTAATAATGAGTTCGAATAGAAATACTTGCCTTTCACATTTTCTACTATTAACCTTACTACCTCTGCAGTGGTATAGCCTACATGTATAATAGCGTTGGCCTGCTAATTAGTTTAACACATAATACTTAGTTTTTCCCATGTTGCATAACTTCACATACTAGTTTAATACACTAATATACTAGCTATTCACTTTCACTTAACACATTCCACATTGGTTAAACTTTTATCATCTAGGTTTATACACTTAGATTAGGTACATAGCTTTTCATTCAATCATTTATCCATAACATAGCTATGGATCCAAGTCAGTGTTATAATTCACAATCTAACCATGCTCATAGTTTTATTCAATTCCTTTTTCAATTATATAATGTCTTAGTTTCAATACTCTAATACATTACCTTAAGCACAAACATATATAGTACATAACACATTTAGTTATTTACCACATAACCATGTTCATAACAATTATATCATGTACAATTCCAATAATCATTCACTACTTTTGATTATTTACATTGAATTAGTTTTGTTAAACTAATTCTTTAAACTTGGCATAAATTCATTTTACATCACTGCCATATTGGTTAGTTTATACATTTCACTCACCAAAATGGGTAACTTACACGTACCCAATTAATAATACATGCCAAGTTGGTTATCTTATCCATAAAAACCAAACCTAATAGGTTATCTAACATTACCCATTTTACATTTACATGAATTAAATCATAACATTGCACAATTGATTACATGAAAGTTCAAAAACATGAAAAATAGGCTGCACAACTAGGCATGTTCTATCCCTGCCCAGCCAGATGCCTCGGCCCCAACTTGATTTTAAGCAGAAATATGATTTTCTTAAGTTTTGAAATTTCATAAGTTGCTCCACACAACTCCGATGGTCACCATTTTTTTTGGACAACAACTAGACCTTACTACTAGATATTTTATCCCACAATTAGTTGGTCAAAAACATTACAGCAATATATGGAAATTAAAGGCTTAAACAGCTTGTCCTGCAACTTACAATTGCTGGTTTTCAGCATTTTGTTATTTCCTGGACAGTTTTGAAAAGTTGTATCTTAACCAATAATGATCCTATTGACACCAAATTTGGTCAGGACCTAGCCCTCACTACAACATATTTATTCCAACTTTAAGTTGTTCAAAATCATTTTCTTAAGACATAAAAAAAAAGGCCTGAAAATGCCTGTTTGATTACAGCAACTAGTTTGCTTTAAAAACTCTTAAAATCCCATTTTCATTCCTTTCATGCTTATATAACATCATACATACACCTATTCATGTATATATATTAAAAGTTTAAACACTTTAGTATCATAGCATAGAACATGAGCACATTAAGGCTTTGAATAGAACATAAGTTTATTTAAACCATTTGTTTGAAACCAATCTTTGATAACAAGAGTCTTGTTCGCACAACATTAAATTTTCATCCTTATTTTCCGTGATTTTCACAACTTAACACATAGAAATCCTTTAGGTTTGAAAACAACACTCAGACATTTATACATAGCAACAATCTGTTCACTTAGGCATTTAGTCAAACATGTTATGTGCATTCAGTTATCTCTTCATCGTGCCAATATAGTTAACACATAAACACATAACCACTTTCGGATTTCCTACCTTGTATCACCCGGACCCTTCATGGTCCCCATTCACAGCAACACAAAGCTCCCACAACAACAATCAATTAAAATGTCCAAAAATCAGTACACAATGGAGTATATACATAAGAGGTTTAGGTGGAACTATTGTTACCACTTTGCTAGTTTGAAGAGAGGCCTGGCTCTTGGTTGCTAGATAGCTTACTAGAGGCTGCTGGATCCCCTTTCTTCTTTGTTCTTCTTGCCGAAGTGCTCTCTCTCTCTCTCCCTCTCTCTCTCTCCTATGCAAGCTTTCAAATTTTTCTTAATTCTATATAACAAAATGCAACTGATTTTGAATTTCTAAAAATTTTCGCTTATTTTAATAAATGATCAAGACCGTTTAAAGTTTAATCTTTCATTATATTATTTTTAACTTCGAAACTTTCAATTCGCCCCGCCTCCTTCATTGTCTTTCTCCTTTCTCTTCATACACGTAGCGTCAAAGGCACGAATAGTACCAGCTAGTTGATGATATTGTGCAAAGTCTGAGAGGGAACAGGGTTAAGTAAGTACAGTCCTTATAGAGGGATCGTGTTATTGGACGGGAGTGACGTTGAGTTCAATTTTTTTTATTTTTATAATATTTATTTTAATTTAAATATTTATAAAATTCAATAATTTAAATATAATTTAAATACATATAAATAATTAAAATTATATATAAAAAAAAAATTAAACCGATCATCACTCCCAATTTAATATTTCGGTCGCCCAAGACTTTTTCAAGCAAGTATAGAGCTACCCCCTTCTTTTCAGCTGAACTTCCAACCCCTTGACCCCTATTGTGACCTCTACTAATCACTACCCAGCCCTATAATTTCCATCCCCCACTGCCACAAAAGGAGACTGCCGAAATGGAGCCTCACTGACATTGCCGGCAGCTCTAATACGTCCCCTCCTCTCTACTAATACATGCTCCTTTTCCCCCTGCTCTTGTCCCGTTATAATTGTCACATTGGATTTAATTTTACAGAATACTTCTAAAGCTTGACTGCTATTACTTTGGGCCGAAAATCAACAAGATTATCCAACTTTGGGTTAAACGGATCAAGGAGTAAGCTTGGATCAAAATACAAACTATTAAGTCCACACTTAGGTTGGACCTTTAACTCCTTTTGGGCTTTTTAATTAAAATAGGGTTCATTACAGTTATATACAACAATTAATAACAAATTACAAAATTAGTGCACAAATAATATAATTACAAAAAGAGTACTAATCAGAGAAATTAATTCCACAGTATATCTTCAAAATCCTGAAAACAAGGAAATACTGTCATATCCGGCAGTTACTAAACAAATCCCTCCATAACTGCAACAACTTGATATACACTGCTCTGGAAAGCATATCAAATGTCCTAATCTCCACCCTCTAATTTCCTAATCCCTCCATTCATGATTTAAACAAACTGAGTAAACATGCAACTTTGATATCGGAATAACAGTTCAACGCCAAATCAATCAGAGAAGACAAAATATTCTGTCGAGGCACAACTCTGATATCGGAGAAAACGAAGCATCCTGTTGTCGCGACGCATCTATAAGATCGAAAATATCATACAAAATCAACAACGCCTTCAACTTCGATACAAATACTGAGGTATGTCAGTTTAAAATTTATAAGCATATAGTTACCTATGGTTACTACCAATTACTATATTGATTACCTTTATTAAGTTTTTCTATCTTAAAATTATAACCAAATTTGAATACTGAATGTTGTGATTGTAAAATGTATTGAAAACATATTTCATATTATGGTTACTAAGGTTATATAAATTGTTTACTGTCTAATGTTGTCTTGGTTACTGACTATTTTGTATTGTTTACTGTCTAATGTTGTCTTTTTTAATGACTATAGCTAACTTGGTTACTTACTAATGCTGAATTGGTTACTGTGTAACGTTATATTGGTCTCTGACTAATGCTTAATTGGTTACTGAGAATTCTATCTTGGTTACTGACTAATGCAAACTTAATTACTTATGTTTTTTATATTAATGGTTACTTGTTAACTGACTTGGTTACTAAATAATAGCTGAATTGGTTACTGTGTAATATTATATTGGTCTCTAACTAATGCTTAATTGGTTACTGACGAATTCTAGCTTGGTTACTAACTAATGCAAACTTAATTACTAATATTTTTTTTATATTAATGGTTACTTGTTAGCTGAATTGGTTACTTACTAATGCTGAATTTGTTACTGTGAAACATTATTTTGGTTTCTGACTAATGCTTAATTGGTTACTGACGAATTCTAACTTGGTTACTGACTAATGCAAACTTAATTACTTATTTTTTTTAACTATAAAAATGCATATGCAAAATGTGTTTATCTTGTGGTTACTAAATAAATATGTGTTGGTTACAGTCTGAAATGTATTTGGTTAGTGTATAAAGTTTTTATGATTACTGTATAATGTTATGATGTTTTATATTGGTTTGTTTTAATATCGTTGTTACTTATTGGCTATATTGGTTGCCTGCATACAACTGTTATAATTTTATTGGTAACAAATATCAATAAACTGTAATTTGTAATATGAGTGTACAAATGTGTTTTATCTTATGGTTACTAACATCATGTAGTTTGGTTACTGCCTAACATTCAGTTGGTTACTTTACCAATACTTATTTCAATACATTAGTAACCATAATATGAAATATGTTTTCAATACATTTTGCAATCACAACATTCAGTATTCAAATTTGGTTACTGCCTAACATTCAGTTGGTTACTTTACAAATACTTATTATGTTGCAAGGCAATGAATATGATTCCAGTTGTACTTTATTTCAACAGTACATGGATTGATAGTAACCAATACACCAAATTTGAAGTTACCGGCATACTAGTTCAATCAACTTGTACGTTCAGAGAAATGCAGAACATGATATGCAGTGCATTACGGCTAGACACAAATGCAACAACATTGTCAATAAAATTTCAGATTAGAAGCGATATTCCACTAATTAGTATATCAGATGAAGCAACCTTAAGATTCTTTATTGAAGTCAGTAAAAAATCTGATGAGCAAGGTAAATTCCCAGTGATTATAGAAACTGAACACCGAAGGGAACGCACAACAATCTTGACAAATGTAGAAGAATATATGATTCACAATGTAATGCCAATCAGATCAACACAAGGGAATTCAGCACTAGTTCCACCAACTCACGATTGCCAAATTGGAACGCAGTATGTCGATCACCTTGCAATGGAAATTATTGAACAACAACGAGACAGACAACATGACATATCATACATAGAAGAACGACATGATGATGTAATAACAGATCCGAATGAACGTGAAGTACAATTACACCAAACTTACAAAGACAAAAAAATCCTATCACAATCTATGAGGTTGCATTCAATCAGGAAAAACAGACAACACAAAGTTCAACGAACAGGTGGTAGAGACTTTGTGCTAGTGTGCGTACATGACGAAAATTACAAATGGAAGATGATAGTATCAACTTTTCGAAAAATCAGTATGTTTAAGGTGAGAGAATTCAACGACATCCACACGTGTTCAGTCAACGTATTGCTGGGAGACCACAGACAGGAAAATAGTGAGTTGGTCAGTGAATGCATAATGCACAAATTAACAAATCTGAAAAAAATATACACACCAACCGATATTGTGGAGTTCATGATGACATAATATAATGTGTCTATCTCTTACCAAAAAGCATGGAGATTGAAGGAGAAAGCATTGAAAAAGGTAAGAGGAAATCCACAAGACTACTTAATGATCCCATCATGGTTACACATGCTGAAGAAAACAAATCCAGGTAACAATTAAAAATATTTTATAGGGTTTTCATAATTCCTTGGTTGCGCAACAAAACTGATTTGGTTACCCAACTCAACTAATTTGGATACCATTAACCAACTGAATGGTTACAAACTACTATTATTTGTATACTGTATACTACTTGGAATTCTAATGATAACGTTCATGTTAATCCATCATCAGGTTCTGTCACATCCCTTGAGTTGGAAACAAATGGTCGTTTCAAGTATTTATTCTTTGCCATTGGAGCTTCCATTCAAGCATGGAACCATTGCTTTCCAATAATTGTAATCGATGGAACATTCATACAATCAACTTACGGGGGGACACTACTGATAGTAAGCACACAAGATGCAAAACAAATTACTAATCAAATTGTAATATAATAGTAACCAACACACAATGTTATAATAACCAACCAATATTATAATAGTAAACTTAATATATATACTAGTAACCATGTCACAATATAACAATAACACTAACCTCAGCAGTAACGTACACAACAATCTCTTTCCCAGTGCATTGGCTTAATATGTCAAACGATGATATGTCATTATTCTTGTCAATCTGTGCAAAATGAAAAACAACCAATTAATCATTAAAAAAAAAGGCACAACACACAACAAAACAAACAAATATCATATAACCTTGACATTTTCTGCATCATCATTAATTTTTATTTCATGATGTTCTTCAACCACAACATCACGTTTAACTTCGTTACCAATCTGAATTTCATTCCAATCCTTATTCTCAACAAAATTCAACACATCATCAACATCCTCATCAAACTCGTTATCCTTCTCATTGACTTTCAACCCAACATCACCAACTTCATCATCATCATTATTATTACCTTTAAGAGTATCATCATCATCACCATCAACAACATCATCAGCTTCATCATCATCATCATCATCACCACCACCATCATCATCACTACCATCATCATCATCACCACCATCATCGTAATCAGAATCATCATCAGAATCCCCATCAACTTGTTTCTCCCCACCATCTTTGATCCCACGTAACTCATCTCTAATAATGGACCTAAAGTCCTTACATAACTGAACATGTAAATCATATATGTCATCCTTAATATCACCCCGCAAATTTAAAATATCCTTCTTGATTTCAGACACTTTCTTCCCCAATGGCCTAACACGTTCATCAATTAAATCTTTAACTGCAGAAAGATCAAATCCAATGTTGTCACCCTTCAATTTTTTTCCAACCTTCTTCTCAGCATGCTTCCCATTGAAAAATTAAAACCCGCCCAAATCAAGCCTCTCCTTCTCCTCGGACGTGGGAATCAAACTTTTTATCCTCAACTGAAAAATATTAAGTACATTCAGTATAAAAGCACAGTAACCAAAACAGTAACCAAACATATAAAAGCATAGTAACCAAACATATAAAAGCACAGTAACCAAACAGTTATATAATAGTAACCAAAACATCTGACAAACATTGTACTATTACAATAAAAAAAACATTAAATATATAATAATGAGGGTAATTTTATTAGTAACCAAATACGTATATTCAGGTAACAAAATACTTTGTTATTATGAACATACACATACATAATCAGTAACCAAATGAGTATATCAAGGTAAATAACTACTTTGTTAACAGTAAAATCCACAAAATAGAATCAGTAACTAAATATATAACTAAATAGATCACCAATTATACACTTAGCAGTAAACTGCATACCTGTCCGGAACAAAATACTAAATCATTCAACTTCTCATTCGTAGGGGGCTTCACTAGCTCCTTCCATCTAAATAAACGGAAATCCGACGGCTGCTCATCATTGCATATGCCCCTAATCTTGAATGTCGGAATGGTTTCAAACATAAAAACTTGGAATAAATAAGGTAGTCCATTCAACTTGTACAATTTTGTATAATGATCCTTGTAGAAATTATAAATTGAACCACCATTCCTTCCTTTTTTCAAACGCCCCTTCAACGCATTGGACAAAGAGTGCTTTGTCATCTCAAATGCGACTTTCCCCCAAGGAAAACTATTGACATCACCATAACATAAAAAATTTACCATTGTCCCATCCACAAAATTTTCAGAAACTGTTGATAAAATGAAATTAAACACCAAAAAAATAAATGACATCTTAACAGCCTCATCATCGTCATAAAAAACTGCCTCCCGATAAACCCTACCTATATCTCTACGCGTTAGAGTTTCATCCCCAAAAAACTTTTCAACAATCATATTCTTCATACCTTTATATGCAATTATATCATCCTCCCCTTGCCATCTCAACTCAGAAATTAGACAAAACTCAGGCAAACCAAATCTCACCCTTTTTTCACCAAATAAAAACCACATTTCACCATCATCGCTATGGTGAACCTCCCTTACAAGAGCATGCTGAATAATCTGGGAATACATTTGGTGTTGATCACAAAACTCCATGAAATTCCCAAAACATGTTGCCTTAAACTTCTCCAGCTGACTTTCGTTCAGTTTCTTTGCAATAATGCTGGGGACTTCCACGTCGCACCAATATATAACTTTTCCTGTAAATTTCCTGCTGCATACCTCGTAATATAAATCCCATAACTGCAAATAAACAAAATCAGATTTGCACAATTATTAGTAAAAAAAATAAAACAATATTTATACCGTAAACAGTAAAATAGTAACCCACAAATAATATCATACTTGCAGAAGCATAATATAACAATTACACAGTAGCCAAAACAGACTATAAAAAGTCTTCAACATCTCACATTGACTGCACAAAAATAGTTACCACATCATAATATAACAGTAACCATAACACACTAAAGCAGTAACCAAACAGTTATATTATATAGTCTAGTGCTAAAAAAAATATTAACAAGGTGTGGTACATATTAGTTTATATAGTAACCAAACAGTTATATGACAGTAACCAAAAAGTTATAACATAGTAACCGAACATTTATATCATACTAACGAAAACATGTCTTCATGGTAACCAAATCCATTTCAGCCAACAAATTTATACTACACAAATACATTGTAACCAAAACAACATACAAAAGTAACCAAAATACCACATTGAGTGAACAATAATAGATTCCAAATCATAAGCAAACATTACCAACAAACATACTAAATCAGTAATCAAACAGTTGTGTATATAATCTAGTGCTAAAAAAAATATTAACAAGATGTAGTACATTTCAGTTTAAATAGTAACCAAACAGTTATATGATAGTAACCAACACGTTATAAATGCAACTGAGCAATTACTATGATAGTAACCAACCAGATATAACATAGTAACCGAACAGTTACTACACAAATTTATACTACACAAATACATTGTAACCAAAAACAACATACAAAAGTAACCAAAACACCACATTGAGTGATCAATAATAGATTCCAAATCATAAGCAAACATTACCAACAAACATACTAAAGCAGTAATCAAACAGTTGTGTATATAATCTAGTGCTAAAAAAAATATTAACAAGATGTAGTACATATCAGTTTAAATAGTAAGCAAACAGTTATATGATAGTAACCAACAAGTTATAAATGCAACTGAGCAGTTACTATGATAGTAACCAACCAGTTATAACATAGTAACCGAACAGTTACTACACAAATTTATACTACACAAATACATTGTAACCAAAACAACATACAAAAGTAACCAAAACACCACATTGAGTGAGCAATAATAGATTCCAAATCATAAGCAAACATTACCAACAAACATACTGTGACGTCCCCAAATTCGGGTATTCGGACCTCGAATTTGTGCTCACGATAAAATACTTCTAATCACCTGTAATCAACATATATCTAACTAATGCGGAAATAAATAAACATATGTTGTTCATTATTACAAGGTTTACTAGTCTCAAGATCTCAACCTTAAATTAAATCCAACAAACAATAAAAGGTTACATAACTAGTTTGTTTAACTAAACAACAATTCAAAATAGGAAACTAAGCAACTACCCTTGTCCTTGTCTGAACCTTCGGGCTTAGCTGCAATTAATTTCATGATATCGCAAGAGTGAGCAACTACTTTGCCCAGCAAGTTTAAAATGAATAACAGTATGAATATCATGAATGGAATTGAACAACAATTGAATAATATAATCATACTTTAGATGATGAAGCGTTTGAACAAGATAATCAATTTTCAATAAGACCGGGGAGATTGATTATTTACTGCTGAGGGGTTCAAAGAACCTAGAACCTATTCGAGGAATTTAATCATTTTACAACTTAAACCGTCAATTTGTACTTGAGGGGATCAACCTCTTATACACCAAGTGTATGCATACTATTTGACTCTAACCGTGTTAGACCGTTGACACTTATAGCATTCCCTTATTCAGGGTTGTTCGCTCAGACTGAGAATCCTCACCAACAATTGGTTCAGATAACTATCATATTTATTATCGAGGTCTAGCCAAAACAATTGGCGTAGACTATCTTAAGCAGTTCAGAAAGTAAAGAACTTTGACTTAACTTGCAGTTCAATAATGTAACATAACATGAAATGCAATGAATGAGAATGCCAAGAATATTACCGATGTGGAATAATTATACAATATTAATCCACTACTATACTTGAAAAATAATAACTAGGAATAGAGTTAGGGAACTTGCTCAATAAATGAGTTTAAGATATAAGCACTTGTAAAAAAAATGGAACAAGTTTAGGGTTTAAGAACTTGCCTGGTCCACGACGTACTGCTAAATTAGTATAACTGGACTCCTTTGAAAGACCTAATAGTAAATAGGTTTATCTTCTGATTAGAACGTCTCATCATACTTCACATTAATACATAAATCAATTATCATTTAAACACGTAGCATACTATTTATTAGCACATTCGCTAGACAACTAATAATATACTTATACTCGGATAATATATAAATTATACATCAATATTATTAGACCCTTAATAATAGTCAAGTTATTTACTGATGTTATTTAATAACATCTTAATTGGTTCCCAATATTATTAAACCCATAATGATATTTTAAATCTCTCCCTAATATTATTAACCCTTATTAATATTTTAATCCTTTACCCATCATTAATAATCTTTTAATAATAATTTAATTGATAACTAATATTATTAATTATTTAATAATATTTTAATCATCGCCTATTTTTGTTCATCATTATTACTTATTTAATAATGATTTAATTAGTGACCATTATTATTAGTCCCTTAATAAAAATTTAATACTTCACTATTATTAATAAATATTTATTAATAATGGACTATTATTATTAATCAATTAATTGATTAATAATAATTTAGTTATTAACTAATAATATAATTTAATGTCTTAAGAATACTTAAACAATTTAACTCAAATTGTTTAATCGCCTTCTTAGTTAACCAACTAGCTACTTTCCTTTATTATTTAATCTCAAATAATAAATAATTAGCTTAGTACCCACTAAATACATAATTAATAATAACCATTTCATTTAACTTTACTCATTAATTCATAATAAGTAATTATTCACTTAATTATCATTTAATACCCCTTTAAATAGTAATCACTGTAATTAATATCCTTATTTATTATCTAATGCTAATAATAAATAATTACTTATTAACCTCATTATTATTACCAATGATGCATTACTAGTTTTCTTTTCGGTGGAATGACATGAACAATTTGTTATATAAAACAAATGACTAAAAGTCATTTGTTCATAACCATTAAAGTCTCAGTTTGCATTCCCTTTACCGAACCAGACTCAAGGCAGCAGCACATTACAAAATGACATGAACAATTTGTTATATAAAACAAATGACTAAAAGTCATTTGTTCATAACCACTAAAGTCTCAGTTTGCATTCCCTTTACCGAACCAGACTCAAGGCAGCAGCACTTTACAAAATGAGCAGCCTAGAATGACAAAAGTGTTAGGCCACACGACAATGCATCCTAGAATTATTTCAGCGTATGCCCGTCAGAAAAAAAAAAAAACATTTGGGAGTCTCTACGCGTACTGTAGTCTCAAAGATTTGCCCAAAATTAACAGTTAATACACCTAACAAGGAGATAAAAGAAAAACAAAAGAAGAAGAAGGAAATCTCTGTTTAACCTTGCTGCGCTTTCTTCTCCGAACAGGAATCGGCTGCAATTGGTTACGTCACCCTTCGATGTCCGACCCAACATACACACACATACACTCAACGACTGCAATAACAAATCATGGCTACTGTGAAACATTTCATCGAGCAGGTGGTGTGCATAAGACAATACACGATTCGATATAGTCCTGATTGCATAAACACATATCACCCAAATGAGTTTTATTACTACAAAACCTTCCCAAAATAAATCCCAGACACAGCAGTACGAATATGTTATTTCTATTTAGCAATTACCAGGATTATTACCCTCTTGCTGCTTAAGATTGAACCGTGGTTGCTCGGCTTTAATGGCTTCCTTCCCCTGTGACAGCTACTGACCCCGTTCCTCTTCTCTCTCTATATTGATTTCTGCTTTGGGTTGGTAAAGAATTAGAAGCGGATTGATTGCTAAGGTTGTTATAAATTAGAGTTCCTTCCCCTTGGATTGCCTGGCGGTCCCTTTCTTCCGGGTGTGAACTAATTTTGACAGAGCACACATTTGGGTTAAAATGCTCCCAGCAGAGTTTCTCTCTCTATCTATGCAAATCCTTCTCCTAGTTGCTCTGTCCTCACTCCCTAGCGTCTGATAAGGAAAAACTAAAACTCTATTACTGCAGAAAGAAGCTTGTTATATGCAGATTTTGTGTTCCTCTTTGTACTGTCAGTCTCAGTCCCTTGGTCAGAAGCTCAATCCGCTTGTTGCCGCTGCCGATAGGACACCCTGTCCAGCACTTTGAGCCGCACGCCCCTGCTGTGCAGTCCCAATTTCTTGGCTAGTCACGTCCTCCTTTTCAGCTTGCCCAGACGCCTCGTTAGCAGCTAGCATTGCTCGGTCTTAGGGGTAATACCCAGGCGCTCAAAGGAAATAAAGGGGCTGGGCTGCAGTTTTAATAGGCTAATTGGGTTGCTATTTGAATTGGACCAACGTGGCTGCTATTTTAATACGGTCAGGCTGCTTGGTTTAATAAATGGAACAATGGTTTGATTAAATATCCAATATTAACTAAGCTAACAATTGGGTTTAATATCACTTACCCCAATTCTATTTAAGTTAGAATTAACTTAAATTTAATTATTATATCGCGTAATTAAATTGGCGAATTTAATTATGATTAATTAAATTTCCACCTGTGTTGACTTATTCTTTTCATTTTAATTAAGGTAATTCCTTAATTAATTATAACATTTAACCTAGCTTTAAAAAGTTATAAAACAACATATCTTTAAATCATACCCCACTATTTAATTTGAGCCTTAAATATATTAAATTTATTTAATATATTTACGCACTAAATGTGACGACCCCAAATCCGGGTTCCATAACCTCAAGTTTGGTTTTCACTATTCAACACATTACTAACAATTAAATACATACATTGCATTTAAATATCGCGGAATAATACATATTGGTTCCCTTCAAAAGGTTACAATACCAGGGCCTATCAACCTTAACATCAAACAGTTCCTATCATAAGGAATTACAAAAGGTATTTCAATAGTAAATACACATTTAAGCTTCTAATTAGCATGCATAAACTAACTTAAGCTCTGGCCTTTCCTTTTCCTTTATCCTTCTTTGAGCAATCAGGATTATCTGAAAAATGGTTCATGATATAGCAAGAATGAGCAACTAGTTTGCTCAGCAAGTTTAGAACAATCATATAGATTTAATATATCATGAATGAATGGGAAATGTCATCAATGGTTCAACAATAGATATAACAATTGTGAATGAAACAGGATTCAAATTTTAATAAACAGAATATTTGAATCTTAAAATGCTGAGTGATCACTAAGGACCCTGAACTAACGAGGGTATAATAGAGTTTCCTCTGACCCTTTGAGTTGTTTGGTTTTCAAGGGGATCAGCCTATTCAACCCGCTGTATATGCATTACATTTAGTCACTGGTGCCCAAAGTCGGTTTCCCGACACAAAATTCCCTAATTTAGGGTTGTTCAATTCTCAGACTTAATATAAGAAATCCGCACCCAACAATGGTTTGGATAAGCTTTTAGAAGTATTCAAGTTATTGAATTTAGAAACGTAATGTCTAGCTGAATTATTAGCTTAAGACATTTTTAATACAGTTCATGAATCAAGAACTAATAAGCTTCAAGTGCACTAAGTGCGATTTTATAAACAATATGGATGTGGGATAATTTTAAATAATTAAACCACTTCAAGCTTTGACAATAAATACAAGTATAGAAACTTGTTCAGCAATAAATGAGTAGGGTTAGAGAACTTGCCTGTTTGCTCAGCTACAATAATTGTCTAGCTTTAACTAACTTGCTTTGAAAGACCTAACATTAATAAAGTCGGTCTAATAATTAGTACGGCGTATTTGCACGACTATACGCTTAATAATGAACTTATTTACCACACATAAGTACTAACACATAATTTACATTAGTCAAAACAATATTATTAACCTTATAGACACTTAATCATTTTAGGTTAATAATTTAATAAGTTAGAAAATATTTTTCGTAAGTGTTGGACACTTATTAAACCCTTAAACAACTTATTACAATTGTTTAATTAAATCATAATTAAATTTAATTTATTTTATTAACTCAATCTCTATTTAATTACTATTTAATCTTGGTTAAATATAAATTAATTAATTAACTCTAGTTATTATTTAAAATAAATAATAATTAATTGTACTTACTTATTATTAAATTATAATTAAATAATAAATAATTATTGACTTAATTTTAACCTTCTTTAATTTAATGTTAATCAACCAATAATTAAATAAGTAATTAACCTTACTTATTATTTAATTTAA
Source organism: Hedera helix (assembly GCA_947179155.2). Taxonomy (NCBI): domain Eukaryota; kingdom Viridiplantae; phylum Streptophyta; class Magnoliopsida; order Apiales; family Araliaceae; genus Hedera; species Hedera helix. The sequence continues at coordinate 22,294,522 of OX359282.1, read as the reverse complement.
GGAAATTAAATAATAGTTTACTAATCTTAATCCTCTTAAATTATTATTTAATGTCAATTAAATAATAATTAATTATTTAATTAATTTTAATTATTATTTAAGGTTAAATAATAATCAAATCATTCTTATTTATTATTTAAATTAAATAATAAATTATTACTCTAATAACTTAATTTCCATTAATCGTTATTTAATGTTAATTAAATAATAATTAATTACTTAATTATCCTTATTTATTATTTAATAATACTTAAATAATAAATAATTAATTTATAAATTTTATCTCTCTTTAAATATTATTTAATAGGCATTAAATAATAATTGCTAATTTATCATCTTTATTTATTATTAACATTTAAAATAATAAATAAATAATAAATTTATTTAACTTAACCATGGTTTAGCTAACTAGATTAATATTTAAAATATTTAAATATTAAACTTATTGAAAAATATTCTCCCCAATATTATTTTTGTATTATTATTATTTTTGTTATAATTTTAAATTAATTTTCAAATATTTAAATTAATTAAAATTTACCCGAATGGCATTTTCGTAATTAAGTTGAAAAACCGGACCGATGGCAATTTCGTAATTAATCAGAAAACTGATCCGAGGGCAAAATGGTAATTCTGCCAAGAAAAACACGGAGGGGCAGAATCGTAATTCCGCCGAAAATTTCTTACCGCGCATGGCGCGCGTTTCAGATTATACGACCCAAAACGGTGTCGTTTAGAAACAGTGAAAATCGACTTCCGCGCATTACGCGAATGTCATTTTCTTTTATACGCCAAACGGCGTCGTTTGGCTCCGTGTCTGGCGGTGAACAGTGGCGCGCATTGCGCGGCCAGAGTTTTTATTTTTCTTCCCAACAGAATGTGAACAGTGACCAGAAATACACACTTTAATAAAAACTATACCATCAAGTAAGCTTTAAATCATCAATAAAAATCCAAAAAAAATACCAAACACCTTATATTAATTTATAACATGAAAAATTAATTTTTTATGATTTAATATCATTATTTTTTTATAAAAAAATTTTACATCACATAAACTACCACAAATCATAATTTTTTGTGTATAACTCCATTTTAAGTGATTCAAACTTTGTTTTTCTCATGATTTAATGTTCTATAATATTAGAACATCAAACTTAAGTTTTACAAAAAATATTTTTGGACATAAATTCCAAAACTTGTTTACACACTATTAAACACATATTTTAGCATATAAAATATACCAAAATACAAATCAAACATATTAAACTCAAGCATGGCATAAATATTACAACTACACATCAATAACTATATTAACATGTTTATACTAACATGATGATTTATTTAATTTAAAAATAAAACTTCATTTAAAATAACCATTACCTTGATTTAATGGCTATTCTTCTTTTTCTCCCAAAATATGTTGTGAATCTTGAAGACATAAACTAGCTTAGCACTCCTTCTCATTCTCTTGCTCTCTCTCAAAATATTTTGCTCTCAAACTCTCTCTTTTGAAACTTGGAGAAAATAATGAAGTAACATTTACCCATTCCAAGTATACTTGAAAAATATGATAGATACATAATATATCTAATAATTTAGCCCATGCCCCTATATGGATACTTACACAAGAAAGCTAGCCATGACTTGGTTGGTGAAAAGAAGCATGGTTTCATGTACTTTAAAAATAAAACAAGCAATCCTTTTAATTAAATAAATAAAAAATCAAATAATAATAATAATAATAAAAACAACACATTCTCTCTCCTCCTTCTTGTATGCTCTCGGCTGGTGACTTTTGATTTGTCCCAAAATGAGTGTCACATTCCACTTTTAAACAATTAATAGTTAATGTAAGTATTTTCCAAGTGGGCCAATCATTGGGCTTTAATTTAAAATACCAATTTGGCTTCTATTAAATTGTTTGGGCTACTAAATTGTCAAATTTTATTATTCTCCACTTGGGCTACTAATTGACCCATGTTGGGCTAATTTAATAATTTACACATTAATTATTCAATCCATGATTAAATAAATAATTACATTGAATAAATAATTAAATATTCTAACCCATAAGTATTAAATTACTAAATGGACTAATAAATATTATTATTAATATTTCACATTATTTACATTAATTAATAATCATATTAATTAATTTATTATATTTAATTCCCTCATTATATTCAATTTAATTGAATATTTAATTAATAGGAAACTTATCAATTATTTTGATATTAAAACTTTAGGGTTTGTTCACTAATTTAATAACATATTAGTGACCCCCTTTAATTAATTTTAGTAATTAATTACATAATTATTTAATCACATAATTAATTAATCACATAAAAAGATTTAAATAATCTCGTAAAACTAACTCGTTGGAAATTAAATTAATAATTTAATTAATAAAGACGTGGAAATTCTAGGACATTACACTAAATTAGTTAACTCAACTAATTAATTTAATAGTTAAAATAACTATTACATCTCATTATTCCAATATATGTATATATATATTTCACTCCTATATATATACATATCTAATTCACCTCAATTTGATATAATATTAAATATTATACCCTTATTTATGTTACATTTTTAATTAGTGTAACATAATCCTCAACATTCACTAAATAAAAGAAAATAACTTTCTTTATTCAATTAATTAAAGTTAACATATTCATCCATTAATAAAGATTAATGAATTACTTCCCTCATTTCATATTTAATTTATTTATGTTTAGCATAATATAATATATATTCATTAATTCACTATTTTAATTAAGTGAATTAATTACCCGTTTATGAAATTTAATTCATAAAGACTCCATTGCCATTCAAGGCTTACAAATTATATTAATTTACATTATAATCTTAAATCAATACCAGTTAATTAATTAATAGCTTTAATTAACTATTAAATTTCCTTTTAAAATAATTGTATATATTTCACATTTAAATATATACATATTTTATCCACCACACATATCACATAATTCAAAATAAATATATATTTTATTCATTTGACCCGTTTCGTATTATAATAAGGATTTTATAAATTAAATTCTTATAAAATATAATCGAAATTTCGGGTTGTCACATTCTTCCCTCCTTATAAAGATTTCGTCCTCGAAATTACAATTACAAAACACACCCATACACGGTTTATATCTAACCTCATAAATACACGGGTTGTCACATTCACCCATCCTTCTAAGAATTTCGTCCTCGAAATTACAGGATACTTATTTCTGCTCATTCTAACCATTAGGTTATCAATCAAACCTATCAAATTTCTCATTCTCTGAGGATTCTTCATTGATCATCTAATTCTATGACCCATCTCCTCTCAAATTTACACCTTTACTCATTCAAATTCCAGAATATTTGGATATTTCTCAGAAGTCTTCAACAATTGTTCAATAATTGTGAAGGAGCTTGAATAACCAGGAAGTAAAAAGAATTCCTTTAAAATAAATTCATATATGACTGAGAGATTATAAGGACCATGAACAAATGTCAATAAATAAATCATTCGACTGACCCTCTTAAATTTACAAAATGATTCAATAATATGAGTTCGATATAATCAATGCATAATTTAATAAGTGTCAATTGATTATTTAAATGCTAAGTGGTCGCCTTGACCATGAACGTCTGGTGAGACATCAGTCTATTGATTGATCCTCTTAGATTACATGTCCAGACCGCACTTGAGGCATCAGTATCTTGATTGACCCTCTTAGGTTTTTCCATGTATCAATTATCTGATACTTAGGTTGTTCCCCATTATGGGTTGTTCTCTCAGCTTTAGAATCCGCACCAATAACAGGTTTGGATAGCTTTTAAATGTCTAACATGCAAATGTCTAGCCGAAACAATTGGCATAGACTTACAATAATAGTTCAGATATCAATCGAAACTTTAAACTTTTCAAGAGCACACGCGCAATAAAATTTCGAAGTTTATCACTTTCGATTAAAAGTTGTCCAGCCGAATCAAATAGCCTAGACCACCATAATTAAATTGTTTATGAACAATGAACTTTAGAACTTTTTAAGCTATTTTAAAGTGAAAATGAAAAATCATTTTATGACTTCATGATACCGCATCTTTGGCACAGTGCGTTGAGGATTCCGTCATCACTATGACTTCATGATACCGCACCTTCACAGAAGATACGTTGAGGATTCCGTCATACTTCATCTCCACACCATGACTTTAATGGCGTAAGATGGTTTTGTAAATACATTTTGATATTTTAAAATCAATTTTGCCTAGCTGAATCAAGTAGCATAGACTCTCCTTTGAACGTTTCAAAAATATTTGAAAAATTACTTTTGTTTTTGTCATCCCACAATAGTAAAGATGTGACATTTCACACCTCAAATTACTAAGTTGATGATAACCAGAAAACTTTTGTATTTTTAAAAGCACATAAGCACGATTTAAAGATTTTCAAAGTCTAGCATAGCTAGAAGATTTGGAATATCCTAAAACTTTAAATATTCACCAATTTTTCTCTTCATCTTTTCCAGCTTAATAACTATATCTAGTATAGCTTAAATTTTGCTACTTAACTCTACCCACACTCACTGTTCATCAAACTTACCACGTATTTGGGCTTAGAAACTTATCACAATCATATGGTTTGAGGAGCTTGTCCTAGTCAGGCCAAAGTCGCCCATTCGCTGAGGGGCTCCACCACATAATTATGAGTCACGAACTTACCATACGTGTCGGTTCTCAGAACACGAACTTATCTTAACATCCTCTACCTATCCGTTATACATATGAGAAAAGAATCACCTTCTCAACATACATATAGCGAATAGTGCGACACCAGGTTTCAATTGATTATCAATATAGGAAGCTAAGTGGTTATCGAACCAAACATAATCCCCTGCCCATACAAGGAATTGGTTATCTCAGCCACTAATCTAATAGGAAGCTAAGTGGTTTTTAAACCAAGCACCAATTCCCCGCCCATACAAGGAATTGTACAACTCAGCCATTAGCATGAGTCCTCAATTAAAAACCCATAAACCTCTAGATGCTTCTTAACTTGATATGAATTTTCTCAATTCATACCTTATCACACTCAGCACTTCAAGAGTTCACTTCTTACTATTTCACAGTATCTTACTTGTTATAGCACCATGCTATCAACACAACCTCTTAATCATTTAACATACCATCTGCCATTCCATGATTTTACTATGATCACCATGTGATCTTAATCCACAATTGAATTCACTATATGATTTCTCACTTGTTCTAGGATCGTTTAATTCCACAATCTACTCACTCATCTTTGATCATTTTCACTTTACGATCATTCCCTTTAAATTCTTGAATCAAGCTTTTCCTGTATCTTTTCCATTCATTTGGATTTCATCTATGAAGATCCTTCTTTGAATCTCCTCAAATATACACTTATTTTATTCTTTATGAGTGTCATACATTCAACTCTTAATTGCTTAAACTCCATCTGAGTTTATCCTTTCACTGCTTTCAATATATAACCACGATTATAGCCTAAGGTACTACTACCTAAGAACTATAACCTATCAGCTCTGATACCAACTGTAACGCCCAGAGAATCCCCGTAATGGCCACGGGCGACCCCGGTCGTTAACCACGACCTTCTCTAAAAAACCACAGCATTTAATAATTTAATGCATACCAATTGTAACACCCAAAGAATCCCCGTGCTGGCCACGGGCAACCCCCAGTCGTCAACCACGACCTTCTCTGAAAAACCACAGCATTTAATAATTTAATGCTGATAAAACTCAATAAAATAATTTATAAAACTAGTTTGTTTAAAAACTATCAAAATCTTCTTTACGTCCCCCGAATCGAAATCTTTACATTAAGTTTTCTTGATCACAAGATTATACATCTAATGATTTAAATTATCACAATAATTATGAGTACACAAAAACTCACACTCCAATAATAAGTCATTATAATAATACCTTGACTTTTACTATCCGATCGAGTCCAATAATATTAGCACTGGGTTCATCTTTTATTTCAAGAACATGGTCTCCAATCAAGAATATTACCACAACATATCTATCCCAAAATTTTATATCTAAGGGATTCAAATCAAACTTAATATCCATTATCAATCCTAATGGCAAAATTATTACCAAATAATAACTTCAATCCTACTAGGTCATTAAGCATTTCTTGTTCCTTGATCTTTACTATAAATCTCGAATGCTAACATTTAACTCCATAAATACAACTTAAAGACATTAAGTAATTAAATTTATTACAAAATATCCTCACATAAACCAAGTGAATTAACCTTTATAGGATTACAACAAATCTATCTCAAAGGTTAGCAACCATTGCTAACTACACAGCTTATTAACTTGCAACATCAATTTATTTTAGAATTTTAATCTTTACTTCTTTTCTTAACTCACAAAATCATATATTATGATTTTGTATTTAATCTTTACATCTATAAGTTATTCTTTATAATCTGGTAAGCTAAATACATGATTCAGCAAACTAGATTACCAAAACAGCAAGCTGAAAAATCATTACAACAAGTTGAACTACTAAAACAGCAAACTGGAAAACCATTACAGCAAGCTGAACTACTAAAACAACAAACTGTTTACCAAAACAGCAAGCTGGTTTCCTATTTCAGCATCCTGAATTTCCAATTCAACATGTCATATATCCAATATAGCATCTTAAATTCTCAATTCAGCATCTTAATTTCATTATTTTAGCATACCGAAAACTTGACATATGCTAATTTACTTAAAGTATTTCATTTGTATAAGTTTACATTGATAAAATGTAAAGTATACAATTTATTTTCATAATGAATATCCTTCATTCATTTTACCAAAATTTATTATAACTTAATTCATTTTCTTTGCAACAATATGAGTAATTCTAGCTCATAATTTAACTTCATAATTTGTGCAATACATTCCTATTCACTTGTTCGTTTAGAACTCGTAACATTTACAGATTGTTTATCATGGCTAAAAGCTTTACTAACTGAACAACGACAAGTTCAAATATCAAGATAATTACATTGAATGTCGTTTTTAACAACATTGCAATTTCCATCTTCCGTAATCTAGTGCCTTCCGAAATTGCTTCAGTTACTCCGCTGAAAATGTTAATTTAAAGCAAGGATGAGCGCGACGGCTCAGCAAGTCCAACAGGTATCACATAGCACATAACGACATGTTATCATACTTCATGCATCTTATGCTTTGCAACCTATACATATTTTATGCATATCATGCGTTGCATTTAAATTCATGCTTCATGCTTTTCATGCATAGCATTTACCATATCAAACAGTTCAATATAAAATATGCATCTATTATCATTTAATGAACATCAACCATTTATCACACATTGTTGCACAAATGCACATTAATGTCATGTTTACTCATAAAAACATGTAACACATTGGAGCAAGTATTGAAAGACTTGCCTGATAAGTTTATCCGGCACACGCTAACATTACATTCCCCGAACAACCTACAATCATAATGTGGTTGACATACTCATATTAGTCACAATTTGACGCATTAGAAATCTTAATTATGACCCTAGCTTTCAATTGTTTTAACTTTTACGTTCACCGATTTTAAATCTTAGTTAATTCACAACTTCTTCGTCCCAATCCGGAATTGGCTCAAATTTGGACTATGATCTATCCATAACATATTCTAGCTACATCCATAGGCGTCTTAAACCCCAAATTACTCGAACTAAAAAATTTCCAAAACAGCCCACTCAAAATAGTGAGTGACAACTTACTTTTTGTCCCGACCTATTTTACGGTAAAATTAATATAAAATAATCTATAAAGAATTTTAGTGTCGTTCCTTCTTGACATATCTTCATAACTTCGAGATCTACAACTTTTGTTTAGGTTTGAGAACCTAATTCGGTACACACAAGACTGTACACCTCAAAGAATAGCTATGTTAAAAATGGTCCCGAGAACAAACTGGCAGTCAGACACTAGTTCACAAAAAAATTCATAACTTCTTCGTTATATGTCCGTTTTTGATCATCTTTACATCAAATTAAACCTTATGAAGTCTACTTGAGTTCTTATTTAGACCTTAACTTCATCCCATGCACCAAACAACACAGATCTAAGAGTTTACCCAACCTGTCCAGACAGCTTCAGTCACTGGACAGGCGCACAAATTTAATTATTTCAAAAATACACCAGCCAATAAAATGGTTCAATATTTTGGGTACTTCTAGTTAACTTCCATATCTACAATTTTGTAGTTTACATCAACACCAAATTCCAAATATATGATTTTCTACAATTTTTACAAACCCAAAAATCGCGGCAGATTCTTTGCAGACCATTTTCGGTCCGACCCAGACTGCTTCAATCAGTCACCACGAACAAACCACAAGGAATCTCCGTGATCTAAAAATTTCTACAGAAAGCTTACTTCCGTAGCTTTAATTTGATATATAGCCCGCTCTCTAACTCTAAAAACTCAATTTTATAAAAATCCCTGAACCAACTGCAACACAACACACATTTCTGCGAAATTTCGTTTTTCAACTTTCTTTTTTTTTAATTCAATCTGTGAATCATCTAATAGATTCATTATACACCATGGTTAGACCATTACACAAGTTTAAGTATGATCTACAATCATAAATTTTACCAAAATCCAACATAGACCCAAGAAAATCAAAGATTTAAAACAAGGGTTTAAGAATTTATACCTTCAAGGCTTTTCCTCTTTTCTCTTCTTGATTCAAGCTTTGATTTCATTTGCTCCTCCTCATCTTTCTTTTACCGTGAGCATCCCTCTCTCTCTCTAATGTTTGCTGACCTCTTTCTTCTTCCAACGTGGGTTAGGCAATTAAATTAAATAATCAATGTAAGATATAAGGAAATGTGTTGAATTTTGATTGGTCAACTTGGATTACATTAGGATAAAGCATTAAGTGGCTTAATAAATTATCCAACCACTAAATTGCTGAGAAATACAGCTGGGGCCATTTAAAAAATATCTGGAGAGTTTTTTTTTTTTTTTGGGTCATACTTTTAATTATCTGACCCGTCCATTGACTGTTTAATCCGAAAATTATATTTTTCAATATTACAGTCAATTCCTACTAATTTGGACGTCCCCGTCGTCGTGGTAACATCCATTTCTTCAAATTCACTTCCGAACTTCAAGTTTGACCTTTTATCCTAAAAAGTCAAACGGTCAACTTTGACCAAAAACTCAACTGAAACACATATCGTGTTTACAGTCCATACTCACTAAATTCGACGTTCCCGTCGTCATGGTAAAGTCCGTTTCTCAAAATTCCTCTTCAAACTCAAAGTTTGACTTTTCACCTTGACCGGTCAAACTATTGACTTTGACCAAAAGTCAATCCCGACACCAAAATGTGTTTATCGTCTCTTCTAGCTAAATTCGACGTTCTGGACTCAACGGTGCAGCTCGCGTTTCCAAAATCCATCCCGAACTCAAATTCGGGTTGTTGACTTCCTTTAGTCGATCTTTGACCATTTTGCCCTTTCTTAGTCACAGACGTTTTGAATATTTCTTTTCTTCTATAACACCAAGGTTATGAATCAACTTGTCAAGGGTAGCTTGATCATTTTCCAATTTCTCCTAACTTTTCAAATGAAAATAAATATAACTTTATAAATGCTTACGCATTTTCATTAATTAATAATCACATAGCTCATTAACCATATCAATATTTTAATATTACACAACCTAGGTTGGTTCATTAATTTAAATCAACCCATTAACTGAACTTTCTTTAATACCTTTAATTATATCAACCATAAATAAATATCTGAGTCCATACACTGATTTAATTAATCGCCCAGAATTTACAATTACTGTCAATAATTTCACTTCTCTATATCAAAATATTCCGGGTCGCTACATTCTTCGCCCTTATAATAATTTCGTCCCTGAAATTTCAATATAAGGTAACTCAAAAATATGAGGGTAATTCTTCCTCATCAAGTTATCTATACCTATATATCATATAGCTACATAACTTGGTGTATACCTTATCGTATACCCCTTCAACCAATTCTAGGTTTTAACTCCCAACAATTGTTTTCCTCAGATTAAGTTTTAGACTCAATCCTTACAAATGATTTCATCCTTGGAATTTCTATTACCAATAAAATATCAGAATTTGTTTCATTTTCAACTCTTTACAACCCATGCCTATCCGACTAATCACGTCGATTATCTTATTCTAGGCATCACTTTACTTATTATTTTATAATTACTGTCCTAGTCCCTTTATGACAGAACTCAAATTCATTTCCAGTGATCACCCATCACTTTACCAGGATTAGTTTTATATTTAAACCTCAAATTTTCGCTCGAATCCTCCAAAGCTTAGAATTTCCATAATAAATTTCCTCATACCTCAAAGTAAAAACTTCTTACATAATCTCTTTTAGTCCAATAAATTCATCGAACTTTAAAAGTATTATATTACCTTATTATAAATATACCTCCAAGTATACACATAATCAAATTCTAGGTTTTAAAATATAAAAATCTATATTCACTCACATTTTAATCCTAGCACCAAGATTAGGGTCAAATGTTTACTCACTTCTCTACAACTGTTACTTCTCCAAATCTAAGTTTTAACCTCAACCTTTATTTTATCATCAAGACCTTATTTAAAAATCTTGTGAAATATCCGGGATATTACATTCACCCCTCCTTATAAGAATTTCGTCCTCAAAATTTACAATTACAAAACACACCCATACACGGTTTATATCTAACCTCATAAATACACGGGTTGTCACACATACTAAAGCAGTAATCAAACAGTTGTGTATATAATCTAGTGCTAAAAAAAATATTAACAAGATGTAGTACATATCAGTTTAAATAGTAACCAAACAGTTATATGATAGTAACCAACAAGTTATAAATGCAACTGAGCAGTTACTATGATAGTAACCAACCAGTTATAACATAGTAACCGAACAGTTACTACACAAATTTATACTACACAAATACATTGTAACCAAAACAACATACAAAAGTAACCAAAACACCACATTGAGTGAGCAATAATAGATTCCAAATCATAAGCAAACATTACCAACAAACATACTAAAGCAGTAATCAAACAGTTGTGTATATAATCTAGTGCTAAAAAAAATATTAACAAGATGTAGTACATATCAGTTTAAATAGTAACCAAACAGTTATATTATAGTAACTAATCAGTAATATGATAACAACCAACCAGTTATATGATAGTAACCAACCAGTTATACAAAAGTAACCAAAATACCACATTGAGTGAACAATAATAGATTCCAAATCATAAGCAAACATTAGCAACAAACATACTAAAGCAGTAACCAACTAGTTATATCATAGTAACCAATATTTTTTTTAATGGTAACCAAACAATTATATGATAGTAACCGACCAATTATAAGATAGTAACCAAAACATCTTTTACTGGTAGCCAAAAACAAACTAACTAAGAAACCCAACAGTTATATGATCATAAAATAATAAAATTTAAATTAACGAACCTTTAAAATTCTTTCTGTTAGAATTATATTCTGGCCAATCACTTGTCCTTCTGACTTAACTACATCGACATAAAAAACATCATCTAAATCCATTTCAGAATGCTTGATATCACTATGAATAACCAACCTATCCTCACTCTTACTGGATTTCTGACCTGCATTCTGCCCCTTCCCCTTACTATCCACAACAAACTTCTTCAAGCCCTTAGCACCATCCCCCTCTGTGATTCTCTTCCTCTTTCCGTACTTCTTCATTTTATCAACCATTCTACACAAATCTAATCAATATAACAGAATAGCAAGTCCAACGAACAAATGAAAACGATAACAAACAAGGACAACAAATAACACACTGAGACACGATCAACCAAGTGAGATGAAAGCAAAGAATACGAACAAAGATAGATGAAAGCAAAGAATACGAACAGAGATAGATAAAAGCGAAACACACGAACACAGATGGAAGAAAGGAAGAGTCCTAATGGCGGTTATCACGTCTTTAAAAAAAAATCTATTTTAAATTAGACACTAATTTATCATATCAGTTATTAATGTTAATCCCTTAAATTAAGGACTTATAATTACAATAGTATTATAAATAAAATTAAAAAATGTAATGTCTTTGTAATTATTTTATAGACGTATGATTTTTGTAATTATTTTTAAAAATGTACTAATGTATGTAATTTTTCCATTAAAATATTACATAATCCTTAATTCGCCCAATTTATATGTTGGGTCACAATAAAATAATTATGTTATTTTATCACTAAAAATTAAGTTGATCACTTAACTATTAAGGCCGATATTTAAGTTAGTTAAATTTATTAACTTTACTTTAATTTATAACCCATGTAATTAATTGAATAAATTAAATCACAAGGGTTTCCTTTTTCTTCTTAAATTAAATCAATTACCACAGATACACATACATCAACCACATAACGTACTATATTTAATACATGTTGGCTTTCCTTTTTATATTTAATTTAAATATAATCTTATAATTATATAACCTCGTATCGCCACAAAAAAATAAAATTGAACAACAATTCCACGTAATAATAAAAAAAATTACACATAATTTATAGTCATTACAAAGCCTTACAACTTCAACACTTCTTCAGTCACCCAAGCAAACAATTCCTCCCTTCTCCATTCAATATTTAAAAACCATCCTTCATCTCATTTCTTTCGAGCCTTATTTACCGTATAGTCCATTTCCTTTGCTATATGTAAATTCTAGGGAAAGCTTCTTTGAGTTTAACCTAGTTATGCAACGACTCCTACCAAAACTTTATCAAAGAACCATCCATAACTTTCCATTCCCAACTTTTATCATTCAATAAATTCTCATATCTTCTCCCATTCCCTATGAACATAATATCATTCCACATCTTTGAAACTTTTTGATTTGGGTTATGGTTCTAAAAACTAGACAATAATGATTTCCATTTATACTTGACACATAGTATGTAACACCCCATTTTCAAAATAGAAATGGAGGTTACATACAAAACATAATAACACTACGAAGTAAATCAAGAGCTCTACGCCACAAAATACATATCTCTAATAATTGATAAATGCCACAAGTCAAACTATAATAAATGTCTAACTGACTAACATCACAATCTAAAATATTTATTACAACTCCAAACAAACCAATGAATCATAGCCTAAACATAATATATCTAAACACTTAGAAAGAAGGGAACTCTCATCACACTTGCCCTTGAATCCCCTTGTAAACATGCCGGAAGAAAAACACAGCATGAGCCAAATGTCCAGTACAGATAAAGAAATACAAAAGAAGCAAAACTAAAATATAGAACAAAATTAACTGAATACGAATGATAATCTCAAATATCAATGCCAATGAAAAATAAAAATACCAAAGTATGAATAAAAGTATAGTTAAGTCAACATAATTAATCTAAACAAAATAGAAGGCTGAATACAGATCTCAAAATATATCTTACCACACAGGCAAGTAAAAATAATGTCGCACGTGCAGGTCAAAAGAATACTAAACTGAAATGAATAACTAAATCAATTAAATTGAAACGAATAACAAAATAAAATAATAGGCTGAATCAAAGTGATTGTGTTTACTGAGGTCAGAACAAAACAGAAATATACATTGCCACACAAGAAAAGTCAAAATATATCCACACAAACAAAATAATGCCACACATGCAATTCACACATTGGATTGCAGATCCAAATGCATGCAAAATCGAAAGGTGTGTTAAACACAAACATCACCAATCTGCATAACATAACAGAAACTAGGGCCGACCTATATGACTCCCACAACAAAACACCAAATTTGCCCATCGCCCACCAAAACACAAAATAGAAACGTCCTGTATTGATCACACTGCCACAGAACGTATCATGCCTCGGTGCCAAGAAGACATGTATGTGGTACCCCAAGAGGTGATTATAGCTCAAGTATACCCTACGGTATAATCTAACAAAATAAAGATATCATGTCATAACAAATGCGACACAAAAGCAACAAAAGGGTTCTAAGTGTATATGTTAAATTGAAACGAATCAACACAAAGTCTCCAATAATATATTAAAATGTACGTTTCTACAAAGAACGAAATAAATATTAAACATGATGAACTAGTTCAAATAGTCCAAAAATGACTTCTAAGTATCAATGTCAAGACGGAACTATCACATGAATTTGAAAAGAAAAAATCAAGTGAAACAATAATTAACTTCTAAACGAAAAGCAAAATGAACAAATCAAAATTAAAAGAATTGTTGCTGAAAGAGTACAGAATCCGTACTTGCAATAAGCAATGTAATACCCAAAAATTATATTGCAATTATGATTCGTTAAATTCCCTCCGTCTGAGCTAATTACACAAATTAAAAATTAATTAATTAATTATACGCTAAATTACTAATTAATTGTAACACCCCAAAATCTGGTCCCACACAACCCAAACTTGAGTTGTAAAAATACACACAACGTATAACGTACCACAATATAGTATGTTTGGAATAAGCATGTGAATGTTATTCCTCTTTTATAAGATTTGATGATGTGCTTAATTGAAAGATAAAATGAATCAATATGCAAATATGTCTGCATTGATGAAAGCTGTAAAGTCCTTAATAGATGTTAGACATTATGTTCAAATGACTTAGATTGAAAAGATCAAGATTGTTAGGTTGAACTAATATGATTGAGTAGCTTTGTAAAGTCCTTCAGAAGATCACAATGTATAAGGCATATGAACAGAAAGATCAAACTTGTTAGGTTGATCTTAAGCTGTAATAGATAGGCTTGAACGATTGAAAATAACTGCATCAAAGAACAAGTAGTTTGGCAAGAGAGTCAAAGAAAGAATCGTAGACTACTCTCGGGATTATATAGACTGCAAGTCATCAACATAGTTAGTCATGCGCTTACATTTCTAAGGCAGAATCATAGAGTAGTCTATCTGAAGATTATTAGAATAAATTCCCTGAATGGTCTGCAAGCAAGCTGAAGATCCAAGCACCAACTTCATCAGCAAGACTGATTGAGGAAAAGAAGCGCCATTCAGAAAGAAGTCTTATGCAAACACTCATTGGAAGATTGTTGAGTCCTCCAGGAAGATCGTAGAGTCTGTCAGGCAAACGCAAAATAAGGCTCGGCAGATCGAAGAATCCTTTCGAAAGATTGTAGAGTTGTCTCGGCATCGCAGAACTAACTCTCGGGATCATAAAGTCAATATAGTCAGTCACTATACGATTCCCATAAAGATAGTCTACGAACCAAGCAGATTTAAAGAGCAACCTCTACATGAGCATTCAGAGTCAAGACAACAATCCTCATAAAGATTATCAAGAAGGCTGTCATAGAGCTGTTAAACAAAATGAACGAAGATCTCTGAGTACATCTAAAGCATCCAATCCTAACAGAGATCGCAGAGTAGTTCAAACCTTCACTCTACGATTGCACTACGACCTGCATCATAGGCAAGGTCGTAGAGTGGCAAAGCAAACACAGAAGTATAACGTTCAAGCAATTATAGAATTGAACCGAAGATGTTCAAACGCTACCAGACTTAAACGACTTTTAATATGCAGCTGAGAAAGCAACTGAAGTTCGCAGAGCAGTCCTATTTGATATAGCAGCACTAGCACCTGAAGATCATAGAGCAGTCCTCTATAACATAAAAACCAAGACGAGCAAGCAAACCTGAAGTTCATAGAGCAGTCATTTATGATAAAGCACCTGCAAAAGCTTAACCAGATCTTCAGGACAGCAAGGCCCAGATAAGATCATAGAGTTAGTACAGTCAACCAGTCTACGATCTCCAAAGCAGTCCAAGTCAAGCAAGATCGTAGAGCTACATAACAGAGCCAACAGATGACTCTACGATCAGAAGTAAAAGGCTACAACTGAATCGATCATAGAGTATTTAAGTGTCATAAAGGATTGAAGACATTAAAGCACTTAAGCTACTAATCCCAAAATAAGTGGCTGATTACTTCAGAAACATCTACATCAATACATCTAAAAGCCTCTGCTATAGTAGAAGTCAAAAATGTCATATTACTGACTTAGGCGTGCTGAGTATCAGAGCAAAGACTTCAAGTATCACGCATCAGGCTCAAGAAAATAGAAGATTGTGTCCAAATAATCGTATTCTCTAAAAGACCTATCTCCTCTATAAAGGTTGGTAAGAACCCAAGACTGACATGTCTCTTCCTAAAGAAAAAGAAGGCAACTCAAGTCAAAGTCAGCAGATCATTAAATACTTTGACTAAATGAATAAAATATTTATAAAGAAGTCTGCAACAAAACAGGTTCCAACGGAAAGATTTACAACGGGAAGATTATTCAAAATCTACAAAAGAGCAAATTTATAAAGAAAGAAGGGGTGGAGAAAAAGCAAGAAGAACATACAACCTATCGGTTAAAAGCTTCACCAAAAACATAAGAAGGAATGCCGAAATGCTGGCATATGAGCTAAGAGTCGAACGACCAAAGAAGCCAAGATCAAGAGTGATAATGAGCTGAAGGCAAATCTAGAAGAACAACTCTGTGATCAATCAAGAACACTCTGAGCTAAAATGATGAAGAACATACTGAGAGTATTTGAAGGGACCGCTGAGCACAAAGCCTATTTAAAGAACCCAGTAGTACATCAAAGGTGATCATGGGTTGCTGCTGAATACCAAAAGGAGAAGAACATAAATGACAAACATCAGCAACATCCAGAGGTTGATCACAAGCAGCTGCTAAGCATCTGAAGATGAAGGAGATCAAAGTTTATCTTAGCAGCACAACCTAACCAACATACAACTCATGTCTGCTGGAGTTGAGGAGGGTCAAAGGATCCTTGCCTGAGTGGCTAAAAATAACTCATGTCTGCTAGACTTGAGGAGGGTCAAAGGATCTTTGCTTGGGGAGCTAAAAACAACTCAAGTCTGCTGGACTTGTGGAGGGCGAAGTGTCCTTGTCTTAGTGACTAAATAGTGGATTTCCTACTTATCGAAGTAGAAGAGTGGAGTAGGAATTGTTCAGTCTCCGAACCACTTAAACCTCTTGTGTCATTTACTTCACGTCTTTTACATTATGCACTATAATTGCTATATCTGATATTACCCATACTGTATATTAAATCACTAAATTGAGATCATGAAAGGGTTCTTAAAGTATATTCCTTTGTGCTTGAATTGATTTTACTTATCATAATTAATATACTTTCGTAATAATAAAGAAAAAGTTTTTAATGATCTATTCAATCCCTCCCCCTTTTAGATCATTATTGTGTCCACGGGAACTAACACAGTATTCAAATAATACATAACTAAGTCTTCATTAATATTGTCACACTATTTTATAACTTATGAAGACTAATATAGCTACAACTCGGACATTCACTCCATCCCTCCACTAGACCCAGCTACTCTCTCATCTCCTGTTGAAAAACAATGGAACAAAAGGAAAATGTGAGCTCAAATAGCCCAGTAAAGAATATCATGACTAAGAAAATGACAAATAAATTATCGTTAGCCTTCAACAATTGAGTTTTTGATAGAATAATTTAAACAACAAATTTTAATTCAACAACTACAGTTAAGTTCTTAAACAAAGTTTAGATCAATAACTACAACAGAATAACAACCATTAGGAAAATCATATGAACCATGATGTCCACTCGCTTCTCTTTTTAAGAAAAATATCATCAACTTTTATCATCTGAAACACCACTGGCCATGATAATACAATTTCACAGTTCTTGGTCATAATCATGCAAGTCAACAGTTTATCTTTGCACTACGGGCCAAAGATATTCAATATAGCACCAACGGTCATGATTATACCAGTCTATAGTCTTTGGTCATAATCATACTAAACAACAGTTCATCTTTGTCCCAGGCCAAAGAGAACATTCACCACATGCCTTAAAAGACACGTCATCAAATATATCGCCTTTAACCTATCAACACCTTTATCCAATCTGTGCCCAAGGCCACAGATATCAATAACAAGTTGATTATTGATTATTAGAATAATAATAGAGATATTAATAATGAACAGAAGAAATAGGATAAACAATAAATATCGGAAGTTTATAATTTTTACTTTGTGCAGATTCAAATAATGTTCAACTTGTCAAAATGATGTGGAGTGAAATTCAAAAATGATATTCAAGATCCACAGTTCAAAATAACGGTTACAGTTCAATAGAAAGATTCACGTAAATAGGAAGGTGCAATTAAAATGATATCCCTTACCGTAGTAAGTTGGAATAATGGAAGATGAAAAAGATGGTATCCCTTACAAGTAAGAAAGAAAATAATATCCATTTATGGTGATGAAAAAAATTATACCCCTTACCTTATCACGTGACTGGATATTGATAAAAATGAGGTTGATCAACCTATATATTTATAATATAAATAGTAAATACCACATATAAATTTTAAAGTGTATGATAACTCATATATTATGAACTATCAAAATTATTTATATAATATAAATTTTTATAGGGTAAAATAATAACTTTAAAAATAATTTTTGAAATAATATTTTAAAATAAATATTCCAAAGAAAGCTTTTTAAAATAAATCTTCTCAAAGAAGAGTCTTATAAAGGAAGATTTATAAATACCGTGTGAAATAGGTATTTGTGCAATTACTACTTTTTAATAAAATACTTACTTGAAAAATTCTTGCACTCCTTTTAATTTTCAAACACTCAAGATAACCTTACTAATCTCAAAGAAAACTCATAAAATACTTGTAGAAAATTTTTATGTTTTAGGTGTGATTTTTTTATTCAGCTGAGCAAACTATTTATAGGAGAAAAGAAAGTACTATGCGTGTGGTAGGTAAGTGGCGTGCAGCACACCAGTGCTGAGAATTCAGCAAAGGCAGCAGTAGCCACTGCTACTAAACTTTCCCAGCAACCATTTTCATTCTCATTTCTTATGTGGCCCCCACAGAGGGCCCATATGTTTACTATTCAAAATAGTAAATTTTTTTTTTTTTTAATTTCTTCCTGTGGGTTCAACATATATAATAAAATAATGCTACAACAATAATTCAACAATAATGATCTAGATCATGGTCACTGCACCGTCTCAAAAACACGTTGAGTATCCCGTCATTTATCACATCTACACCGGGCTAAAAGGTGCATTGATGATTTTTTTGAAATACATTTTGATGTTCAAAATATTTTTGTCTAGCCGAAACAAGTAGCATAGACACTTTTTAAATTACTTAAACTATTGAAAATCATTTTAGTTTTTATCATACCGCAACAGGCAACGATGTGTGAATCCACACGCCCTTGTTACCGTGCATGCATGATAATAAAATTCATTTGCATTTTTTTAAAAGCACATTAGTGCAAAGTTAGCTTGAGGCCAAAATTTTTGAAGTATAGCAAAGCTAGAAGAGTGGAAATATCATAAATTCCAAAACATCCGCCCCTTCCGCTCTTCACCTAATTACTGTATTTATTGCTATAACTATTATTATTTATCATACTAAAATTTTTGGATACTCCAACTTTTCTATACCCCGTATAGTTCATCAAACTTACCACACATTATGAGTCCAGAAACTTATCACAAGAATATGAGTTTAGAAGCTTGTCCTAGCAATATGTAGTCTGAGAACACATCAAAGACTGTCCATATGCTGAGGGGCTCAAAACATACCACACGATTATAAGTCATGGACTTACCATATGCATGAGTTTTAAGAACTCGTGCCTAAACTTAATATTATCTATCTATCAAATATACATATGAGAGAAAAATCACCTCCTCAATATATGTATACCGATAGCGCGACTCTAACATTTCAATGATTATCACCATGGCAGCTAAGTGAACACAAGTCCTCTGCCCATACAAAGGCTTGTGCAACTCAGTCACCACGTGAGTTCTCAATTAAAATTTAGTACCCAAGATTTCTGTCCCCTGAACATAACATTTCTGTAATTCATGTCTCATCATTCTTTAAGTTCATCTTGCACTATTTCATAGTACCATATCTTTTTATAACATCAAGCTATACCTTTTGGATCATTAACGGGTCTCTTTGTTATTTCACAGTCTCGTTGGATCACATCGTGATCTTACTTTACAATCTATTTATTATTCGATTTCCTTATCTCGTGATTGTATCGTAGTACGACCCTCTTACTGTTCCTGATCATGTTATTATGATCTCTTTCTATGCTTTTTAGATTACCTTGCCATCTTTATTGCTTGAATTAGGTGTCCCCTGATTTTCTTTGAGATTCATCTTTGAATCATTTCAAATATTCTTGCAGATATATTCTTAATTGAACTTATGAATTTTCTCAATTCGTTACCTTCATTCAAATCTTTCTTAACATCTCTATCTTTTCCTTAAAATCTTATATCTTTTATATTTCCTTAACCTGAGCCAATATATGAGAAATATATCTCTCAACTTATGGCTCTCTACTCTAATCCCCCCATGTTCATCAAATTTGTCACGTATTTGGGCTCAGGAACTTACCACAATCATATGGCTGGAGGAGCTTGTCCTAGTCAGGCCATAGTCGCCCATTCGCTGAGGGGCTCTACCACATAATCATGAGTCACGAGCTTACTATACGCTTGAGTTTTCAGAACACGCAACTAACCTTACTATTTCTTACTAAGGTTATAGCCTAAGGTGTCGTTTACCCAAAGTTTATAACTTTCAGCTCTGATACCATCAGTAACGACCCCGAAATTCGACAAACCTTATTACCTTAAATTTCATATTTATTACACATTATCTTCCTTATGTCCAAATTTCGGTTCGTTAATAAATCTTTAATCACCTTATTTAACCATTAATTGACTTTACAATTATCAATTACCAAATTTTTCGGTATAATTTTTTTTTTAATCATTTTATCAAATATTTTGTCATTTAAAAACTTAAAATCTCTATCCTAGTCCCTGGATCACAACCTTTACTTTTTCTTTTCTTTCATGATAAATATTCTTGAATAATAAAAATACATAACTAAACCTTATTTATCCGATCAGAATTCAACATATATATAACTCATAAATTATAACCACTTATTCCACTAATTTATCCGTATCCATATTCTATATACAAATAAAATATATACAGCAATTACATTTGCAACTTTCCTTGATGTCGCACATAATCTATAGTTATGATTTAATACATCTGAAGTTTCATTTTTACCTGCAAAATTTATGTTATGCAAGAATGAGCACTAGGGCTCAGCAAGTTCAACAATGTGCACATAACACATAACATAACATACTCTGTGTGTGTCATACATCATGTGTTGTGCTTCTAGTAAAGCAATATATTTCACGTGCGTCATATATAACTCTGTTGACTTTGTCATATTCTAAACCTAATGTTTTGACGATGATTTATTATGAATACTAAATTCTTTATTGTGAATTTCAGGGAATACTTGTTGAAGTGTTCAAGAAGACTGAAGAGTGGATTTGAGCTTTAAGAATTTTATGTAAGGTCATTATAAATATTTAATTTTTCAATTTAAGGCTCTAGGACATTTTATGTGCATATCATATACTGGCTTTAATACTAACGATTATTCATGTTTATCTTATGGGGTTAGTGTGAATAATGTTGTCCAAATATGGAAATGGATATCAGTGGATATAAAACTTGAGTTACTGTGTACTTCGTGCATAATATTTTGAAAAGAACAAATCTCGATATTAGTGTATGTGATAATGATGATATCTACTAAAAAGGGGTCATGATTACTTGTTACAGATATGCTTAACATTTTGAATATACCGTGTATGGGTACAATTTATCTTTCCAAGTAACAAATATTGTTGAGATATGCTTTGACTGGATATTCTTATCCAAGTGCCACGGTAATATTGAGATATGATTTGACTAGATATTGTTATTCAAAAGCCACGGTCATATTGTTGAGATATGTTCTGACCGGATATTGTGCTAACAAATTTTATCTCTTTATGAGATAAGGTTTATGGAGAACGGAATTGATATCTCTCTAAGCAGTAACAGTATTATTTTATATGGCTATAAATTGCGTATGGAATTTTTCTACCGAGGAATGATTTTACAGAACACTGATTACATATTGGAAAAATCATTTTTGTGCAAACTGCTATTTGGGCTATTGGAAATTCTGATCAAGCATATTTCTGTGAGATTTAAATTGGTAATATCTTTTTATTATTAATTGATCATTGCATACATTAGCTGAGCCTTATATTGTTAAATTAATTATTTGCTTTGATCACTAGACCTCTAAATTTGTATCTATCTGATCTTTGTTTATTTAGACTAAGTGATTGTCTAAAGGAATTTAATCCAAGTGTGGATTAAGAATTGTTTTACAAACAGAGTTAAGGAAGCAGAGGTGCTTGAGGAGTGCATAGGTGCACAAGGAGCAAAAGTGCTCAAGAGAATTTAAAAATTCATTTAATCTGTTTTCTAAAAGGGATTACTTTGTAATTGTGAGAAATATATATAAAGTGAGTCTCCAATACTAGTTGGTATTGGACGTGGCGTAGGCTTTTATTATAGAGGGTAATAGCTGAACCACGTAAAAATCTTGGTGTTGATTTTATTGCTTGTTATTGCTTTTCACACTAGATAATCGTTATCTCAAACAATAAAATCTAAAATATTCACAGATAATTTATTTACACCGTGCATTTTCTTTAAGTGATATTTGCAGCCAAGAAATTTTCATTGATTTAAAAGAAAGTTTTCAATTCAGTAGACCATGTTAATACAGCAAGCTGTATTCATTAAAACAGTAAACTGAATTCGGAAAAACAAAAAAGTTTATCATAGTTTGTTCTCACACTTATTCAACCCCCCTTCTAAGTGTGCCTTATCTAAATTTCATTTGGTATCAGAGCGAGATACTACTTATCTTGGTCTTAAAGGTGACTTGTAGGGAAAGATTCTAGTATGGCACAATTCGGGAACAACAACCAAGAAGGTCAATCAACCAATAGACCTCCACTGCTGCATGGAAAAGACAACTACAACTTTTGGAAATTTCGGATGAGGATCTATCTAAAAAGAGATCCTTGGGAATGGTGGGTTGTAGAGAACGGACCAGTTATACCAAGAAAAGATGATGGTACTCCAAAGACTCTGCTTGAAATGGATTCAACTGAAACCTACATGATGTCTTATGATTCAAGAGCTATGAACACACTACTCAGCGGTATGGTACAATCTGAGATCGATAAAGTCTCCTCATGCAATACAGCTAAAGAGATCTGGGATACTTTAATAGTAAGTCATGAAGGGACATCCAAGGTGCGTGAAGTCAAACTAAGCATGCTCATGCATGACTATGAAATGTTCAAGCTTGAGAAAGACGAAACCATAAAGATGGCCCAAACAAGGTTCCTAGTTCTCCTGAACTCATTGAAGTTACTCGACAAATCTATTCCACAAAGTGAAATTAATCGTAAGTTACTTCGGGCAATGCCCAAGAGGTTTGCTTCTAAAATTACTACTCTTCAAGATTCTTCTACTATTTCTACTATGGATACTTTAACACTATTTGGTGAACTTGAGGAATATGAACATTAGTTAAAAAGATATGATGATGAGGAGGAAACCCCTCGAAGAAAGGTTTTAGCTCTTAATGCAGGAAACGAAGAAGAATTTGATGATGACTCGGATGAAGAAATAGCGATGATGTCAAGGAGACTCAAAGGACTACTACAAAGAAAGAACAAGAGGAAGAACAATTTCAATTCGTGCAAGATCAAAGGAAAGCAAACAAATGAAAACTGTTTTGAATGTGGACGTCCAGGACACTTCAAGAAAGATTGCTTTCAACTAAGGAACAAGGGAAAAACAAGCGCCAAAGATAACAAAAGAAACAAAGCCCTTGTTACATGGAGTGATGATGAAGAATCTGAAGTTGAGGTAGACGCCGATGATGAAATAGCTCAAGTATGCTTCATGGGAATAGAAGGTGAACGAAATGAGGTATCTATTTATGAGTTTAATTTATTGAAACAAGAAAATTTGAAATTAAAAGAAAAAAATGCAAATTTGAAAGAATTAGCAAATAATTTAATGTGTGAAGTTGAGTCTTTGATAAATGAAGTTGGGAAATTGAATAATGAACTGAAAATGCGAGATGTATGTATTGATGCATTTAGTAATGAATCTCAGTCTAAACCTATTCATACTAATGAACTTCAAAAGGAAGTAGATTCATTAAAACTATCTCTTGCTAGGTTTGTTCAAGGAGAAGAAAATCTAATTGTTATGTTAGGTAAACAAAGACCTAGTTTTGATAGACAAGGAATAGGATATAATCCCACTCGTAAAACAGAAAAAGTGAATATGCTTAAATCAAAGTCTCATTTCAAATTGAATTATTGTTCTCCTTTCACAACATGCAAAAATTGTGGTATTAAAGGACACTTGAATGTTAACTGTTTTAAGAAAAAGAAAGTTAAAAAGGAGTGGATTAAAAAGGGAGATTTATGCGTAACTAACACAAATGGACCCAAAAAGATATGGGTACCAAAAAGGGTGAATTAATTTTTCTTGACAGGTTTGCTTCAAGGCAAGGGTTACATCTCAAAAATGGATTCTTGATAGCGGATGTTCACGACACATGACTGGTGACAAATCAAAGTTCGTGGAACTAAAAATCAAGAAGAAAAATGGAACGGTCACTTTTGGGGATAACCGAACCTGTGAGATTGTTGGAAAAAGTAAAATTGGTAATGGTAAGGTTAATATAGATAATGTTCATCTTGTTAGTGGACTTGAATTTAATCTTATAAGTGTTAGTCAATTAATGGATAATGGACATCAAGTTAGTTTTGAAAAAGATAAATGTACAATTTCTCATGGTACTAACAATTCCATTCTAGTTGCACAAAGAGAAGGAAATATATATACTCTTGATTTTGAGCAACAGGAAGAAGAACTATGTCTTGCCTCGATGCAAGATGAGGCTAACCTATGGCATAAACGGATGGGACATGTTCACATGGAACTAATCAAGAAATTATCTTCCAAAAATCTCGTCAAAGGGTTGCCAAAAATAAAGTTCGAAAAGAAAGGAATATGTGTTCCTTGTCAACTTGAAAAACAAGTAAGGACGTCATTCAGTGCGAAGAATATGGTATCAACTTCCTCTCCTTTACAATTACTTCATCTTGATTTATTTGGCCCAGAGAGGCATGCTAATATCAATGGTAAATTTTATGCATTTGTAATAGTAGATGATTTTTCTAGATATACATGGGTATTGTTTTTGAGAACCAAAGATGAAGCATTCAAAGGTTTTGAAAAATTGATAAGAAATTTAAAAACTAAATTTAGTATCAAATTAAGAAAGATTCGAAGTGATCATGGTACTGAATTTCAAAAGGATTTTATTACTTTTTGTGATCTTAAAGGTGTAAGCCATGAGTTTTCTGCTCCCAGAACTCCTCAGCAAAATGGGGTAGTGGAAAGAAAGAATAGAACACTTCAAGAAACAGCTAGAACTCTTTTACAAGAAAGCAAGCTTCCAAAGAAATTTTGGGCTGAAGCTGTTAATACTTCTTGTTATGTGCTAAATAGAGTTCTTATTCGTCCTATTGTTTTGAAAACTCCTTATGAGCTGTTGAATAACAAAATTCCAAATATAAGTTATTTCAAAGTATTTGGGTCTAAATGCTATATACTAAACACCAGTGATAATTTGGAAAAATTTGATACTAAGTCTTATGAATGTATTTTTATTGGTTATTCACATAATAGCAAAGCATATCGTGTATTTAATATTAATAAGCTATGTGTTGAAGAATCAATTCATATTACATTTAATGAGATTAATAATGATCTTCCAAAAGAAAGAGATGAAGATGCAGGAAATATGGGAATTCCAACTAATGCAGCAAACCGAAAAGGTTTATTCGGCAAGCCGAATGAACGATTTCAGCAAGCTGAATTGGAAAACTTCCAAGGAATGGAAAAAGAAACAACACAAGAGCTTGAAGTAAACTTCTCTGAACCAGAAGAAGTAATACATGATGTCCACATGCCAAAGACAGCAAAATATCTCAAGGATCATCCCCCAGATAATATCATTGGAGATATAAACAAAGGAGTTACCACACGAAGAAACCTACAAAATCAATGTGCATTCTCTGCATTCTTATCACAAGTTGAACCAAAGAATGCTAAGGAAACCATAGTTGATGAAAACTGGTTAATGGCAATGCAAGAGGAACTTCAGCAATTTGAACGATGCCAAGTTTGGGATTTAATGCCTCTTCCTAAAGACGTTAGTATTATTGGAACAAAATGGGTGTTTAAAAACAAGCGTGATGAGCATGGGACCATCATTCGCAACAAAGCAAGGCTAGTAGCTCAGGGCTACAATCAACAAGAAGGAATCGATTATGAAGAAACATATGCTCCAGTTGTAAGATTAGAATCTATTCGGATTTTGTTAGCATTTGC
Source organism: Hedera helix (assembly GCA_947179155.2). Lineage (NCBI taxonomy): Eukaryota > Viridiplantae > Streptophyta > Magnoliopsida > Apiales > Araliaceae > Hedera > Hedera helix. Next base: position 22,267,947 of record OX359282.1, on the reverse strand, counting down.
TTGTTACAAGAAGTTCAAGCTTTATCAAATGGATGTAAAGAGTGCGTTTCTTAATGGATATATCAATGAAGAAGTCTATGTCAAACAACCTCCTGGTTTTGAACATGAGAAATATCCAAATCATGTTTTTAAGCTAAAGAAAGCTCTTTATGGTCTCAAACAAGCTCCAAGAGCGTGGTATGAAAGGTTGAGTAAGTATCTTATTTCAAGTGGTTTTACTAGAGGTAAAATAGATTCTACATTATTTATTAAGCATGAAAAACAAGAAATAATTATTGTTCAAATATATGTAGATGACATAATATTTGGTGCTACTAACGATTTTCTTTGTGAGTGGTTTTCAAAGTGTATGCATAAGGAATTTGATATGAGCTTAATGGGAGAGTTAAATTACTTTTTGGGACTCCAAATCAAGCAAACAAAGGAAGGGATCCTTATTCATCAATCCAAGTATACAAAAGAACTACTCAAAAGATTTGGTTATGAAGGAGTGAATTCAAAGGCTACACCAATGAGTATATCAATAAAGCTTACATCAGATGATAAAGGTATAGATGTAGAGTTAACCAAATATCGAGGTATGATTGGATCTTTATTATATTTAACTGCATCTAGACCTGATATAATGTACAGTGTATGCCTATGTGCGCGGTTTCAAGCAAAACCCAAAGAATCCCACTTACTAGCTGTTAAAAGAATTTTTAAATATTTAAGTGGTACTATAAATTTAGGGTTGTTTTATCCAATTTGTAATCATTTTGAACTAATGGGTTATTCAGATGCTGACTATGCAGGATTTCAAGTTGATAGAAAAAGTACAAGTGGTGCTTGTACATTCTTGGGACAAAGTCTTATTTCATGGCATAGTAAAAAGCAAACTTCAGTTGTTTTATCAACCACTGAGGGTGAATATTTAGCTGCAGGAAGTTGTTGCTCTCAAATATTATGGATGAGACAAACTTTATGTGATTTTGATATTATATGCAATAATGTGCCTATATATTGTGATAATTCGAGTGCTATTAACATATCAAAAAATCCTGTTCTGCATTCACGTACAAAACATATAGAAGTTCGACATCATTTCTTAAGGGATAATGTTTCAAAAGGGTTAGTTAAATTAATGTTTATTCCTACAGAGAAACAGTTAGGTGATATTTTTACTAAACCTTTGGGTGAGGAAAGGTTTTGTATGTTAAGAAGAGAACTTGGTATGTGCATTGTATAATTATATTTCATGTACTTGAAGTTTTATGTGATTTAGTTTATAATATATTTTCTGCATGTTATCTGAAATATGTATCTGTTCATTCGTCTTTATCCGCTCAAACAGCCTTCTAGATGCATGTTTCTTTTTATGATTTTTTTTTCGTCTGCCGGTTATTATTTATTACCTTGAAAGACAGAACAATGGTAGTCAAACAGTGTTCTGAATTTGAAAAGACGCACGTCTTTTGGTGTCAGTTTTCTCGTTGGACTCCTATTTCATGTATACTTGCGTTTTCTGTCTTCGTCATAAATCAGATCTCTTAAACTTCATCTCTCATCAAAACTCTTCATCTTTCTCCAAATCCTTTAAAGTCATGAAAACCAGGGCTAGCAAACGATCGACTGAGAAATCTAACGTTGGCAGATCTTCTTTAAAGCACGCTACAGGAACAAAGATGAAAGCAAGGCGGGTTTCGAAGAAATCGTCGATACATGTGTCGTCTGAAGGCACACTGTTTTCAGACGATTCAGATTCAAAATTTTCGTTTCTAAGGACATCTGAAGTAGATCCATCTCATAAGAAGATGAAGGAACCGATGCGTGACGAAAACTTGTCTTCTCAGCCAGAGAATCCCTCAAATCTGGTAAATCAATTTTCTTCTTCTACCGATATGCCAGAAAACTTTTTCAGAGGACATAGTTTTGAAATCCGTTTTAAAAATTCCATTGCTACAAAGCAATTTGTGTACGAAATAACTCTGGATTTATTCTATTTCACACACTCTGTTTTTCAGACACTTTTTAATTCTTGCGAAATTTCATCTATGTTATTTCCACCTATTATTGCTTATCCCATATTAGTTCAACAATTTTATACTAATCTAGAATGCAATGGGGATTGCTTTACCACCTTTGTTAAGGGAAAATCTTTATTTTTCACTTCTGTCGATTTTGGTAGTATTTTGGGAATTTCATCTACTGGACCTTGTCCTTTTACTTTAAAAGGCGCTGCTTCAATTCCTTTTTCTCCAATAGAACAATTGCGTATTGTTATGGGTGATCAGTCTTTATCTACTTTGTTTACTCCTAAGACTGTAGATGTTTGCCCAACTGCTTGTGTGCTACATAAATTGATTAGGTACAATCTGTTTCCACGGCTTGGTGGTGGATCAGATTTTACGTATCAAGATATGGTGGTAGTTGCTATGATTTTAAAAAGTGTTCCTTTCAATTTGTCTCAAATGATGTTGTTGCACATGCAAAGTTGTATTCGTCAATCTAAAAAATGTTTGCCTTACAACAAATTTTTGATAAAAAAATTTCAACATTTTAAAATCTCTTTTGATGACGAAATCTCGGTTTCAAGTAATGAATTTATAGATACTTCCAACTTGAAACAATCTCATATCACTTTTCTTGCTGGTGAGTTTGTCCGTCTTATACCTGATCCTTCTACCAATCCTTCAATTTCTCCAACTCCTGATTACTCTTCATCTTCGTCACCAAAAATTCAAGGTTTTGACATTATGAATGTTTTGACTGAAATTTTGCAAAATCAAACTTCCATGAAAAATGATTTAGCTGACATTAAGACTCGACTTGCGATTCTTGAAAGAGGGAAACTGCCAATGGATGCACCAGAGATTAATAAACTTTATCATCGCATTGAAGATGAGTTTATTGATCTTCAGGCAGGTTTTGAATTACAAACCATGGCTATGGTTGAAGCCCTGCAACGTAAATTTAATCGAAATACCTGTCAGTTGAGTCAGGAAATGAAGTTTGTCAGTTATCAGCTCGGGGAGTTTGCCGAATTTATGGCAACACGGTTTAACGATGTTGGACAAAAATTACATTTTCAGTCTATGCAGTCCCCTATTCCTGAATGGCCAATGTGTAATTGGCTAGTCGAATTCAAGGGTGATTTTCTCGACATGCCTCTTCCTCCATCAACTTTTATTCCAAGACCGACCCGTTTTGCCAATGATCTTTCTGAGGAAGAACGACTTCTTCAGAATCGTCATCGTCCTTATTTTACTAAACGTGCTGAAACCAATGCTCATATTGAGGAACTTGACTAATTGTTTTCGCTGATGACAAAGGGGGAGACAAGGAGGATTTTGCTGACTGTTGTTGAATGGCTGACTGTGACTGCTGAATGAAGATTTATTTTATGTTCATGTTTTCAGACTAATTTCATTTGTGTTTTTGTTAAAGACTATGGTTGCTTCTGTTGGATAATTCGGTTTGATGTTTTTTATTGGTTTGAATTAAGGGGGAGTTAATATTTGTTGTCATCATCAAAAAGGGAGAGAATGTTGACTTTGTCATATTTTAAACCTAATGTTTTGATGATGATTTATTATGAATACTAAATTCTTTATTGTGAATTTCAGGGAATACTTGTTGAAGTGTTCAAGAAGACTGAAGAGTGGATTTGAGCTTTAAGAATTTTATGTAAGGTCATTACAAATATTTAATTTTTCAATTTAAGGCTCTAGGACATTTTATGTGCATATCGTATACTGGCTTTAATACTAACGATTATTCATGTTTATCTTATGGGGTTAGTGTGAATAATGTTGTCCAAATATGGAAATGGATATCAGTGGATATAAAACTTGAGTTACTGTGTACTTCGTGCATAATATTTTGAAAAGAACAAATCTCGATATTAGTGTATGTGATAATGATGATATCTACTAAAAATGGGTCATGATCACTTGTTACAGATATGCTTAACATTTTGAATATGCCGTGTATGGGTACAATTTATCTTTCCAAGTAACAAATATTGTTGAGATATGCTTTGACTGGATATTCTTATCCAAGTGCCACGGTAATATTGAGATATGATTTGACTAGATATTGTTATTCAAAAGCCCCGGTCATATTGTTGAGATATGTTCTGACCGGATATTGTGCTAACAAGTTTTATCTCTTTATGAGATAAGGTTTATGGAGAACGGAATTGATATCTCTCTAAGCAGTAACGGTATTATTTTATATGGCTATAAATTGCGTATGGATTTTTTCTACCGAGGAATGATTTTACAGAACACTGATTACATATTGGAAAAATCATTTTTGTGCAAACTGCTATTTAGGCTATTGGAAATTCTGATCAAGCATATTTCTGTGAGATTTAAATTGGTAATATCTTTTTATTATTAATTGATCATTGCATACATTAGCTGAGCCTTATATTGTTAAATTAATTATTTGCTTTGATCACTAGACCTCTAAATTTGTATCTATCTGATCTTTGTTTATTTAGACTAAGTGATTGTCTAAAGGAATTTAATCCAAGTGTGGATTAAGAATTGTTTTACAAACAGAGTTAAGGAAGCAGAGGTGCTTAAGGAGTGCATAGGTGCACAAGGAGCAAAAGTGCTCAAGAGAATTTAAAAATTCATTTAATCTGTTTTGTAAAAGGGGTTACTTTGTAATTGTGAGAAATATATATAAAATGTGTCTCCAATACTAGTTGGTATTGGACGTGGAGTAGGCTATTATTATAGAGGGTAATAGCTGAACCACGTAAAAATCTTGGTGTTGATTTTATTGCTTGTTATTGCTTTTCACACTAGATAATCGTTATCTCAAACAATAAAATCTAAAATATTCACAGATAATTTATTTACACCATGCATTTTCTTTAAGTGATATTTTCAGCCAAGAAATTTTCATTGATTTAAAAGAAAGTTTTCAATTCAGTAGACCATATTAATACAACAAGCTGTATTCATTAAAACAGTAAACTGAATTCGGAAAAACAAAAAAGTTTATCATAGTTTGTTCTCACACTTATTCAACCCCCCTTCTAAGTGTGCCTTATCTAAATTTCATTAGATTAACAATTATCTAAAGAAGACGTTGAACAATTTCATATATAGTCACTTAATTGCACCGAATGCACATCACGGTCATATTAGCAATGAATCACATAACACATAATTTTATATGCATTCGAACTAAAGTTAATATAAAGTAACAGATTAACAATTAACATCGAGTACTGAAGAACTTGCCTCGGTGTCGGAATTACTAATTAACCAATTTATAATTCTTCTCGTACAACCTATAGTAAATCAATTAAATAATAATTGATTAGAACTTTACTACATTAATTTAATTAATATAAAATACATTCAATGCGGACAAACCTGCTCGTCGGATAAAATTTAGCGTATTCGGTTGTCCGAATTTTTATTTAACACTTTTTAAAATTTTAAACTTATTAGATTAATATTTAAAATATTTAAATATTAATCTCAAATATTTAATATTTTTGGAAAATATTAAATTTAATGCATGAATATCATTTTTATATTTTTAGTATTTTTTTATAATTTTTAAACAATTTTTAAACATTTATTTTAATTAAAAATAGCTTCTGAGACAAAATCAGAATTTCAGAGAAAGGTAGAGGTACGCTGGTAATTAACCAACAGTGCCATCCGCACATTGCGCGCCCCCCCTTGACTGCAGATGCCAAACAGCGTCGTTTGGCCTGACAATTACCGAAAATATTTTGGTCGCCATGCATGGCGTGAACCATCCTCTTCCGCCCTAAAACTTTCATCATAATTATTGATTAATTATAAAATCAATAATTTCAATTTTACTACTTCCCTCTTTAGCCTTTCATTAAAATTTGGGTTAATTTAATTATTAATCCTTTTATCTCCCTAATCAATAAAAATTTATCAATATAACAATTGAACACACACACACACACACACACACACACACACACACACACACACACATATATACCTTACATTACCATGAAACACCATTTATATATCTCCACAACTACTTTAAATATCAAAAATTTAATTGTACAATTATATTGTACCATTTCATATAATTTTCTTATTCCTCATAAATTATTCTTAAACAATTTATTACTTTCCAATTATGTTAACTCAACACAATTTATTACCATCTTTGTACAGATTTAATTTACCAATTAAATCCCATCACACACTTAAAATCACATAAAATATATAAATCATAATTAATTCAAACAACCTTGATAATTTTGTTAATCAAATTCTTATTTAATTTTATTAAAGAAATTCAAAAAATTCGGGTTCTCACATGATGGATGGGGCTATGTTAAATCAAATATTAGTATACTAAAACTAATATTTGAGATAATTTAAATGGAACATTTTAAGAGTTATACTAACGACTTATATGTAGGTATAATTGATGTTGTGTGTAATGCTTGTATTGTGATGTAAGACGAACATGTGAAATAAGCGGAATGAAAATGGATTATAGTCAAATCTAATACGCAATAGAAATTACAAAAGATGTAATAATATATTACAAAGCGACTAATATATACTACATCAAAATGTATTTTAAAAGAGATAATTATTAGGTGTTTATGCGTGAATCTAATTGTATGCCAACACTATTGCATGTGTAGGCTAAACAACTAGCATAACATACAATAAACAATTTAAGTTCATCAACTTGTATTGATTAAATGACCAAATCATAATTGATTTAGGAAAAGTGTAAAAGTATTACTAACTTAGTTTTATTGTAATAAACTAAGTTAAATATTCCTAGATGGGTGATCTTTTAATCAAGTGCGTAAGGTTGTGTAGTGTGTTATACACACAATGAGCTACTAGTGTGACAGACTAGTACCTGGAATAATGTAAAGACCATAATAAAAATGATTAATAGTCATAAGTAAACCATGAGGAACTGATGTTGCTAAGCATAAAGGCTATACATAGAACGACAAGAAAAATTAAAATCTTAAAATAAGATTAAGCTTAGGGTCCAACTTCGACTAATATTATGCAATGTTGATCTCACATACTGTGTACGTTATACGAAGGACGAGAAATGTTGGCGTAATGGTAAAACACCGGTGAAGGCAAGTTCTTCAGAACTTGCTCCTATGTGATAATTGTCATTATGTGTGACATGTTTTAATATGCAAACATGAGTTAATGTGCTTTTATGCCATAATGTGATTAAACTGTTGTTGTTCAACTGATAAGTTGATTACCTATTATTTGTGAACTGTATAAATTGTGAAGTAACAAGCATGTTAATATGGATCATGAATTATGTTTTAGCCCATCTATATGTATAAAATGTCATACATGGATATATTGATAAGCAGACATGATACATGAATTATGTGTTATGTGTAACTATTAAACTTGTTGAGCAACGTAGTTGCTCATTCTTGCTTAAATAAATATTTTCAGCTACGTGCAAGACATATGAGGTTCTAGTAAAGATCAAGGATAGAGAATGTTTATGAACTATTCCAGGAGATATAGATGTTTTTTGATAAACCCTTTGGGGATAAACAGTGTTAACAAAAGGTATAGACTGTAATAAAATATTAGTTTAACATTTAAATCTGTTGTGTTCCAAAGCGAGGTGCTGTGTAGTTATGTATAAGAGTGAAAGGTTGAAATAAGTTTTAAACGATAAATATACTTCAAAAGATAATTGTAAAGTTAAGGGCAATTAATCTGTATATCTTTTGTATTGAATTAGGTCATGATATATATATGATCCGAGTTGCTTAAAGATTTATGTAAAGATTGTGATTCTGAGACAAATGATTAAATAATTATTTGTAAAAGTTTAAATTTAATGAGTTTTTAGCAATTATTATTGTTGAATATTGTGGTTAATAAGAACAAGGTTGTACATTAACGCACGAGGTCGTCTGTATCAAGTACGGGGATTTTCGGGGCGTCACAATCCAAGCTTAACAAATGAAGAGGAAATTGCTACATATTCAGGGGAATCATTTGTTTTTACTTTTCTTTATTTTATACATTGAGGACAATGACTGTTTTAAGTTTGGGGGTGTGGGTAAATTTTGAAATAAAATTTTTAAAATTTTCTAAGATTTATTTAATTTATTTAGGAATTTTATGGATAAATTCATTGTAAACCCTCACAAGACATAACTCGTCCACTTGGGATAACCTTGGAGTTTAAAGGTTTGTTGCACATGCTGAGCGCAATCGTGTTTCCTACGAAAATGGGGTAACTTAGTTTTGAAGTTGAGTCACTTGGGCAATAAATTTTTTGAATTAAATTCTTGATCAATGATATAGATTTTTATTTTTATTTAATAATTATCGAAAAGTTGATAAATTTTTGTTAGTTTTAATTTTGGCTTTTTATTAGTTATTGTTTTATTTGAGATCCTTTAAATTTTTAAGCACATATCCATTTATGTTGAGTTAGTTTTAGCTTAGAGAAATTTTATCTAATCGAATGCTTATGATAGATATTTATGAACTCTATATCTTATTTAATCATAACTTCAAGCGAAATATTAGGCGTACTATAATTTGGGAGAGATGATTTAGGTGATTTTTTTAAGATTAATAAATATTGAGTTTCTCAAGTTAAATTGAAGAGAAAAAATGTGATGAGTTGAAATGGAGCGTAAAACGCACTCACTCATAAACACATGTGAAAACTAGATGGAGCGTAAAATGCACTCGTATTGAAAAAATAAGAGAGATGGAGATAAAATGCACTCACCTATGAAAGAAAATAAAGAGAATGGAAAGAAAACTAAAAAAAGGATGACCACATATTTTAGTTAAATATTTGGAAAATTATGTGGTTAATGTAAATAATGATCCTAATGTGTTTAATGCGTTGAAACCTTTTGATCTTCTAGTTATAGTTTGCCTATTTATTAGTTGAAAGATGTGAAAAGGTAAGTTTATAGAGTTTTACTTTGTAATTCTTTTAGTATGTTGTGACGCCCCCAAATTCGGATACTAGTACCACGAACTTGTGCTCACGATAATTATACATTTATAACATAAATACATCCCCAAACAACACATATCTCTAATGCGGAATAATAAACATATGTCGTTTATACAAAAGGATTCACTACTTGTCCCAAGGTCTCTAACCTTTAGTAATCACATCAAGAACCATTTAATACATCAAAAGATTTACATATCCAAAAGATAACGTTTAAACTAAACATGTAGCATGCATTACTGCTCTTTCATCTTATCTTTGCCCTTGTCCTTTCTTGAGGTCTCCGGTTTAACTGAAAAGGGTTCATGACATAGCAAGGGTGAGCAACTAGCTTGCTCAGCAAGTTTTAAATAGATAACAAGGAATATGTCATGAATGAATATGAATGTCAATTGAATATATCAATAACATGAATCAAAGGTAATAACTGTAAGATATAATCAGTGCATGGAATATTAAGCAGTAATTGATTATTTAACATGTTGAGTGGTTAAAAAAAAACCATGAACTATTCCAAGATATTAGTATTTCAACTAACTCTTGTTCAACGGTAAACCGCAAATTTGTACTTAAGGGGATCAGCCTCTTGTACTCTGTATATGCATAACATTCAAGTATCTGATCAATTTTAGATCATCTACCAATACCCCAATTAAGGGTTGTTCATCTCAGTATAAGAATCCGCACCACTATGGTTTGGATAGCTTTTACAATAATTAACCTGCAAGGTCTAGCCGGAACGAATGGCGTAGACTAATTTTTTTTAAACAGTTCATGAATAAAAGAACTTTAAATGATTCATAGTTCAATAATAAAACATGAATTCAAATGCACTATGTGCGAATGACAAAAATATTGATGTGGAATAATTTACAATAATTAAACCACTTAGCATATATTGAAGAATTATAACTCGAGTTTGAGTTAGGAAACTTGCAAAAGTTTAGAATTAGGAAACTTGCAATATAAAGTAAGTTTAAAGTTTAGGAACTTGCTCAATTAAATGAGTTTAAGGTATATGAACTTGCCTGTTTGTTGATTTACGACTAATTCTCTTAATTACACTGCTCTTGAAGACCTAACATAATTAACGTTGGCCTATCAATTAGTATTGATCATAATTATCTTTTTAAACAATTAAGTTCATCAATTACATAATCATTCAATCACTTATAATTATCATATAACACATTGCCGGTAATATAGTATCATTTAACCTTACTAAACATTCAATTGTTTCTAGGTCTTATGATTTAATAAACAAATATTACACCACTTTAAGTAATATTAATTAAAATATTACTTAGATAATTAATTAAACCTTTAAATAATTTATTTAAAATTGTTTAATTAACTCATTTATTATTAAAGGATAACTATCCTTAATTGTTGTTGCACAATGATTAATTATTCATGTGCAATTAATCCCTCTTATTTATCCTTAACCTTAGATTAAATGATAAATAATTAACTAACTTATTTTAATCCTTTTTAATTATTATTAAATAATAATTAATTAAAATTAATGTTCCTTACTTATTATTTAATCCTTATCAAATAATAAATAATTAATTTATTAACTCTTAGTCCTCTTTAATTATTAATTAACCATCCTTATCTATTATTTAATATTAAATAATAAATAATTAATTTATTACCTTAATACATCTTTAATTATTACATAATATTAAATAATAATTAATTAACTAATTACCCTTATTTATTATTTACTATTAATTAAATAATAAATAATTAGCTTGCTATCCTTTAATTATTATTTAATATTAATTAAATATTAATTAATTATTTAATTACCTTTATTTATTATTTAATCTTAATTAAATAATAAATTTTATTATCCTTTAATTATTATTTAATTTCAATTAATTGAATAATAATTAATTAGTTATTTATACACATTATTAAATCTTTATTAAATAATAATAATTATTTACTTAGAATTAAATAATAATTATTTTTCTTTACTAACATTATTAATCTAATAATTTTTTAGGCCTTTTAATAATTTTTATTAATTAAATAATAATAGTTTATTATTTAATTAACATTTTAAAACATTTAATACCATTTAAATCATTTAAAAATCATTTTAAATCATTAAAATATTAATTTTATCACAAAATCTGCTAACAGACCCGAAAATGCTGACCGGGTCGCGCCTGACCCGGTCCAGATCCAAATCAGAGAGTTGCAGTTAATTACCAAAAAACCAGGCAGTGTGTACCCTTGTTTTCAGATCTGGGGTCCTATATTAAAACTTGAATATCTTGAGTTCTACAACTCCGATGGAGCTCTACTTTATATCGTTGGATTCCTCTTTTCCTGAACTACAATACAATGTGGTCACTCGCTAATTTTGGATATGTTTTGGTCCTCTGGTAACGGCATAAAGTGGACTGATCTGTTTTAGGTTTTGACAGTGAGCTACATTGCTTCCAAAAATCATAACTAAATCATTCCAACTCATTTTTAAGTGAATCCAAAGCTATTTTGCTCCTCATTTATATGAACAATGCCAAAAATTACAAAACCATGAAAATAATTTGTACAACTCAAAATGAAAAGCTACAAACCACAAACTCGACGTAGTCCGTCGGTAAAAATGAAACTTAGGATTTTTGTGAGATTTTTTGAGATCTAACCACATAGATAAATATATTAAACCTCATGATACCATAGACATACAAATATAGCATAGATCTACCATACACAACCTTTATAAAATATTTTTCACCATAGAAATTAAATAATATACCGTAAGACGTCAAAGTTAGGTTTTTGAAATACCTTTTGGTTTTGTGTGCTACTTTTCTCCTTTTACCAAAGTAGGAGATGAAACTTGATGACATCCAAGATCTCCCTAGCTAGAAAAATGACTTGACTCGGTGACTCAATATGGAACTCACTATGAACTCACTAGTTGACTCACTCAACTCACTAGCACTAAAATAAGAAGCTCTCTAGCAATTTCTTGAAACTCTTCTAAATGAAGCTAAGCTTCTCTATTTATAGGCTTGAGAACCTATACATACAACATTGTAAGTATAGTTTTCGACTAGCACTTAGCACCATTTTCCCATTTTTGGTTCCTTTAGTTTAGGCTTTATTGGTCCTTATGGAAGGTAATGCAAGCAATACAAAATTGCACACAACCATCAAGCAAATCAATTTTAATAAAATTTTGAAATCCAAGTGGGTCTCATACCACCTATATAATCCGGACAAGAGGGAATATATTCTCCAATTTTTTATTTAATTTTTTTATTAGCTAACTTGCATAAATCAATTTCTTCTAGAAGCTTTGTAATTGGATCAATGTTTGGGCTTGTAAATTTAATTGCTTGGGCTTACTATTCATCTCAATTGGGCTACTAGAATCACAATTTAATTTACCAACATTGGGCTCATACATTAATTTATTAGTCTCCCAATTTAAATAAAACATTGGGCTTACCTAATACCAATGTTCTCAAACTCGGACCGGTCATCGAACCGGAAAAATTACCGGGTGGATGGGTCACTGGTCCAACCAGTGGTCGGACCGTTATTGAACCGGTGACGTCATTAATATGTAATAAATAATTAATAATTAAATATATTAATTATTATTATATATTATATATTATATATAATATTTAATAAATATATAAAATTAATCAATTTATCCACACAAAAAAAAATTAAACCAAATGCATGCTTATATTATTTGTACTATTCATTTTTCAATAATAAATTTCAATTATTAGAATTGAGTCGTTGACAATAATTGAATAATACTCCATTTGTTTTAAAATTTAGAAATATATTTTTTTTAAATTAAAAATATAGTTTTATTTTAAAGTTATAAAATAACATAATATTTTTAACTTATCATTATTATTTTTTCAATATCTAACGATCATAATTAAAATTTTAACTAATATTAATATTATATTTAAAAATATAAAGTTATTCTTAAAAATTGTCATTTTTTAAATATATCAATAATTTTAAAAAAAAGAGAGAGTAATACAAAAAAGGAATAAGTTTCTAAAATATAAAACCAAAGTAATATTTGATAACTTGCCATTTTCATTTCACGCAATGTAAATGAATAATATAAAAAAGGCTCTTCTTATTAAATTATTAAAACTTCAGCTTTCCAAATTCCAAAGATCTAGAACACCTACCCCCTCAACTGAGAAAAAGAAAGAAAGAGGTTGGTTTAGAGGAAGAAAGAGGGATGGATGTGATGTATTATCTGCTGGGTATGTGTTCTTACTGGGACTCCTTGAAACTTCTGGAGACTGATTTAGCATGCTTATGCTTTGTAAGTTCTCTGTTATTGATATACATCGTCGAAACTCCATAGATCCACGGCGTTCTCCTGCGCCGCACTCATCGGAGCTGCTGCCGCCGGCGCCGACAGCTTCTGCACGTCGTTCAGTTCCCCTGCTTGCTCAATCACACTATTTATTTTCTCTCTCATGTTCTTCTTTTACCCTCTTCACCTGCTCAGTATGCTCATCGCTTCCATGTTCACAGAATCGGTAAAACCGGTGACCCGGTGACCGGGTCACTGGGCCAACCGGTCCGACCGCCGAGTCACCGGTTTTGACCGGTTTTTGACCAAATCCGATTTTTTGGGTTGGACCGGACCGGAAAGTCGACCGGTTCCGGTCGAACCGCGGTCCGACCGCCGGTCCGGTCCGGTTTTCTAAACCTTGCCTAATACAACCAACATACAAATCCATACTTAATTAATTAAGTGGACTTGTTTAATAAATATATAGGCTAGCCTACTAGTATTTAACTACTAGTTGAACTATTAATTAATATCATTAATATTTCATATAATTATAATTAATTAATAATTATATTAATTAATTTACATAATCCAATTAGACTTGCTATATTCAAAATTAATTGAATATTTAATTAACTCATCATAATATCAATTTCTTGATATTAATATAATTAAGTTAGTCCACTGACATAATTATTCATTAATTAGACTTCCCTTAACTTAATTCCAACAATAATCACATTGTTTACCAATTTATATATTGGTTCAAATTGAATCACAAAATTACCTCATATAATAATAAAATTATAATTTCATTTATATTATATATTAAAATTCATGGTCATTACATTCTCCCCTCCTTATAAGAATTCCGTCCCCGGAATTATCAACTAAATTACTCAAAAAGATGCGGATAGTTTGCCCTCATCTTTTCTTCTAACTCTCACGTAGCTTCCTCAACTGCGTGGTTTCTCCATAATACCTTGACAGAATGTATAACCTTATTTCTTAATTTATGTTCCTTCCTATCCAAAATTTCAACAGGAACTTCTTCATAAGATATATCTTTTTTCACTTGAATCGGCTCATAGGATATTACATGCTTGTAATCTGATTTGTATGGTCGTAACACTGAAACATGAAACACATTGTGAATATGTTCAAGTTCAGGAGGTAAAGCTACCTCGTATGCCACTTCACCCACTCGCTTCAAAATCTCAAATGGTCTTATGAACCTGGGACTTAACTTCCCTTTTTTACCAAATCTGATTTTCCCTTTCCAGGGTGATATCTTCAGAAATACGAAACTACCAACTTCAAAATCTCGTTTATGGCGATTATGTGGTTAATGTAAATAATGATCCTAATGTGTTTAATGCGTTGAAACCTTTTGATCTTCTAGTTATAGTTTGCCTATTTATTAGTTGAAAGATGTGAAAAGGTAAGTTTATAGAGTTTTACTTTGTAATTCTTTTAGTATGTAATATCTTTTATAAGACATTTAATTATATGAATGTATCTGAGTTTTAATTAGTTTGATGCATTTGGATTCACACAAGCACGAAGGGTCTTGAGTAGAGGAAGATTAATAATTATTTTAAAATTTTAGACTTTTCATAATTTTAAAATTTTCTTTGAGTTATCATTTAAAAATATATGAGATTAATAATTTAATTCATATTGATTCATTTCTTGAGTAATTTTGGTTTAGTTAGTAGAGTCTTAATTTATATTTTTTTTTTATTTTGCTTGAGGGCAAACAAAGAGTTAAGTTTGGGGGTATTTGATAA
This sequence comes from Hedera helix, assembly GCA_947179155.2. Taxonomy (NCBI): domain Eukaryota; kingdom Viridiplantae; phylum Streptophyta; class Magnoliopsida; order Apiales; family Araliaceae; genus Hedera; species Hedera helix. Next base: position 22,252,854 of record OX359282.1, on the reverse strand, counting down.
GTGGGTTTTATACTTATGTATTGACTATTTTTTAGCTTAATATTTTGCGAGTTCTTAAGTATTTCATATTAGTTTTATGCGTTTTATGTTGCTTTTATATGTTTTGATCTTATTTTGAAGGAATTGGAGTAAAGGCTTAGTAGATCAAAGTTTGGAGTTGTTATGCTTGCATTTTCAGCTCGCCAATTATGTAGCAGTCACTTCAGGCCAGCTTTCGACCTTGATCCAGGAGGAATTTGTCAAATCATAAAGCATGAAAGTTATAAATCGTTTCTCAGCTTTCCGAAACATCTTGAATAATCTCAATCAGAGTTCGATGAGAAATTTATGACCATTTTCTCAACAGATGCTGAAGCAGCCAAAATTCTGGAATTTTAGGCGACAGACAAAACTGTCGCTATAGGGTAGCCGCAGGTGAGCCCGAGAAATTTGCCAGAAAAATATAATGACCGTTGATGCACCCGGGTCGTGGCCAAACCACTTTTTGACGTGTTTTTGCATGTTTTTGACTCCGAATTGGATTTGGGTGTCCTTCTATGCTATGATTTGGACGTGTAACTTATAAATACACTGTGAGACTCTTATTTTCAAGAGATTAGAATATAGATTAACATAGCTAGGAGTATATTAGAATAGAGAATCAAGGTTTTTATCAAGATCTAAAGAAGGATTCACGTAAGGATTCAAGATTGAAGGAAGAATTAGAGACCGTGCTTCAAGACTAAGATTTTTTCTCTCTAAATCTTTTCTTTTAATTATTGTTATTCTTGGGATGATCGCTAATGTTTAGAACGTGCTTTCTTCTTCAGTTATATGCTAATTTTATATTAAGATTGCAATGGAACCTAATGTCTAGTTTATATTAACTCTCTTCCTTTTTGATTATGTTTGATTATATATGAATTAGTTATCATATTTTGGGCATTCATGGAATTAATTAACTGCAGTAATTAATTGGGATAATTTATATAAAATTGGAAGATGGAGTATAAATTTAGATATGAATATGATAGCATCTGTTCATAAAATCTGATAGGGTTTATATGATTAGTACATTGGATAGGGATACGCCTATGTATCTTTTGCAGCAATAAAGAGAATCTGAGCTCAATATTCTAATTAACATATTTCACATAGGAATATAGTAATTTAATTAATTAGAGTGTTCCTCTCTAGTACTGTTGCCTTAGGGTCAGATTTTGAAGGATTTGTTTATATGACATTGGAAGATGCGTATAAATACTATAAAAAATTCTCAATTAACAATTTGATATAATTAATTGATTTAAAATATAGTGAAGATATTTAAATGAAATATTTAGGAAAAATTATGATCTTAAATATTTAAAACCTGATTTAATATTTTTCATTAGTTTAATTTAATTGTTAATTTGAATTAGATTTTATTCCACGAGTTAATTACGATTGTTTAAATAAAATTAATTTGTTATAAAATTAGTATTTGATAATTATTATCATTTAATTCTCTGTGGGAACAATACTCTACTTACTTTTATATTACTTGTTGATCGTGTATATTGGCATGCATATATTCATATAGAAAATACCTAACAGCTAATAACTGCACAAGATAGACAAAACAAGAATACAGATCAGTATCGACAGAAGCGGGATTTCAACGTTAAAAGTTATGTGTCTTTGAAGGTATCTCCTTGAAAATGGAAGATAAGATTTGAGAAGAAAGGAAAGTTAAGTCCGAGATTCATAAGACCTTTTGAGGTGTTGAAAAGAATAGGAGAAGTAGCTTATGAGATAGCCTTATCTTCTGAGCTGGAGCATATTCATAACGTGTTTCATGTGTCAGTTTTACGATCTTATAAATAGGATTACAAACATGTGATAGAATATGAATCTATACAGGTTGAAAAAGATTTAACGTATGAAGAAATTCCTATTCAAATAATTAACATAAAAGAACAAGTTTTGAGAAATAAGATAATACCTTCTATGAAGGTAGTACGGAAGAACCACAATGCCTAAGAAGCTATGTGGGAACTCGAAGAAAAGATAAAGAAAAATTATCCAAATCTTTTTCATTAACCTTGTAATAGTGATTTTAGGGACCAATAATTCTATGTAACATTATTATTAAACGAAATGACGATAATTTTAAATTTTGTATAAATGATGCGATTGATTGAATATATATATAATATTTTTAACAATTAAAGATGGAATAAAAGGAAAGTCATGTAATATAATTAATTAAGCTAATTATATGATGCATGATTTACGCTTATGTTATTTTTAACAAGAATTGTGTAAGATTGGTGGGGCAATTTAATTAAAGCCCAAGTAATTTAAATCAACCAAGCAATTGGTGAGTTTTTTGTTTAGAGGTGTAGGAGGCCCAACTCAATTATTGTGGCAAGCCCAATGAAATGAGAACAATGAACCCAAACCTGAGCCCAACCTTAATTAATAGAAGCCCAATGATTTAGGTTGGCAAGCCCAATAGGAAATTAATTAAATGCCCAATGTTTAAACCCTAATGGTAGCCCAATGAGAGATATATGTGTGTGTGTGTGTGTATAGGAAACTATACTAATTAAAAATAAAGGAAAAATCAATAATTGGGGGGAAAAGCGATGCCAAATTTTGCAGGCCCTATGTGTAAGTGGGAAGACTTTTGTGCCTAATTAATAGCCCCAAGGGAGAGGAAACAAGAAGAGACTTGTTGGGTTTGTGTAAGGTTTTGTAAGGGTGGTGTAAGAGAGACTTTTGAGGGCTAGTTAGGGTCTATGACTTGAGCTTAAAAGATAAGTTGGTGATCTATGGTAGATGTATAGATATATACATATATGTATAGCTTGAGGAGTTGGTCTACAAATACACCCAACCCTCTCATTTGGCAAGACTTACTAAAAATATAAAGATTAGGAGAGAGGAAAGAGGAAAGAGAGAAAGAAGAAAGATAAAGAGAAAGACTTTAAGAGAAAAGAAAGAAAGTAAGGAGAAGAAAATGTGGAGCATCCTATCCTAACAAGGTTCCTATCAACGAGAAAAAGAACATTAAGAACGTTAAAAGTTTTCTATACCTAAACTATAGTTAACTTTGTATTTATAAGTAGTTTATATGTTTCTTGTGGGAGTTTGATAGTTTTTTGTGGTGGATCATGGTGGATCTGATGGAATAAGGTGTAATTGTTGGTGAATATGTATTTAGATTACATGTTTATGCATAAAGAGCTAAGAAATCACAAGTTGGTTTTTGGTACTTAAAAACCCTAGATATAAGTGTATGTTATACATCTATTAATTATGAAAATAACCTATTTTGGAACAAAAGAAAATGGAGCTATATTGAGTTCATAGTGATTTTTAATGTAAGCTATGTCATTTTTGGTAAAACCCTAAGTGTCGTAATAAAATCGATCATCATTTATCACTCAAAACATTTTTCAAAAGTATAATACTGGGTTTTTGAGCAAGATATAAATCTTAGAAACATGTGGAATCAAAACAACAACAATAGGAAAAATTAGGGTTTTCAAAATTTAGCCTAGCGCTTATGCGCTGGACCCCACTGTTTTCAAGAGCCAATTTTTTTAGGTTGGGTCGAATCCGGGTTGAGTCGGGTCGGGTCGGGTCAATTAGGTTTGGATCTAGTTTTTAAAAAATAAAATTTAACTTTTTGGAGTCCTGACTAAGATGTGTAGACATTATAAAATGTCCGAAATATTAAAAGATGTATAAAGACGAATATGTAATTAAATTAAACCAATATGTGGGGCCCGTGAGTGACTAATTGGTAGACTAACTTATTAAAAATGTAAATCATACGAGAAGCGATAATTTAAAGTTAACTTTAGACGACGAAAGAGACAAGTATTCTATCCAAATTTATACTTGAAGTTCTGAAATTGTAATTGTATGTCATGATCGCACGTTTGTGCTTTTGAAATATTGTTGAATCATTGAACTATTTAAAGTCTTAAAGTTCATTATGCATGAACTATTTTGATAATGTAAGTCAATGTCATTTGTTTCAACTAGACCTTGTATATGACATATTGAATTCATGATAATTCTTTAAAGATAATCTAAACTAAATTATTTCGGTGCAAAATAAATAACCCTTATAGTAGGGGGAAAAGCTTAGAACCAAGCATATGATTTCGGTTGACACTTAAGTATTTTTAGATGATTATTTTGTACACAATATAGAGTACAATAGGCTGATCTCATAAAGTACACATCTCAGATATTATTAGTCTTTGTGATTGGTAATGTTCTTAACGAATGTATGGTCTTATGACCTATCGGATATTTTTAGTCTTATTGATTGTTAATGTTCTTAATGAGTTCACGGTCTTATGGCCTTTTAGCAAGAAAGATAATGATTCTAAATCAAGGAAAATTGTTGTTTCTAATTATTCAAACTACTTCACAATTCTTGTTCAGTTGTTGAAAATTATTCAAAAATGATTATACTATTCATGAGATATTATGTCATAAACTATTTTATACTTGCGGAGCAACATAATTGCTCACTCTTGCTTAAACATAATATTTTAGCTAAGCCAGAGAAGGTCGGAGGATTCGGTAAGGATAATGGAAAGGGAAAAACAACCAATTAAAAATTGTTAAGGTTATGTATTACTTTTGTTTAGTAGTGAGATGTAATATAACTTGATATCGTTATATTAGGTAATTTACAAAGGTTTAAGTAACCTAGGACTAGTTTAAGACTTATGTTGTAAGAATATTGTAATGAAGTTATGTTTTTAAGAAATGTATAGATATAGATGTGTGGTAGTGTAGTACCATGAGCATTATACCCGAGGTTAAAAGTAACCCGGATTTGGGGGTGCCACAGGGTTAAATAGGTTGGAGGCGTGTTGGGTATAACCATAAAACATGCCTATTGCACAAAGGAGGGAAAGAGTTCAACTAAGGAAAGCTAGAATTAAAGAGGATCATGCTGTCTAATAAGTGTCATTGGTGACAAAAAGGGATTCAAGTGTGAAAGTTAAAGAGGAAGACAAAGTATAGCAAAAGAACATCTTTCATACTAAGTGCCACGTACAAAACAAGTTGGTACAATATAAGGTATGCATTATGATAATTGATGGTGATATTTGTACTAACATTACTATCATTACAATGGTAGAGAAACTAGGTCTATCAACAGTTGCACATTATCAACCTTACAAGTTGCAAGGGATCACTGATTGTGAAGAGGTAGAGGTGACTAAATAAGTGTTGGTTTCGTTCAGCTTTGGAAGATATGAAGATGAAGTTCTTTGCAATGTAGTTCCGATGCATACTTGCCATCTATACTTGGGAGACCATGGTAAATCGACAGACATGTGAAGCATGAAGGTTTTAAAAATCGGTACTTATTTGTGCACAAATAAAGGAAAGTAACTCTATTTCCTATAACACCCTAACAGGTTTATGAAGATCAATTGCACTTAAAGATACAAAAGAAAGAGAGTGATCAAAAGAAAGAGAGTGATCAAGAGGAAGAGAGTGAAAAAGAAAAAGCAAGTGCAGATCAGAGAGAAAATAATATAAAGGCAGATGAGAGTGAGAATGAAAATAAAAAAGAGATTAATAGAAAAGAAGAAAGAAAATTAAGTGATTATGCAAAAGAGAGTGAGATAGAAAGAGTGTTGTATTTTAAACAGTCGATGATGGTACTTTCGTACAAAGAGGCATTGTTGAATAGTAACCAATTTAACTATTTTTTTTACTTGTTTTGTTTTGTTTCTTATATAGGAATTTGATGATATTCTTTCCAAGGAGTTACCAGGTAATGAGCATCATATTGATTGTGTGTCCGATGCTATCATTCCAAAAGAACCAGCCTATTGAAGTCCCGAGGAGACGAAGGAATTGCAAAGGCAGGTTATGGAATTGATATCCATTAGAGAAAGCATAAGTTCGTGTGCAGTTCTAGTAGTACAATGCCTAAAAAGTATGGGCCGTCAAGATTTTGTATTGATTTCTAAGTGGTCTACAACATCACTATAACATATCATTATCTAATTCCTCCCTTAGCTGACATGTTATATGAATTAAATGATACTTGTGTATTTTCTAAAATTGGTTTGAAAAGTAGTTATCATTAAATTAGAGTAAGATATGATTTATATGATTACTTAGTTATATCGTTTAAGTTAACTAATCTATTCTTTTTATGAGATTAATAAGCCAAATTTTGCATGCTTTCATTAGAAAATTTGTTGTTATCTATTTTGATATATGGTATTCTGAATGTTCTCAAAACCTGGGAAATTATTTACAACTTGTTGAGTTTTGTTTATGATCATACTGCTCAATCTTAAATTGTGTCTTCATCATTTGACATCGGTTGTGATGTTTTCATTATGTTGGATTTAACATCATTGCTTATTTTCGAATTTGCTAACATTAATGGAAAGGAAAAGGTTGCATTTGATATGCAGATACAATGTGACACTCCCAAATTCAGATACCACTAACTCGAATTTGGTGTTCACGCAATAATATAAACAATCACTGCTAAACAACATTTAATATTAACGTGAAAAATAAATAAACATATGTTGTCTATTATAATGACTTTCTAGTCCCAAGGTCTGCAACCTTTACCAAATACATACATCATAAATTACAAAAGAATATCAAATAGTTCGTGTTACAAAAGTTATATCGATCAAAAGATAAATAGACAACCAAGTAGTCAGTTTAATTAGACTTCATTTTTCCTTTACCTTTATCTTTACCCGATCCTTCAGGTTTAGCTGCAAAATATTTTATGACATAGCAAGTATGAACAACTAGCTTGCTCAACAATTTTAAATGAATAACAAGAATTATGTCATAAATGAATAGAAATATCAACTGAATGATTTAAATAAAGGAGTTCGACTATGAACAATAGAATCAATGCACAAAATAAAGAAATGACAATTGATTATTTAACTGTTGAGTGGTCAAATGGACCATGAACTACTATTGAGGAAGTCAATCACTTGATTGACCCTCATAGGTTACTTTGTCAGAATTGTACTTGAGGGGATCATCCTCTCGTACCATAGGTATATGCATAACATTTATTTTGTGTGTATCGTTTGTTCGATACTTAGGTTATTCCCCATTATGAGTTGTTCTTCTCAATCTAAGAATCCATACCACTATGGTTTGGATAACTTTCAAAATAAACTTCACATAGCTCTAACCGAACAAATGGCTTAGACTTCTTCTTTAATTAATTCATAACTCAAGAATGGAATATGAATTCAAATAATATATAAAATTTGAAATAATATTATTATGGAATAACTTGCGATATAATATAAGCTCAAGATTTAAGAATTAACACAATAATATTGAGTAGAGTTAGGAAACTTGTTTAATATAAATTTGAGTAAGGTTAAAGAACTTGTGTGTCTATCGACTTACGGCTAATTTGCTTAATTTAAACTTCTCTCGAAGACCTAACATTAATAACGTTGGCCTATCAATTAGTACAACATATAATTGTGTACTTTAAACACTTACCTATGTTATTTATCTAGCAAATAATCAATCACGTAACACATATAATTTTATATACTATCATTAAATCGTATAAGACACTTAATTGATCTTATGTTAATGATTTAATTAATCCATATTATTTTTCTTAATTGTTAAACACTTATTAAACCCTTAACAATTTATTATAATGGTTTAATTAAATTATTTTTATTTTATTAACTCTATCTTCATTTAATTACTATTTAATATTAGTTAAAGAGTAATTAGTTAATTACTTTTAGTCATTATTTAACAATAGATAATGACTAATTATATTTATTTATTATTTAAAGTTAATTAAATAATAAATAGTTAAAGTATTAATCTTACTTACCTATAATTATTATTTAATATTAATTAAATAATAATTAATTTATTAATTATCATTATTTATTATTAAATCTTAATTAAATAATAAATAATTTATTTTAATAACTTTAATTCCCTTTAATTATTATTTAATGTTAATTAAATAATTAATTAATTAATTATCCTTGCTTATTATTTAATCTTAATTAAATAATAAATAATTAGTTTATTAAATTTTAATCCTCTTTAATTATTATTTATATTAATTAAATAATAATTAATTCACTACAAGAAAAAGGTCTACCAACGACTGCTTATTAGTGACCGCCTTCCGTCGCTAATATGTATCAGCGACCGAATACGGTCACTGATACGTATCAGTGACTGAATACGGTTGCTAATATCCGTCGCCTATAGTTTGGTCGCTAAAATGCGTATCAGCGACGGACAATAGCGACTGATGTTTCAGCGACCGACAATGGCGACCGACGCAGTTTCTAAGCTGAGTCATCACATATGCCAACATTCACCACGTGTAGCAACCGCTAATAGCTACCGAACGTAACAACGACCGATATCAGCGATCACTATCAGCGACCGATGGGAAGATTATCAGCAACTGAATTTTGAGATAAATAGAGACCGAATAGCGATCAGGTATTAGCAATCGGTTATTAGCGATCGAATTCGGTCGCTGATTATTATAAAAAAAAAAATCGATTCCATAAATTTCTTTACCTGTCAAATACATCCCAACACAGCACAACATATATATAAACGATCTCATTGAGATCTCTAACCAAATATTAAATTCTAACCAAATGAAATAACATACATTTCAAATAAACATAAAACCAACATCTAATCTAATCTTAGTACATAAATATATACAATAGGATAAAAATCCGACCGTGCATGGGTTACACAATAAAATGAAGAAAATAAAAAAGCTAAGAACGATATGTAGCTCGCCAAGCTTCATCGATCTAGCTAACTGCCACGATCCTGTAACAAAAAAAGAAACATGTTCAAGATAGTATTATTGACTGATTAATTTTGGTGTATTAAGCAATAATATTACCTCGTCTTGCTCAGTCGCCTCCTCCTGGTCCGGCTCACTTGCTGCTGTCGCCACCACATCCGCTAATGAATCAGGACTCAACGCTTTCAAATGATTTTGAAACTGACGCAGAAGGGCAGGATCTCTGCATATGGCTCTAACACAGTCCGCAACGTTATGTGGCGTCAGATTGTATAATGCTTGGGTAGACTGGCTACCAGAGCTATAAGAGGTAGTAATACTCGGCCGTCTTCACTACCCTTGACCTTTAATAAAATTTTTCTTAACAATTGACGTCCTTTAATAAAAATTTTCTTAACAATTGACGTCCTTTTCCACAACTCTTGATCAAATCGGCGGGCGACCACTGCTAGGGGGATATCGTTCATCCATTAGTTGGTTGTAAGTGTCCTGTAATTAAGTAATACATTGAATAGTTAAATGTAACGTCAAAATTAATGTATAAACATGTAACATTAAAAAAAACTTAATTACCCGTATCTATATAGCATTAGGCAGACCATCATGGGTGGCCACGTACACATCCAACCAATTGATTGTCTGACCTCTGGACCTGCTAGATGACTATAAATATGACAAGTGTATAAATATATTAATCATGCAAATAAATACTAATTAAATGATCGTAAATATGAATAAAGTAAATTTGATGAACTTTGTACCTCCCTATCAATGAAATGATGCGCCTGTGATATATTACCGCCTTTGTATGTACCCTTTGCCTTTTCCTCGTCAGCTACACCTGTGGATCTGTTCCTGGCGGCAATCCTCCCTTTTCTCGCCCATTCGTCACTTTGTCACTGCTGGCACATCTCAATCCATATATCGCGCAATCACCACCACGGGTCGTACTTATGCATATACTCTGCATCCTGGTAAGGATAGTCTATGCCAGCATTATACAGTGCCTTTTTTCGCTCCTTCTTTATGTTGTCTTTTGTGCGGACAACACACTTTTGCCAGAATAATGTCTGTATAACCCCTGTTTATGAATCTTCCCACTTGTATCTTTTCTGAAATAAAAATACAATAATAACATTAAAATAATTGTAATATAATTAACCTGATAATATTAAACATTAGAATAGTTCAATAAAATAGTTATAAATTATGGGGAAAAAAATACCTGAAACTCCTGCCAACATGCCTCCTTATGGGCTAGCGGTGTGCTGGCCCACGTAATAGATGGGGTCGGTCAGTTTTGTAGGCATTGCTGTGAAATACATTTAACAACCCTAACATCTGCAAAATCTCTGAAATATAGAATAATTTACATTAGTATATACAATAATATAATTTTTAATTTAATATTACTATATGGTTAATAACTTACGTGTTAGTAGGATCAGGGCGAATCTGTAATAAAATATGCTCGTCTGGATTATCTGGGGCCTTTGGGATCTGATTTGGACCTTGGCCTAAACTGCATTTTCTTTCTGCTGTTGAAGATGCCATCTATTCAAAAAATGACATATTAATGTGACTTACATAATAATGATTACAGAAATAAAATGCGTGTATATACAACAAGTCAATAATATTCTGTAAACATTTATATATGACTCTACAGAATACAAATTAAATTAAACATATATTTTAATAAAACTCGCTGTCAGATTCCGAATCATCTTCAACAATAAGTGGAGATTCATAACCATCTCCTACTTCAGATTCAGTGTCGCTGTCACTTAATAACTCTTCCTCCTCAGTATCACTGTCATCTAAGTTGTGATGACCCGAATTTTCAGGATTTCTTTAATAATATAAATGAGAATTTAATTGATAAAATTATCAAGATTGTTTAAATTAATTATTATTTTATGTGATTTAAGGTATGTGATGAGATTTAATTAGTAAATTAAATCTGTGCAGAGATTTTGATAAATGATATTGAATTAAAAAGTAAATAAATTGTTTTAAAACAATTTATTAATAATAAGAAAAAATTCAGGTAAAGGTACAATAAATTGTACAATTAAATTATTGTGAAAATACAGAAATTATGATTTTAAATGAGGGTATGTGATAATGTGAAAGAGATGAATTAAATAGGTATATATTTATATATATACATTTTTATATATAAATGTATATGTTTAAGTGAGAAATATAAATGTTATTAATTATGGAAATTAAGGGATTAATAATTAAATTAATCTAATTTTAAATAAAAAGCGAATGAGGAAGTTAATAAAATTGTAATTATTGATTTTAGATTTAATTAAGAATTATGGTGGAAATTTAAAAATTATTGAGAAGAAATGTAATTATATAAATTATATAATAATAATTTATATAATTTATATAAGAAAATTAAAGTGATGTTTAAAGGAAATTATAAATATATAAATTATATAAGGATAAATTATATAATTTATATAAGAGAATTAAAATAATGAGAGAGTTAATAAATGTGAAATTATTGATTAATTGATAATTATGGAGAAATTAAGAATTATTTAAGAAAGGAGAATGTAAATATATAAATTATATAATATTAAATTATATAATTTATATATAAATAGGTTAGTGATAAATAGTAAAGAATTGAATAATAAATAAGAAAAAGGAATGTTTTAAGTTAATAAAAATTATGGTTATGTATAATATAATTTTTATGACTTTTATGAAGAATAATATTTCAGAAACGTGAACATGTTAATGTAACATGTTGTCCAAGTAACGAAATGAAAAATTACGAAAAATAATTTTTATATGTTATATGATTTATTTTATGATTTTTGGAAGTATAAATTACTTTAAATAATTACATGCATGTCATTATGCGTGTACAAAAATTATCAAGTAAAATGTCCGAAAAAGGTGTTAATATTATTTATAAATCAATTTATGATTGTTAGTGAATTAAAATAAATATTTTATGTACATTACATAAAATATTATTACACGAAATAACTATGTAATGTATTGAAATAAATAAAATTGGCATGGAAATTTATCCAAAAAGTAGGTTGGTTGCATGCAAAGTCGGCGGAACCAAATTGCCTTTTAAATTTGTTAAGTTTTTATTATAATAAAAGGCAAGAAAAAGGATAAGAAAGAAAAGGAAAAAAAGAAGGAGAAGAGAACAAAGCAAACAAAATTATTTCTCTCCTTCCACCGCCAACCTTCCACCACCATCACCGTGCACCACCACCACTACTGAGAAGGATGAGAGATTTTGGTGCCATCAAGAGGAAGGAAAAAACTTTAAAGGAAGGTATAAAATATTTTATGAAATTATTTTAGTATTTATGGTGGTAAAATATTTTGTGGAAAATTTATAAATAATTAAAATAATTATTCCAAATAATTATTTGATGTATATGTATGAGTTATACAATTTTTGGAATGGTATTGTGTTGAAATTTGTGTAAAAAGATGAAGGAATTTTGTTAAGTTGGTGCACTGTTCCGCGAGGAAAGCTGAAGAAGATAAGAGCAGGTCGCGCATTGCGCGAGCCGTATTTCGCTGAGACGCGGCCAAAACGACGTCGTTTTGGGGCGTGCGAGAGTAAGGGCCGCGCCATGCGCGAGGGTCCAAGAAACGGCTAAGAAACGACGCCGTTTTGCGTCGGCAGTAGGGGGCCGCGCGCCATGCGCGGCCCGCGAACGTGGGGAAATTACGATTTTAGCCCTGGCCTTTTTCCATAATACCAAGCGTGTCCCTGACCCTCGGCAAAGTACGGTTTTGCCCCTGAGCTTTTCGAAAAATTTCGGTTATGTCCCAAAGCCGCGAAAATTACTAAATTGCCCCAAAAGTGATTTTAATTGAAATAAATGTTTAAAAATCATAGAAAATTATAAAAAAATACTAAAAATATAGAAATGATATTTGGGCATTAAAATTTAATATTTTTGATTAAATATTAAATATTGGGGATTAATATTTAAATGTTTAAATATTAATCTAATAAGGTTACAAGCTAGAAAATGATTAAATAAATTTTTCGGACAACCAAATATGTTAAATTTCATCCGATGAGTTGGGTTGTCCATAGTGAAGGCATTGGTTATTAAGATAAATTAATTTATTAAGGGACGAGGTTAATATAATTAACCATATCAATTATTAATTGACCCGGTACCCTAGAATAAATCGTCGGGTAAGGTTAATTACGTTATAGATGATATTAAATAATTAAATTAATATCATAAGAGGATAAATAATTATTATTTGATTATTTTATGATCATAGGTTGATCGAGTTAAGAGTTTGAGCTATCAATTTAAATAACTGGACGACAGGCAAGTTCTTCAGTCCTTTAATATTAATTGTTGTCTGTTATGATATGTAAATACTTGTTTAAATGCATATAAATTATGTGTTATGTGATCTGTGGTTAACATGCCAACTATGTGTACTTTGTGCAATGATGTGGGATATACTGCTATAATAGAAGTATAAGCACATGATGTATTACACACACTGAGTATGTTAAGGTATGTGCTACGTGAAATATAAACTGTTGAACTTGTTGAGCCGTTGTGCTCATTACTTGTTTAAAATAAACTTTTGCAGGGTAAAGAAATAAGTTTCAAGAATATCGGATTAAGTTTGAGATGAATTGCCTAGAAGGTAGAAAACGTGATTGTTATATTGTTAATATTATAATTCAATATGAGAGATTTGTTAATTTACTGTGATGAATTATATGTATATATATAAGTTGAATCTGGATATGATAGAAGTTCAATTATGAACTGTGATTAATCAGGATAATTGTTACGATAGAAATTATTATTATATGTTTGATTACGAATGACGCAACAAGGAATAATTGTATGAATGTAAATAATATTAGATTTTGAATGTGGAGTATTATGATACTAGCTATAGAAAGAAAAAGTAAATGTTGCGATCCAGGGACTAGAATCGAAATGTAAGGATTTTAAATATCCAAATATTTTAATACAATGATTGAGAAAAAAAAATTATACGAGAATTTTGATAATTGATGATTTTAAAATCAATTAATGGATCAATTAAGGTGATTAAAGATTTATTAACGGACCGAAATTTGGACGTAAGGAAGATAATGTATAATAAATATGAAATTTAAGGTAATAAAGTGGGTCGAATTTCAGGGATGTTACATAAGTGTTGATTGTTGAGTTGATTGTTGTCATCGAGATTTATTATAGGAGGGTTATGCAACGTCTCCTCTTGGTAGACTTCTCCGTCTACTAATTGGACACGAATGCGGGCAAGAGTACGAATGACAACTTGTCAATCTGTAGGCATTCTATCCCTTTTCCAAATAGGAGTACGAGTGTAATATACTTGCTGTGTTTGAGTTGACAACACAAATGGTGCATTCATATATGTCTTTTTATTGAGGTCAATATCGACAATTCCATGTCGATCGACACGTATCCCTTTTCTGAATCAAACCAATGACATTTAAACAGATTAATCTAACCTTCGTATGTACCCTTGTATGACAACTCAATAATCTCTTCCAACTCCCCATAAAGGCACGACCAACCTCATTGTACAATCTCCTTGAACCAACACTCCAGTATTGGTTGTTCTTTTACCGATAGTGTATATTTTTGTATGAAAATCATAGTCATTTAAATTATAACCATTACGAGTGACTTGGTCCCTATCTGGGCCCATGGCTAAGAATTGTACATTTGAAGGAATTGTACCGTCATTAAGAGCCTACAATTGTTTAATACATTATGAATAAGTGTTTCATAAATTAAATAAAATGACTTAATTAAGTTAAATAACTTACTTTGTCCTTTAGCCATTTTGCAAAGTTTTGATCCCGATTCAGTGCAATATCTTTATCAGTGATGCCATGTTGATTTATTCTTAACTCAGCATCGAATGATCTACATATATATAATATATATGAAACAATATATATATATATATATATATATATATATATATATATATATATATATATATGAGAGTACAGTGTACATCAATGAGATTAAGTTAAATATGAGTTTTACATGCATACCTCACCAATCCCTCAATCTCCTTACAATTGAGAAGAATGTAGGTATGTGCAGCATGTAATTCTGCTTCAGAGATGAATATGCGTTTTTCTTTTTCATAAGGGTGACCCGGTAGACCAAATACAGAAAGTCGGCTGTTTAGTTCAACGTTCCCCCATCATCATGTCTCGAAACTCGATTGGCCTTTGTCAAAACTTCATCAGGAAAATAGTCCGATACAAATGTAGATATCTCATCAAAACTGTATGCTTCACATATCGACCCCTCGACATAAGCTCTATTTTTAACCTTTCTCTTCAGGTTTTCCATCACCCTCTCGAAAGGATACATCCATCTATATTGAACTGGACCACCAACACGAGCTTCATAGGATAGATGAATTTGTAAATGCTTCATGGAGTCAAAAAACCCTGGTGAAAATATTTTTTTCAAGCTTACACATGATCTCAATGATCCTCTTGTCAAGTATTTTCATGTTCTTTGGCATTTAACGTTTTTGAACACATGCTTTTGAAGAAACGCCTAAGCTCAGTCAAAACATCACATATTGGTTTATCAAGCAAGTCTCGAAATGCTATTGGCAAGAGTCTCTCCATGAACACGTGACAATCATGACTCTTCATCCCTTGTATTTTATCACCTATAACACACCTTGCAATGTTTGACGCATATCCATCTGGTAGTTTCAGAGATTTGATCCATGCACACACATCTTCAACCTGTTTGTTGGACAATGTGTATTTTGTATGTGGTTCGACAATCTTTCCATTAGGTGATTCATAAAGCTCTAATCCAGGACGCTTACAAATATCTTTCATATCCAACCGTGCTTTATCATTATCTTTCGTCTTGCCCTTAACACCCATCACGGTGTTAAATACATTGTCGAACACATTCTTCTCAATATGCATTACATCTAGATTGTGACAAATCAAGTTTGTAAACCAATAAGATAGTTCCCAAAATATGCTTCTCCAAACCCAATTGTGAGACTCACCAAACTCATTAATTATTGTTGAGGCATCACTTTTACCAAATGGGATTACTGGCAATCTCATCACATGGTCATGCACCTCCGTCCCAGACAATCGTCCTAACGACATATCTTTCTCTACTTTTCCTTTTATAAAAATTTCTCTATTTCTTCGAAAAGGGTAATCTATTGGCAAGAAACGACGATGACAGTCAAACTAGCAGGGCTTCCGACCATGTGGTAGATTAAAAGACTTTGTATGCTCCATACAATATGGACAAGACATCTTCCCGTGCGTACTCCATCCAGATAACATACCATAAGCAGAAAAATCACTAATAGTCCATATAATTGCTGCCCGAAGGTTGAAATTTGTTTTCGTCGAAACATCCTAAGTCTGTACTCCATCCTCCCATAATACCTTCAACTCGTTTATAAAAGGTCTAAAGTAAACATCTAGATTCTTTCCAGGACTCTTGGGACCAGGAATCATTAATGAAAGAAATAAGTATGGTTGTTTCATACACATTCAAGGAGGCAAGTTGTATGGAGTCACTATCACAGGCCAGCAGGACTATGGAACAACTGAGTTGCCGAAAGGGTTGAAACCATCGGTTGACAATCCAAGCCTCACATTTCTTGGTTCTAATGCAAACCCCGGATGTGCTAAGTTGAATTCTTTTCAAGCCTTCCCATCTGCAGGATGGTTAAGTTCCCCACCTTTAGATGGAGATCTCGCATACCAAGTCATGTGTTCAGCTGTTCTCGAAGAGATGTACAATCTTTGTAGTCGATGTGTAATTGGAAAATACCTTAAAATCTTAAAAGCTATATTTGTCTTTTTTGTAGTCACACACTCTTTATTAAGCTTAAACTGATCATGACTGCACAACGTGAACTTTGTCTTCTGTTCATTTTCCTTATAAAATAGCATGCAATCGTTCGGACATGCATCGATCTTCTGGTATCCAAGACCCAACTTCTTTACCATTTTCTTACAAAAGTAATAGTTATTGGACAATTTTTTTTCGTCAGGTAACATACTCGTAATGGCCTTTAAGAGCGACTCAAAACACGCATGGCTAATGTTGTGATCAGCCTTGATGTTAAGTAACGTTGCCACTACGGACAATGTAGTTTGCTTTAAGCAACCAGGCCACAACGGTTCGCTACCCTCCTCTAATAACTTAAAGAACGCTTTGGCATCAGAATTTATAAGTTGATCTATGTCTTGTTCCTAATCAAAATTCGGCCCAACACTATCATAAACCATGTCATTCATACGATGGGTACCACTGTCTGCTGGATTATGTATCCGTGCATTGACACTCTCTCTTTTCTGTCCATGTGCCCACTAACATTCTTCATAATTTTTCATGAACCCAATAACAAGTAAATGATAGGTGACTATATATCTGTCTGCATAATTTAGTGTCTTACACTTCAAACAAGGACATCTTATCTTGTTCTGAGCGTTGACACATTCTTTTTGGCTATATGCATAATCTAAAAACACTTGACAACCAGTTCTAAATTCAGCTGTAGCACCTATCTGTCCGTGTGACTTTTGTCACCTCATTCAACTAAGGTTTGAATAGAAATCCATGATAGTATGGTACCTATTTTGACAAGATTTATTGTATTCATTAAATTTACTTATTACAAATGTATAGGTATAATGCATGTTTCCTACCTAAATACGTCTCCACCCTTATTACACCGGTAAGACTTCTATCCCATTCTTGTATGTGACGTCCCACTAATGTCAACGACTTAAACAAATGCATCTGTTTGTTTTAAAGAAATTTTGGTAGCATCTCCTATCGGTCTCCATGTACACGAAATAGACTATGATTTACACAGTCTAAGTATGCACTCGGAGAACAATAGAAGATAAACAAACCAAAATTTCTTTAGAACAGACAGATAAATTCGCTTAAGTCATTGACACCAGCCTAAGTGGGAGCGTAACATACAAACAGTCCCAAAACGAGGACTATTCAAAATTCACTCCTAATGAGTGAATCTTGAACGGGTTTCTAAGTTGCGCATATCATTTTTTATATTAAATTTCTTTATTTTATCTTATCTTATATTATTTTTATTTATTTTATAATATTATTTTGAATGATATTATATTATATTTCTTTATTTTATATTAATTTGAATGATATTATATAATATTATTTTTATTATATTATTTTTTATTATTTTGTATTATTTTTCTTTATTATATTTTTTTATATTATTTTATATTATATTATATTTATTTATTTCATAACATTATTTTGTATAATTCTGATATTTATTTACTATATATGTGTCCTCGTAGAGTAAAGCAGTTGAGGTTTGGAAAATTGTAATATGATGATTAATATTTTGACTTTTCACTACTTAAGGAAGGAAAGAAAAGGGAAAATATAGTAGAGTGGGTTCTCTTTCACATGCATTCACACGACTGGGTAACATAAACATGGCTATTAAACATATGTGAGACCCTATTACAATTGTTTGCTGACCAACATATGCATAAATAATTTATTAATAAATAGGAATCAACAACTAATCACTTGTTACAGCACATAGCCTGCAAGTCCCACTTAACAACAACCGCGTTAGTTGGTGTTAAGTTTGAATTAAGCCCAAGATAAAAAATAGTCCGTAAAACATTCTTTACCGACAAAGATTATAAATGAACATTTAATAAAATATCAACTAATACCCAAATAAAAAAAATAAAATTAAGTATGTTTAGACTGGCTTTATTTATTTGGGGTCGTCGTATTTTTAAATTTTGACAAAATTTAAGACTACTGATAATATCAGAATACTAATACTTATGTTATCAGAATAATAATATAACTCAAAATTTAAAGTGCCATTAGAATAAGTGTTGAACTATTGTTAAATATGCACAAAATTTAATTATCTAAATTATGAATGCTAGTTGATTACCACAATATTAGGATCACAAAATTTAATTGCCTAAACACTCTTGTAAGTGGAAAAAAGAATATTCAAGCATGATACCACCTTG
Source organism: Hedera helix (assembly GCA_947179155.2). NCBI lineage: Eukaryota > Viridiplantae > Streptophyta > Magnoliopsida > Apiales > Araliaceae > Hedera > Hedera helix. Next base: position 22,233,949 of record OX359282.1, on the reverse strand, counting down.
GTGTAATAAAACGAAGAATGAGTAACTTATTACTATTATAATTGTAATAGTATTAATCAAAATGATATAATTTAAAAAATTTAGAATCTACAAATTAAATTCAAAGAATCAAATTCGAAGTCTTTTTGTTTACCTTTTCCGGCAGGGGGTGGCGTCCGACAGGGGGCGGCGGCGGCGTCTGGCAGGGGGCGGTGGCAGCGGCGTCCGGTAGGGTGAGAGGAGGGGAGGACCGACGTCCGGCAGGGGCTTTTCTCTTCTCTTTTCTTTTTCTTCTCTTCTCTCTTCTCTTTCTCTTCTTTCTTCTTCCTTCCGTTTCTTGTGTGGCGCCTAAATTTAGGTTTAAACATAATAGCAACCGCTTAACAGTGACCGATTTCGGTCGCTAATTTTTAAAATGCGTTGGCACTTTTAGCGACAGAAATTACAGTCGCTGATACATTAGCTACCGTGTTAGCAACGGATCATCGGTCGCTACTTATGGCGCCAAAAATCCCGCGCTTTTTTGGTGGAAAAATTGGTATTTGCGACGAAAATAGTGATCGTCTTCCGGTCGCCATTAATTTTAGCGACTAGTTGCACTATCGGTCGTTGAAATCGATCGCTAAAACGTAATATTAGCGATGGATTTTGCAGTCGCAGAAAGTCTTGGTCACTGATGTGCGTTTTTCTTATAGTGATTAATTAATGATCCTTACTTATTATTTAATCTTAATTAAATAATAAAAAATTAGTTTATTAACATTAATCCTCTTTTATTATTATTTAATATTAATTAAATAATAATTAATTAATTAATTATCTTTACTTATTATTTAATCTTAATTAAATAATAAGTAATTGGTTTATTAACTTTAATCATCTTTAATTATTATTTAATGTTAAATAATAATAATTTATTTATTTAACTTTATTTAATATTAATTAAATAATAAATAATTAGTTTATTAACTTTAATATCCTTCAATTATTATTTAATATTAATTAAATAATAATAAATTAATTGATTAACTTTACTTGTTATTTAATATTAATTAAATAATATATTAACTTTATTGTGTACTAATTATTAGCGAAATGATAGTTAATTACCCAATTTTCTTTACATATTATTTTATATTAATTTAATAATATGTAAAGAGTTCAATTATCATTTATTAGCAATTAATAATAATTTTCTTCTTCTTATTATTATTAATTTAGTAAGGTTTAATCAACCATTAATTCTAATAAATGTCAAATGACATAAACTCTTACATTTTAAATTTTTATAATATTCTTTATTAAATCACAAATATTTTTTATTTTGGAACCAAACCTGGAACCGGCCCACAAGGACCAGAACTGGCCCATAAGGACCAGAACTGGCCCCACCCAAGAAATCAGAAAAAAAAAAAAAAATCGAACTGGTCAGTTTTTAAAATAAAATAAAATAGGTAGAGTGTTTTTTTTTCCTTTCAGGTTTGGGGTCTTTCACAAGAACTTGAATAAAATGAAATCTACAAATCCGATTAAGTTCTATTAGGTATAGATGGAATCTTATCTTCCCAAACTATGTGATTCCATCATTAAAAAGCCAATTTGGATTTGTTTTGGTCACTGAAAATGGCGTCAAACTGGACTGTTATGCACAGACCCGAAATCAGTGGGGTATTTTGGTAGAAAATTCAAATCTTGCTCATTTGAAATCATTTTCACATGATTCCAAAGAGATTTTGTTCTTAACTTACCCATATATTCCCAAAAAATATAAAACCACAAAAATAAGTTATAGATTTCAAAATATGTCATTTATTCAAACAAACTACGTTTTGTTAGTCGGTAAAAATGTTTTCAAGCATTTTGCTAGATTTTTTTACATAAACACATACCACTACACATTTAAACCACATGACATCCTATATAAACATGTCTAACATGATTCTAAGCACAAAGAGCTCAAAGATAATATTTCTACCATAAAAATTAAAACCACATGGCATCCTATATAAATAAGTCTAGCGTGATTTTAAGGGATTTTTATACCTTTTTGACTTGTGAGCTACTTTTCCCTCCTTTACAAAATAGATGATGGAGTTAGATGACATTCAAGAACATCCCTTGAAGTAGTCTAGCTTGACTCGGTAGTGACTCACTAAAGAAACTCACTAACTCACTTTTTTTTTCTTTAACTCACCGACTTAATTCACTCCTTACTAACTCACAATAAAAGAACTCTCTAGCAAACTTTCACCCAAGCGAGCTAAGGTTCATATTTATAGTACACATTGGACTTCAACTATTTTTTCAAAAATGCTAGCAATTTGTTGAGTGTTCCACACACTAGCTTAAGTAAACCAAATGAAATAAAATTTTGGAGTCCATAGTACTCCCCCCCCCCCCCCCCCCCATTCTATCGGCCATGCCCCTTTTAATGCCCCATTTTAGCTTTATTTTTATTGTCAAAATGGATAAATTCAGGTCTTCTATAAGCTTTGACAATTGGACCAAAAATTAGGCTTTCCATTTAATTCATTTGGGCCATTAGAATGCATAATAATTCATTAATATTGGACTACCAAAATAATTCACCCACTCCCTAATAATTTTGGCTAGTTTAATTAAATAGCAATCCACAAAGCAATTTCCACAAGTCCCTTACTTAATTAATTATTTGGGCTTGTTTAAATAATTATAGAAATACTTTAATAATCAAATTTAATTTAATTTACATAATCCAATTAGACTTGTCATATTCAATATTAATTGAATATTTAATTAGGATTCCATAACATATCAATCATTTGATATAATAATATAATCTTAGGTTAGTCCGATAATTAATAACCCTTCATCGGATTTCCTTTAATTAAATTAATTCAATATCTAAATATTTATCAAATAAAATCAAACCACCTTGTTAGGGTTTAAATTAATTCATACCATAATGTAATTAATTAGAAATGAAATTCCCAATTTTATTTATAATGTAACTCGAAATTCTTGGTCCTTACATACAAGATAGGATACGACTCAACCTTGAGGGGAAAATAGAGTGATATGCAAACCAAGCTAAACTTATGCTTCTTACTTTCATAGTAACTACACTAGAGATGCATCTTGTTTGCTTTTGTTTTGTGTATAATCCAAGAATTCAAGAATGTTTGCTTATACGACAAAAAAAAGTTCCAAAGATTATTTTTGATCTAGGAGGAGATGACACTTTTTAATTCATTGCGTTGCTAACATTGCCTACATGTTAAATTTGCCAAGTGAGAATTATGATTATATATGTTTCGTTTAATGTTGCTGACTTAATTCATTTTAATGTAGGACTAGATTTGAGAACAAATCATTTTCAAGAGGAGGGAAATGACATGATACTAACCAGGGCTACATGAAACGAGGATGAATCAGTTCTAGTTTTCGATAGGCCAATTTAAGAGCATGAGCTAAAAGTGGTCTTAATGGCATGATTCAAAGTAATTAGGCAGAAAATACTTTAAGGGAGATCAAGAAAGAAACTGATCCAAAACTAATCAACATGATTCAAGCATTAATAGACCAGCCAAAGAAAGGAAGCCCAATTGAGTTACAAGACATGAAAGTTAAGGGGAACCAAAATTGGGCAGCTGTAAAGGATCCATACTGGGCTAAGCCCAATTCAGGCAAAGAGCAAAGAAAAGTTTCGCAACATCTAAAAGCCAAACCTCGGCAATATGAGAAGGCTTTCCAAGACATGGTGAAGTTTTGGCTAAAGCCATGACACTTCAATTTTCCTAACCTCCCAACTTCGGCAGAAGCTATGTAAAGCTAAATTGTAGGAAGTTCAAGGTTCAAGCCTCGATAACTATAATTCTAAGGCCCTACAAGAATTAAAAGGCTACAAACTTATGCCTATTTTACAAGAGATTAAGTCTAATTTGTGGTAAGAAGGAATTAACATAAATTAGTCTTCAAAACTCGGCATACAAGGTTCTAGAAACACAAGGAACACGACAAACAAAGAAAAGGGCAGCAATAAAGGTTTTTAAATGTATTTAGGATTCTATTATTTATGTAAATTACTTTTTCTATTAAAATTAATAGTTTTTTTAGGGTTTCAATTATCTAGGGATTCTAGATCCTTCTTTATAATAGTATAAATAGGGGTACGGTAATGGAAGATCATTGTAAAACATAATTCATTCAATCAATAATATCTCTTTGAGAGAATATTCTTTCTTTTGGTTCTTTAAGAACCGTTTAAACTTATCAAAGTTATTCTTTGGCTTTTAATGCTTGACGTATCATACAACAGTCCATAGTTGTTTATCGCGTCTTTTACCTTATATTTTTTATTATTCCAAGGTCTTGCACACATATAAGTAACGGGTTACTGTGTCGTTAATGTAATCCACATATAACTTTACTAGAAACGATTCAAGCGGCGTTCACCTCATATATACGTGTCATGGCGTCTAACAGATTTTGGTGGCTCTGCAATTTGCCCTATGTCTTGAGTCATTATACGATCTTAAAGTTCCTTCAGACAGTCTGCAATCTTGATGTCACTCTACGATCTTGAAGTTACTCAACTTCACTCTACGATCTTAGAGTGCCTACAGTTTCTGTTTGACGACTCTTTCAGACTTCCTTAGTTCACTTTGCGATATCAGAGTAACTAAGTCTTCATCTTTAGGATCTCTTAGACTCTCTCTTCTATAACAAGTCCTAACTATATAATTTGGAGCAACCTAATAGATTTGATCTCTAAGTCATTTTATAATGATTATCTCTTAAAGATTTTATAATATTACTTATTTTTTTTACACATATACATTAAGCTCATATCATCATTAAATTAAATAGATAATATAAATAGATTAACACTCTCCCCTTATTTGATAATGACAAAAATAAGTAATTTTCAACAATCATCAATAACTCTAATGTAGACAATATATAAATTAAACATAATCTTAGATACAATTAGAGATTGTAATGTCTAAAAGAAAGTATGAATTTTATTGATGTATGACTGTTGGTTTACAAAAGAATTGTACAAGTATAAAAATAATAAAAAATTATCTTCTGGTAGGCTTCTTGGCATTCGACGATTGATAATACAGTGGAGGGTCTTTCTTCTCTTGAGTAGTTCTCCTTAGATACTCCATTTTTCCTTCCTCTTCTTTCTTCCTCATTTTTCATATGATTCTGGTGGCCTGAGAGGAGGAATTCCTTGCTCTTCTCCTGTACTATATACCTCTTGAAGATTTTTGTTGACGTACCTTGGGTCATTTATTGTAGGGGACCTTCTGCTAGTGAATGTAACTCCACTTAACGATCCAGCATACTCATCAGAAGGACAAGCTATGAAAATAGTAACTGAACTTGGAGGAGGAGGAAGAGTGGCAACCCTTGATTGTTAAACTCGATGATCCTGACTTTTCTCCTCCATTTTGGCAGCATCACCATGTAGTTTTATGAATTCTTCAATTAGCTCTAGAATGGTTTTCACTATTTCCTCCAGATGTTATTTAGTGATTGTAACCTTCTTTTCAAGTTTGGCATACTTGTCATCCACCCGTTGTTGTTCGTCATGCAACATTGCCATAGCATCATCAGTCTTTTGTAGAGACTTTTGGATGTATCTTTGAGCTTTAGATTTATCTCATTTATCTCGAAGACTTTGTCTCTAAGAGCTTTCATATAGTCAAAATTTATCTTTTTAAGGATCTACCCAGCTTCTTAGTTCTTCTTTATTTGGCTTACGTATAGCTCATCTTTTTTATCTACATGCTTTATGACTTCTGAGATTACCTCTTTTATATGCTCGCTAAAGTGATCTGACAAATGGAAAGGAATTTTTGTTGCTTCCTTGGCGACTTATATAAGGCTCTTCTTGACCCCTTCCTATAGTGGCTTCGAAGTCGGCACTGCATTCCTTGACCACATCATCCAGTATAAGTTCGAACTATAATTTGAACGGGATAAAGGAGACTCAGTGAAGAAGGCGATTGAAAGTTGTTTAAATATTTATTGTATTGCCAAAATTGATCCCTTCAAAAATTGGCTTAATACTGGGTAGTATAAATTGTGTATGGGTATTTATATATTAGTTAATATGTGAGGTTAAAGTAGAAGGTATATCTGCACAGGTTGTCTCAGGATTAGGACACTCTGCAATTGGAGAGCTGGGTTATTCTACAATCGGCGAGTGAATGGGTGATTGTATAAGAGAGATTTGTACATTTGGGTCGATCATAGTGTTTTATGACTCTACGACTGGGTTAGGAGGTGTTGGATTAAGATGAGAATATGGTGATTTTGGTTAGGAGGGAGGGGTCAATGTATGTACCTTTGAAAAGTGTCAATTGAGTGATCAACTTCACTTCCATAGTAATTTTTCTTTGGGCAAACTTGGTGTTGGAGGGGAAGTTATGGGCAACAATGTTGATGTTGGTGTGTCTTTTAAATCTCCATGCGATCCAGTTATAATCGTGATAGGAGAAGGCTTGAAGAAGAAGAATTGGTAGCATGTGGTAAAGGTCGTTATTCACTCTACAATCTAGACTTGTTGCATCTTCAGCCTAAGACTCCTCCTTAATTGTTGCTTCGACTGCTTGATCCTCTCCCTCAGCTTGATGTTCCCCCTCAATTGCTGCACTATCTTCGATGTTCTCAGGGATATCTGTCATCCTTGCTATTTTTTCATCTTGACTTGGCTTTGGCATTATAACCATCACAACCATCATATCCTCTTCAGACATTGGCTCAAGCGTGGTAGCCTTCTTATCCATTTTTTATCATCTTTATTTGGCTTTGGCATTGCGGCCATCCCAGCCATTTCATCAGCATCTTCATCAAACATTAGCCTTTTAGAGATTTGGAGGATGGCTTTCCTTTAAAATCTTCTTCTTCTTCTTCTTCTTCTTATTCTTTTTCTTCTACTTCAATCGTTATTAATTTCCTCTTCCTCCCCTTAGGCCTTTTAGAGCTTCAGAGGCTGGCTTTCCTTGCTTCCTTTTCCTTGATTTCTTTCTCCTTTTCCTTGGCTTGTTAGCCCTCCACTCTTCTAAGCTCAGGTCGACTTTAGCTGTAGCCTTTTTCCATTCTTTGCCTATGCTTTGTTAGTAGGTTTTAGCAACGTCTGCCATTGCTTCGGTAGTGGAAATAGGAGGTGGTTGGATAGTCATTTCCCTTAACCTCTTAGCCTTTCAAGATATCTTTGAGGCAAGGGTTGCTTTAAAATTTATTGCCTCCTTTTCTGTATCTCTCCTCTTAGGAACTAGAGGAGCCTCTTGAATGTTATTAGGATTCTCTACATGTCTCTTGGCCTTCAATTTCTTTCTCTTTAGCCTAAATATTTTGATTGTTTAGGAAGCCCTGGTTGACTTTTTGACCTTAGTTAGCGTCTTCTCACTCTCTGATAACTTTGAGCGAGAGATCTTAATTGGTTTCTTCTTTCAGTTATCAAAGAGCTTTGTCATGATGCACTTGTTGACATTTAGGGGCTCTCCATCCTTCTCCCTCGGATAATTTTTCAGCATCTTCCTCGATATAATACTAATGAATTGACCAAAGAACATTTTCAAAATAGGCTTTCCTTCCTTCTTCCTATTTTTTGCATCAGTGAAGCATTTGGCTATCCAATTGAAGATAACCGCCCCATAGTTCACCTTGAGCTATAGGGAGATTGTAGTCATAATATGCAACTATAACTCGCTAACAGGATTATGTGCAGAGTCTTTACACAAGATGCGCTTCCCTACAATGTATGCCAAAAACTCAAATTTTAGGGGAAAGTTCTACTTCTTTAATCTCTTAGTGGGAAGATTCTTCTGCTTGTAGATTATAGCCATAAGCCCAATCTTTGTGTCGACTAACTTGAGGTTTTCTATCCCTTTATAGTAGAATCCTAAACAGAAGTTGATTTCTTTAGGGTCTAGAACTAAGGATTTTCCCATCACCTTGGTCTGGATCACACCATTAACCACTTCTCCTTTTATATATAATAATTCATAAACCAGTTTGGTGTATATCCTAGTGTCTTTGCCCAGTACAAACTTAATAAGTTGAAGGATATTGCCAAAATTGGTAGCAACTCCCACAAATTTGTTGATGTATAGTTAATTATCAGTGATGATCTGATGGAAAAACATGATTTCTTCTTAGGATTGAACTAAAAAGTAATGAAATCGGGTGAGATTTATGACTTAAAAATTAGGGCTCGAAAGTTTTGAAGAGAGAGAATATATAGCAAAAGAAAATATGATAACGAGTGAACTAGTGAAATTTGAAACTAAATAAAAACTTCCCTCATTTTTGGTTGAGTGGGACACGTGTTGAAATATTATTTGACAGTCAGACGGTGGTGTAGACTTACAGCAGTCACTTTTGGCCTTTCGTCTGACTTTCACATACTTTTGTCCAGTCGTGTTCGCCACTCGCTTATCCAACCTTTGAACTTTCAGTAAATGATCTTCATTTTCAATTCGTAGAGTGGAATATAAGCTATTAGCTTTCGTAGAGTAGTCCTTTGCAGAGTATTTCACTCTACAATCCACTTAGCTCTGTGATCCATCACTAAGCAATCTCACTCTACGATCTTCACCTGCATGGTTAAACTCACAAGACAGAATATATAATCAACTTAAATTTAACATGACTAGTTCATTTATTAGCTTAATAAATATGGATTCATCTAAGGGTTTTATAAACACGTAGCAAGTTGATCATCTGTTGGGATATAATGTAAAGTGATATTACCATTTAAAACATGATCCCTTATAAAGTGATGTCTTATATCTATATGTTTAGTCCTAGAATACAGAACAAGATTATGAGTTATAATAATTACTCTTGTGTTATCACAATAAATAGGAATAGATTTAAACTCAAACTCATAGTCAACTAACTGATTTTTCACCCTTAAGATTTGGGCACAACAGCTTCCAACAGTAATTTACTCAGCTTTTATAGTTGAAGTTGATATAGAGTTCTTCTTCTTACTGAACCATGAGATAAGTTTATTCCCTAGTAGTTGGTAAGTCCCACTAGTACTTTTCCTGTCTATTCTGTATCCTACAAAATCAATATCTGAATAACCAGTTAGATTAAAGGGAGACTCATTGGGATACCACATTCCCAAACTAAAACTGCCCTTGAGATATCTAAAAATTCTTTCAACATAAGTCAAATAGGATTCCTTAGGATTGGCTTAAAATCTAGCACATATGCATGTTAAAAATATAATGTCAGGTCTACTAGCAGTTAGGTATGGGAGAGAGTCAATCATACCTCTGTATTGAGTAATATCAATATTTTTATCATTTTTATCTTTGTTTAGCTTTGTTGAAAAAGCCATTAGAGTCTTCATGGGAGTGGCTGATTCTAAACTATATTTCTTCAATAAATCCTTGATGTATTTGGCTTGGTTAATGAATATGTTTTCATCAGTCTACTTCACTTATAGTCCAAGGAAGAAGTTCAGCTCACTCATCATACTCATTTTAAACTCTCTCTGCATAATCTTAGCAAATCTCTCACATAGCTTTTCATCAGTAAAACCAAAAATCATACTCATTTTAAACTTTCTCTCACATAGACCAAAAATTATATCGTTTACATAAATATGCACTAACAATTAATGTTTTATCTTTATTCTTCCAAACGAATATTATTGTGTCTACTCTACCTCTAATAAATTCTTTTTCAATAAAAAAAATTAGTTAATGTTTGATATCATGCTCTATGAGTTTGTTTTAATGCATAAAATGCTTTATCTAATTTATAAGCATAATTAGAATGACTTAGATCAATATAACCTGGATGTTGTTTAACATACACTTCTTCTTGAAGTTCACCATTCAAGAAAGCTCTTTCGACATCTATCTAAAAGACTTTGAACTTCATATGTTTTGCAAAGGCAAAGAACATCCTGATTGCTTCTAATCTTGTTATTGGTGCATAGGTTTCATAATAATCAATTTCTTCTTCTTGAAAGTAACCATTTTCCATCAGTCTGACCTTGTTCCTTGTGATAACCACATCTTCATCCATCTTGGCCTAAGGAACAATCTCCACACCTTGCTTCTTTCAAACTGGTTTAATTTATCTTGTATTGCTTCTATCCAGCTTCAGTATTGAAGAATGACATCAATCTGCTTAGGTTTTATTTGAGAAAGAAAGCTTAAATAGAAATATTCATTTTGAGTTGTAGATCTTGTTCTAACTCTTGTTGTTGGATCACCGATGATAAGATCTTATGTGTGATCCCTTGCCCAACTTCTTCTAGGTGGAACATTTATCCTTGTGCCTGCTTGTCTAAATACTTTAAGGTTTGGTTCTGCTGATTTTGAAGTTGACGGATCTTCAATTTGTAGAGTACCTAGATTAGGTATAGTTTGCTCTACGATTTTTTTATTGGACTCTATAATCCCTGGGTTGAGGATCGTAGAGTCAATATGTTCTACGTTTTTTGCTTCTGACTCGATGATTACAGTGTGGTTGATCATAGTATCTTCCTGCTCTAAGTTTTTATTAATTACCACAACCTTGTTTGGCTCAAGATCGTTAGTTTCATCAAATGTAATGTGAATAAAAACTTCAACAGTTAACATTTTTTTATTATATACATAGTAATCTTTGATAATATTAGAATAGCCAAGAAAAACACGTGTCTTACTTAGGTTAAAACTTAGTCAGATAGCTCTAAACGTTGTTAAGGATGTAGCAGGTACAAATAACTTAGTTAGATAACTCTACGGTAAGCTTTGTTATTTCTTTATAAAACTATTTTTCTAATTCTAGTTTTTAATTTGGATAGATAAATAATAAAAGTTGACTTAGCATAGGAAAGTTAAGGTTGAACCAAAAAAAAAAAGGTGAACGAAAAAGGGTATGTAAACCAAAATAAGGTGGATGAACCAACTTCTCTATTTAATTATAATATAGATAGATATGTTAATCATGTCATATTATGTTTAATCTTAACTATGTTGGTTATTATTTATAGGTTCACTTGTTAGTTAGCTTTTCATATGGTTCAAATGCTAAATTATGGCTTAGATTAATATTTTCTATATGTTAAGACATTAAATGAGATATAATTCTTTATATGTATTTTGAATAAAATAACATTACTATTGTTAATTTGGGTTTTGAATTTAATGACATGCACATCCTTGATTTTGATTTTGAATTGAATGACATTCCTATTTGATGATTTAGGGTTTTGAATTAAATGGCATATATTTTGCTCCCTGGGTTTATTTGTTAAATTAGGGCATGATGTGAGCTTAAGGTAGAATTTGCGGCTTTTGGACTCACATTCACAAGACTCATATTCCTTCCGGCCTTCCCTATGTTGGATTATAGATTAAATTTATAAATATAAAGTCTTATTGATAATTGTGGATTTGTGATGGACTAAAAGTTAGGTAACTCCTCGAATCCTATTATGAGAAAAAATCTTATTTACGGTAAAAAAATATTTTGGTAGTAATCCTATTTGTAGTAGATATATTTATTATATGCGAGTGTTCTAATTAAATCAGGAGAAATGAATTTGTGGGTACTCTATAAATAGAGTCTTGTGTTTAGAGAGAGATAATACAACCAAGAGATAGTAATATTCTAGAGAGTTGAGAGATGGTGTAATTGGGTCTTGGGTTGTTGTGTGAGTAAGGGTTTTTTAACTTTTATTTCATGTAAAAAGTTGTACTGTAGAGACTAATATATTGAAGTTGGTTTCGTGGATTAGGTCATTGAGGGCCAAATCACGTTAAATATTGTGTTATTTATTTTGTGTCATTTAATTCCCAATATGTGGTATCAAGAGCTAGGTTCATTGTATTTGAGGGCTGAAAATTAATTCGAGTAATATAATGGCGACGAATTTGGGTAAATTTGAGTTTCTCGTGTTCGATGGAAAAAAATAAATTTCACATTGTGGTAGAGTAGTGTGCAAGATATTTTGGTGTTGCAAGGACTTGATCAATGTAATGTCCTAGAATTTTCACATCTTTATTAATTAAATTATTAATTTAATTTCCAACGAGTTATTTTTACGAGATTATTTAAATCTTTTTATGTGATTAATTAATTATGTGATTAAATAATTATGTAATTAATTACTAAAATTAATTAAAGGGGGTCACTAATATGTTATTAAATTAGTGAACAAACCATAAAGTTTTAATATCAAATTAATTGATAAGTTTCCTATTAATTAAATATTCAATTAAATTGAATATAATGAGTGAATTAAATATAATAAATTAATTAATATGATTATTAATTAATGTAAATAATGTGAAATATTAATAATAATATTTATTAGTCCATTTAGTAATTTAATACTAATGGGTTAGAATATTTAATTATTTATTCCATTTAATTATTTATTTAATCATGGATTGAATAATTAATGTATAAATTATTAAATTAGCCCAACATGGGTCAATTAGTAGCCCAAGGGTAGAATAATAAAAATTTGACAATTTAGTAGCCCAAACAATTTAATAGAAGCCCAATTGGTATTTTAAATTAAAGCCCAATGATTGGCCCACTTGGAAAATACTTAAATTAACTATTAATTGTTTAAAAAATGAAATGTGTCATTGAATTTGGGACAAGGATGAAGCTACCAGCCGACAAGAGGGAGGAGAGGGAATGAGTTATTATTATTATTTGATTTTTCATTTAATTAATAAAAGGGTTGCTTGTTTTCTTTTTGTAGTACATGCACCATGCTTCTTTTCACCTAATGTGGTTAACTTGTGTAAGTATCCAATAGGTGCATGATGGGCTAAAATTATTAGATATAATTTGTGTATCTAGTAATATTTCAAGTATACTTGAAATGTGAGATATACTTCATTTTATTTTTCAAGCAAAAGAGAGCTAGAGAGAGTTGAGAGAAAACTTTAAGTGAGAGCATAATATTTGAGAGATCAAGTAAGAATAAGAAATCCTAAGTTAGTTCATGCCATCCTCTTTCACAACATATTTTGGAAAGAAGAGGAGAATAGCTATCAAAACGAGTTAGTTATTTTTAAACCCTAATCTTGCTTTTCTTTCAAGTTATGGTATAAATATTAGTGTAATAATTTCTATGGTTAATATCATGCTATGTATGTTTATATAGTTGATCATGTGTTTAACTTATGTGTTATGAGTTTTATTGAATGAAAAACATGTATTTGGTGGTGTGAAAATAAATCTCAAAATAATTATTAACGATAATTTTTGATAATATTTAGATTTAATGCTCTAATATTATAGAACATTAAATCATGAGAAAAACAAAGTTTGAATCACTCAAAATGGAGTTTTATACAAAAAGTTATAATTTATGGTAGTTTATGTTATGTAAAAATTTTTATAAAAAAATATTGATATTAAATCATGAAAAATTAATTTTTCATGTTATAAATTAATATAAGGTGATTGGTAATTTTTTTGGATTTTTATTGAGGATTTAAAGCTTACTTGATGGTATATTTTTAATTAAAATGGGTACTGTTCACGTTCTGTCGGAAGAAAAAATTTTAAGGGTTTCCGCGCAATGCGCGCCTGTCACTGTTCACCGAGGACACGGAGCCAAACGACGTCGTTTGGCGTCCGTGGAATTTTACTCCGCGCGTTATGCGCGGAGGCCATTTCCGGCCTTTCAAAAACGACGCCGTTTTGGTCCGAAAAAAATTGTAACGCGCGCCATGCGCGGTAGTTATTTTTCCGGCGAAATTACAAGTTTGCCCCTCCGTGTTTTTCTTGGCAGAATTACCATTCTGCCCTCGGTTCAGTTTTCGAATTATTTACGAAACTGCCATCGGTCCGGTTTTTCAACTTAATTACGAAAATGCCATTCGGGTTAATTTTAATTAATTTAAATATTTAAAAATTAATTTAAAATTATAACAAAAATAATAATAATACAAAAATAATATTGGGGAGGATATTTTTCATTAAGTTTAATATTTAAATATTTTAAATATTAATCTAGTTAGCTAAACCATGGTTAAGTTAAATAAATTTATTATTTATTTATTATTTTAAATGTTAATAATAAATAAAGATGATAAATTAGCAATTATTATTTAATGCCCATTAAATAATACTTAAAGAGAGATAAAATTTATAAATTAATTATTTATTTTTTAAAAATTATTAAATAATAAATAAGGATAATTAAGTAATTAATTATTATTTAATTAGAATTAAATAATGATTAATGGAAATTAAGTTATTAGAGTAATAATTTATTATTTAATTTAAATAATAAATAAGAATGAGTTGATTATTATTTAACCTTAAATAATAATTAAAATTAATTAAATAATTAATTATTATTTAATTGACATTAAATAATAATTAAAGAGGATTAAGATTAGTAAACTATTATTTAATTTCCTTAATTAAATAATAAGTAAGGTTAATTACTTGGTTAATTATTGGTTGATTAACATTAAATTAAAGAAGGTTAAAACTAAGTTAATAATTAATTATTATTTAATTATAATTAAATAATAAATAAGTACAATTAGTTATTATTTATTTTAAATAATAACTAGAGTTAATTAATTAATTTCTATTTAATCAATATTAAATAGTAATTAAAAAGAGATTGAGTTAATAAAATAAATTGAATTTAATTATGATTTAATTAAACAATTGTAATAAGTTGTTTAAGGGTTTAATAAGTGTCCAACACTTAAGAAAAATATTTTCTAACTTATTAAATTATTAACCTAAAATGATTAAGTGTCTATAAGGTTAATAATATTGTTTTGACTAATGTAAATTATGTGTTAGTACTTATGTGTGGTAAATAAGTTCGTTATTAAGCGTATAGTTATGCAAATACGCCGTACTAATTATTAGACCGACTTTATTAATGTTAGGTCTTTCAAAGCAAGTTAGTTAAAGCTAGACAATTATTGTAGCTGAGCAAACAGGCAAGTTCTCTAACCCTACTCAATTATTATCGTTGAACAAGTTTCCATACTTGTATTTATTGTTAAAGCTTGAAGTGGTTTAATTATTTAAAATTATTCCACATCCATATTGTTTATAAAATCGCACTTAGTGCACTTGAAGCTTATTAGTTCTTGATTCATGAACTGTACTAAAAATGTCAAAAGCTAATAGTTCAGCTAGACATTGCGTTTCTAAATTCAATAACTTGAATACTTTTAAAAGCTTATCCAAACCATTGTTGGGTGCGGATTTCTTATATTAAGTCTGAGAATTGAACAACCCTAAATTAGGGGATTTTGTGTCGGGAAACCGACTTTGGGCGCCAGTGACTAAATGTAATGCATATACAGCGGGTTGAATAGGCTGATCCCCTTGAAAACCAAACAACTCAAAGGGTCAGAGGAAACTCTATTATACCCTAGTTAGTTCAGGGTCCTTAGTGACCACTCAGCATTTTAAGATTCAAATATTCTGTTTATTAAAATTTGAATCCTGTTTCATTCACAATTGTTATATCTATTGTTGAATCATTGATGATATTTCTCATTCATTCATGATATATTAAATATATATGATTGTTCTAAACTTGCTGAGCAAACTAGTTGCTCATTCTTGCTATATCATGAACCATTTTTCAGATAATCCTGATTGCTCAAAGAAGGATAAGGGAAAAGGAAAGGCCAGAGCTTAAGTAGTTTATGCATGCTAATTAGATGCTTAAATTTGTGTTTACTGTTGTTAAACCTTTTGTAATTCCTTATGATAGGAACTGTTTATGTTAAGGTTAATAGACCCTGGTATTGTAACCTTTTTGTAAGGGAACCAATATGTATTATTCCGCGATATTTAAATGCAATGTATGTATTTAATTGTTAGTAATGTGTTGAATAGTGAGAACCAAACTCGAGGTTATGGAACCCGGATTTGGGGTCGTCACAGGTTGGTATCAGAGTTTTAGGTTAGAAACGTTAGGATTTGCGAAACCTAAGTTATAACCTTAGTATTAAACTCATATCGAGTGCGTTAGGGGATGAATCGGGGAGATTCATCATGTTGTGTATTGTTGGAGATGGATTGAGAAAATCCATCGAGCCGAGATGTACATGATAAAATATCATTTCATTTCATCAATGAATATATTTTATTGCTGTACTAACGTGTGTTATTGTTTTATGATATAGGATGGCAGAGATCGGACAGTCGAGTCGCACTGCTGAGGAGGACTATATTGATATCCATATGGATACTGCACAGCCGATGGTGGCTGCACCTGTAGAGGAGCCAGAGTCAGATCCTGAGGAGGGGGATCGTGTGGAGCCCGTCTGGGGCGGAGTCATGAGGCCTTACAGTGAGGATGAGGCAGAGTCAGAGGAGTCTGAGGAGGAGGAGTTAGCT
This sequence comes from Hedera helix, assembly GCA_947179155.2. Taxonomy (NCBI): domain Eukaryota; kingdom Viridiplantae; phylum Streptophyta; class Magnoliopsida; order Apiales; family Araliaceae; genus Hedera; species Hedera helix. Next base: position 22,217,614 of record OX359282.1, on the reverse strand, counting down.
GATGGCATGGGCACCACTGCCGCTGACATCATAGAGGGACTGACCGATAGGAACGAGGGGCTGGAGGCAAGGGTCCAACATCTAGAGGAGCAGAATCTGACCCACCAGCACATGGAGGATCAGTATAGGGATGCGGCTTATCAGTTCTCTGGCGAGAACACAGAGCTGAAGGAGAGGATTGTAGGACTTGAGGATCAGATACAGGAGTACGAGGATTCGGTGGAGCACTTTGCAGTGCTGACACATCAGCTGGTAGATCAGGATGTGGAGCTGCAGGCTAAGTTAGCAGTAGCTGAGACTAGGTTAGCCGAGGCTGAGCTGAAGGTTCAGCAGGTTCAGGCAGAGAAGGCCGCCATCCGTGCACATTGGCAGGAGGCGATAGAGGACCGTATAGAGATGGAGAGACAGCGGGATGCCGCTTATGGTCAAATGATTGAGCTAGAGGAGGAGGTCCGCGAGAAGCGGGTGAGGACGGATAGACTTAGCTATGTCTACCGATCTTCATATGGTAGGCTTCAGAGCAGGGTGCACTACTACCCAGCTGAGGAGGGCCAGTCTATGCACACCATCAGCAGGAGTGTGGTGATGGCCATCGGGGATGAGGAGTATGACGACGCGATCCGTAGGGGGATGCGTAGTCAGTAGTAGTAGTAGTTATTTTCTAATTTCGTATGTAAATAGATGCAGTAGAACCCAACTTTTGTTTTATTAGAGGGTTAATATGTCACTAAATCCCAACTCTAGGAAGTTGTAGGATATGTCAGATCCCATCTTTTGTAGCTTCTCAGGGATAGAAGCATTTATAGCAGTATGTTGTCGATGTAAAGTGCTATGCACTACTGTTTTAGCATATGAATATAAATGCAGTCAAATTTACGTTTATATGTGTGTTGAAATAATTATTTGTATTTTAGCTAAATATTGTCTAAGATACAAAATAATGAAATGAAAAAGATGAAACCAGTATAATAATGTAAATTTTTGTTTATAACAGAAAATGCCGCCAGGTAGACAACCACCAAGGAACCAGGGGGTAGAAGAGTCAGTTAACAACGACGCGGGGGGTCACAACGTAGACCCTATGCAAAACTTCGTCGACATGCTAGCTGAGGCAATGCAACACAGACATCCTGTTGTAGCAAATCCACCACCACCACCACCAACTCAGTTGGCAAATTTCAAAGATTTTAAAGCGGTGGGACCGCCAGAGTTTAGGGGAACGTCGGACCCGATAGAGGCCCAGTCTTGGATAAAAGGAGATAGAGAAGACGTTCGTTATCGCAAGAGTAGCTGAGGAGCAAAAGACAGTTTTTGCTACCTACATGATGAAGGGCGAAGCCAATTTCTGGTGGGAAGCCAATCAGAATAGGGCTGGGGATGGTGTGGTGCCCTGGACAAAATTTAAGGAAATATTCGACGAGAATTATTTCCCGAAAAGTATGAAGAGTAGGATGGAGGTAAGGTTTCTAGAACTGAAACAGGAGAACATGTCGGTACCCGGAGTACGCGGCAAAATTTAATGAGTTGGCCAGGTTCGCTCCACATCAGGTAGACACGGAGGAACGCAAGGCCAGGAGGTTCGAGAATGGATTGAGACCTTGGATATTCAACAAGGTAGCAGTACTGCAGATTGACTCGTTCGCAACTTTGTTGGAGAAGTCAATTATTGCTGAAGGAGGAAGCGACGCGTTAACCAAGTACAACTAGGAGAGAAACAAGAAGAAAAATGAAGGGGGAAGCAAGAACAGCAACAGTGGAGGCAATAATAACAGCAACAAACGTAAATGGGACAACAGCAACAACGACAAGAGCTCGGGGAATCAACAAGGAAGTGTTCAGAAAAAGCCAGCATGCAATATTTGTGGAAAGAATCATTTCGGGGAGTGCAGGAAAGGCAAGAACACGTGCTATAATTGCGGTCAGGTGGGACATATTTCTCCAAATTGTCCCCTCCCAAAGAAAGTGAGATGCTTTTCTTGCGGAGCATCTGACCACTTGATAAAGGATTGCCCTAAGAAAAAGAATGACGGGAGTAGCGGCTACAAGGGCAATAACAGTAAACTGGCTATCGGGGGACCGGTACCACAGAACAAGCCGACAGCCCGGACATTCAATATGACGGTGCAAGATGCCGTGGGGTCAAAAGACGTGGTGTCAGGTATTATTCCGATCAATAATATAAATGCATATGTATTGTTTGATTCGGGTGCTACCTGTTCATTTGTGTCTGATGATTTCGCTAGACGATTAGAGTTGCCTAGGGACAAACTAGAAAACTCAATGAACATAGAAGTTGCTAATAAAAAGGTGATTCCGGTAGAGTACATACATAGAAATTGTTGTGCTGAAATCAGGGGTCAGAAATTAAATGTGAATCTAATTCCAATACGTCTGGGGGAATTTGATGTAATACTTGGGATGGATTGGTTGTTTAACCACGGGGCGATAGTTGATTGTCAGAAGAAGTGCATACACCTTAAGACACCAAATAAGTCTAAGGTTGTATTTTATGGCAGCAAGTCGTCAAGACAGTCTTCTTGTCTGACGATGATGCAAGCCAAGAAATTATTGAAGAAAGGTTGTGTAGGGTATTTGGCTCATGTGGTTGACACACAAGTGGTGAGTCCCGGGATGGAGCAAATACCAGTAGTCAGGGAATTTATGGATGTTTTTCCAGATGTACTGCCGGGTTTACCGCCGGACAGGGAGATAGAATTTGTAATTGATTTAGTACCGGGGACATCACCGATATCGAAAGCACCATATAGGATGGCTCCGGTAGAACTGAAGGAATTGATGGTGCAATTGCAGGAGTTGTTAGATAATAAGTACATTCAGCCAAGTGTTTCTCCATGGGGAGCACCGGTGCTGTTTGTAAAAAAGAAGGATGGATCGATGAGATTGTGTATGGATTATAGAGAGCTGAATAAGGTGACAATTAAGAACAAGTACCCGTTACCACGAATTGACGATCTTTTTGATCAATTGAAAGGGGCGAAGTACTTTTCAAAGATTGACTTAAGGACTGGTTATCATCAGTTGAAAGTCAGGAAGGAGGATATACCCAAGACGGCATTCAGAACTCGATATGGGCATTATGAGTTTCTGGTGATGTCGTTTGGACTAACGAATGCGCCAGCCGCATTTATGGACATGATGAACAGAATATTCAAGCAATACTTGGATAAATTTGTAGTCGTGTTCATTGACGATATTTTGGTGTATTCCAAAACGGAGGAAGAGCATGCTGAACACCTAAGATTGGTGTTGGAGATTTTACGGAAGGAGCGGTTGTACGCTAAGTTTTCAAAGTGTGAATTCTGGTTGGAGAGAGTTCAATTTTTAGGTCATGTTATTGACAAGGAGGGAGTTTCGGTTGATCCGGCGAAGGTTGAATCGGTAATGAATTGGGAACAACCAAGGACGCCGACAGAAGTAAGAAGTTTCTTAGGGTTAGCGGGTTACTATCGGAGGTTCATACAAGACTTCTCAAAGATAGCAACACCGTTGACCAACTTAACAAGAAAGACGGTAAAATACGTGTGGACGGAGAAGTGTGAGGAAAGTTTTCAGGAGTTAAAGAAAAGACTTAGTGAAGCACCTGTATTGACCTTACCAGACGATACAGGAGGTTTTACGGTCTACAGTGATGCATCGCACAAGGGGCTTGGCTGTGTGCTTATGCAAAACGGCAAAGTCGTTGCGTATGCGTCCAGACAATTAAAAGATTATGAGAAGGGATATCCTACCCACAACTTGGAATTGGCAGCGGTAGTGTTTGCCCTTAAAATTTGGAGGCATTATTTGTATGGAGAGAAATGTGAGATATTCACAGACCATAAGAGTCTAAAGTATATCTTCACACAGAAGGAGTTGAATATGAGGCAACGGAGATGGTTGGAATTGATCAAAGATTATGATTGTGAAATTCTATATCATCCCGGCAAGGCCAACATAGTAGCGGATGCTCTGAGTAGAAAGAGCAGGGAGAAATTGTTCATATTGACAGATCAAGAACAATTGGTTCAAGAGATGGCTCGAATGGAGTTGGAAGTGAGAAGTCCAAACGAGTCAATAGAAGTCGAGGTGAGCCCAACCTTGTTAGATAGGGTGAAAGAGGCTCAAGACAAAGATGAGGAATGTGACAGAATCCGGAAGAGGATGACCGATGGAGAAGAGGTCAAGTTTAAAATTGATAGCATGGGATTGCTGAGATTTGAAAATCGTGTTTGGGTACCGCTAGTGCCTGAATTACGAGAGGAAATTTTGCAAGAGGCCCACAGTACGAGATACTCGATACATCCGGGGAGTACGAAGATGTATCAAGATCTACGTCAGCATTTTTGGTGGCCGAATTTAAAAAGGGAGGTTGCAGAATGTGTCAGCCGATGCCTAACTTGTCAAAGGGTAAAGGCCGAACATCAGAGACCAAGTGGATTGTTACAGCCATTAGAAATTCCTGAGTGGAAATGGGAGCATATCACAATGGATTTTGTGGTAGGACTTCCAGCAACACAGAAAGGATATGACGCAATTTGGGTGATTGTGGATCGGCTAACAAAGTCAGCGCACTTTTTGCCGATCAAGATTAGGTTCAGTTTGGATCAGTTGGCCAAATTGTACATCAAAGAGATAGTCTCAAGACATGGGGTGCCGGTATCGATTGTGTCAGACAGAGACCCGCGCTTCACGTCAAAATCTTGGAGAAGTCTTCAGGAGAGATTGGGGACACAGTTGAGAATGAGTACAGCGTATCATCCGCAGACTGATGGGCAAAGTGAAAGAACAATTCAGACATTGGAAGATATGCTCAGAGCCTGCGTGATGGATTTCAAGGGCAGTTGGGAAACCCATCTACCACTAGTTGAGTTTGCATACAACAATAGTTATCATGCGAGCATAGGCATGCCGCCTTACGAAGCTTTATATGGCAGAAAATGCAGAACACCTCTATGTTGGGATGAGGTAGGAGAACGCCGACTGTTGGGGCCAGAATTGGTTCAACAGACGGTAGAAATTATCAAGGTAATAAGAGCTCGGCTAGTAGCAGCTCAAGACCGTCAAAAGAAATACGCCGATTTACATCGACAGAAACGAGACTTCAAAGTGGGGAGTTTTGTGTTCATTAAGGTATCTCCCTGGAAATGGAAGATCAGGTTTGGAAAGAAGGGGAAATTGAGTCCAAGGTTCATAGGACCGTTCGAAATATTGAGAAGAGTGGGTGAAGTAGCATACGAGGTAGCTTTACCTCCTGAATTGGAACATATTCACAATGTGTTTCACGTGTCGGTATTGCGGCCATACAAACCAGACTACAAGCACGTTATCTCCTATGAACCAATTCAAGTCGGGAAGGACTTATCATATGAAGAAGTTCCTGTTCAGATACTCGATAGGAAAGAACAGAAACTGAGAAATAAGATAATTCATTCTGTCAAAGTACTTTGGAGGAATCACGCCATTGAAGAAGCTACGTGGGAATTAGAGGAGGAAATGAGGGCAAATTACCCGTTTTTATTTGAGTAACCTTATTTTTACAATTCTGAGGACGGAATTTTTATAAGGAGGGGAGAATGTAATGTCCTATAATTTTCACATCTTTATTAATTAAATTATTAATTTAATTTCCAACGAGTTATTTTTACGAGATTATTTAAATCTTTTTATGTGATTAATTAATTATGTGATTAAATAATTATGTAATTAATTACTAAAATTAATTAAAGGGGGTCACTAATATGTTATTAAATTAGTGAACAAACCATAAAGTTTTAATATCAAATTAATTGATAAGTTTCCTATTAATTAAATATTCAATTAAATTGAATATAATGAGTGAATTAAATATAATAAATTAATTAATATGATTATTAATTAATGTAAATAATGTGAAATATTAATAATAATATTTATTAGTCCATTTAGTAATTTAATACTAATGGGTTAGAATATTTAATTATTTATTCCATTTAATTATTTATTTAATCATGGATTGAATAATTAATGTATAAATTATTAAATTAGCCCAACATGGGTCAATTAGTAGCCCAAGGGTAGAATAATAAAAATTTGACAATTTAGTAGCCCAAACAATTTAATAGAAGCCCAATTGGTATTTTAAATTAAAGCTCAATGATTGGCCCACTTGGAAAATACTTAAATTAACTATTAATTGTTTAAAAAATGAAATGTGTCGTTGAATTTGGGACAAGGATGAAGCTACCAGCCGACAAGAGGGAGGAGAGGGAATGAGTTATTATTATTATTTGATTTTTCATTTAATTAATAAAAGGGTTGCTTGTTTTCTTTTTGTAGTACATGCACCATGCTTCTTTTCACCTAATGTGGTTAACTTGTGTAAGTATCCAATAGGTGCATGATGGGCTAAAATTATTAGATATAATTTGTGTATCTAGTAATATTTCAAGTATACTTGAAATGTGAGATATACTTCATTTTATTTTTCAAGCAAAAGAGAGCTAGAGAGAGTTGAGAGAAAACTTTAAGTGAGAGCATAATATTTGAGAGATCAAGTAAGAAGAAGAAATCCTAAGTTAGTTCATGCCATCCTCCTTCACAACATATTTTGGAAAGAAGAGGAGAATAGCTATCAAAACAGGGTAGTTATTTTTAAACCCTAATCTTGCTTTTCTTTCAAGTTATGGTATAAATATTAGTGTAATAATTTATATGGTTAATATCATGCTATGTATGTTTATATAGTTGATCATGTGTTTAACTTATGTGTTATGAGTTTTATTGAATGAAAAACATGTATTTGGTGGTGTGAAAATAAATCTCAAAATAATTATTAACGATAATTTTTGATAATATTTAGATTTAATGCTCTAATATTATAGAACATTAAATCATGAGAAAAACAAAGTTTGAATCACTCAAAATGGAGTTTTATACAAAAAGTTATAATTTATGGTAGTTTATGTTATGTAAAAAATTTTATAAAAAAATATTGATATTAAATCATGAAAAATTAATTTTTCATGTTATAAATTAATATAAGGTGATTGGTAATTTTTTTGGATTTTTATTGAGGATTTAAAGCTTACTTGATAGTATATTTTTAATTAAAATGGGTACTGTTCACGTTCTGTCGGAAGAAAAATTTTTAAGGGTTTCCGCGCAATGCGCGCCTGTCACTGTTCACCGAGGACACGGAGCCAAACGACGTCGTTTGGCGTCCGTGGAATTTTACTCCGCGCGTTATGCGCGGAGGCCATTTCCGGCCTTTCAAAAACGACGCCGTTTTGGTCCGAAAAAAATTGTAACGCGCGCCATGCGCGGTAGTTATTTTTCCGGCGAAATTACAAGTTTGCCCCTCCGTGTTTTTCTTGGCAGAATTACCATTCTGCCCTCGGTTCAGTTTTCGAATTATTTACGAAACTGCCATCGGTCCGGTTTTTCAACTTAATTACGAAAATGCCATTCGGGTTAATTTTAATTAATTTAAATATTTAAAAATTAATTTAAAATTATAACAAAAATAATAATAATACAAAAATAATATTGGGGAGGATATTTTTCATTAAGTTTAATATTTAAATATTTTAAATATTAATCTAGTTAGCTAAACCATGGTTAAGTTAAATAAATTTATTATTTATTTATTATTTTAAATGTTAATAATAAATAAAGATGATAAATTAGCAATTATTATTTAATGCCCATTAAATAATACTTAAAGAGAGATAAAATTTATAAATTAATTATTTATTTTTTAAAAATTATTAAATAATAAATAAGGATAATTAAGTAATTAATTATTATTTAATTAGAATTAAATAATGATTAATGGAAATTAAGTTATTAGAGTAATAATTTATTATTTAATTTAAATAATAAATAAGAATGAGTTGATTATTATTTAACCTTAAATAATAATTAAAATTAATTAAATAATTAATTATTATTTAATTGACATTAAATAATAATTAAAGAGGATTAAGATTAGTAAACTATTATTTAATTTCCTTAATTAAATAATAAGTAAGGTTAATTACTTGGTTAATTATTGGTTGATTAACATTAAATTAAAGAAGGTTAAAACTAAGTTAATAATTAATTATTATTTAATTATAATTAAATAATAAATAAGTACAATTAGTTATTATTTATTTTAAATAATAACTAGAGTTAATTAATTAATTTCTATTTAATCAATATTAAATAGTAATTAAAAAGAGATTGAGTTAATAAAATAAATTGAATTTAATTATGATTTAATTAAACAATTGTAATAAGTTGTTTAAGGGTTTAATAAGTGTCCAACACTTAAGAAAAATATTTTCTAACTTATTAAATTATTAACCTAAAATGATTAAGTGTCTATAAGGTTAATAATATTGTTTTGACTAATGTAAATTATGTGTTAGTACTTATGTGTGGTAAATAAGTTCGTTATTAAGCGTATAGTTATGCAAATACGCCGTACTAATTATTAGACCGACTTTATTAATGTTATGTCTTTCAAAGCAAGTTAGTTAAAGCTAGACAATTATTGTAGCTGAGCAAACAGGCAAGTTCTCTAACCCTACTCAATTATTATCGTTGAACAAGTTTCCATACTTGTATTTATTGTTAAAGCTTGAAGTGGTTTAATTATTTAAAATTATTCCACATCCATATTGTTTATAAAATCGCACTTAGTGCACTTGAAGCTTATTAGTTCTTGATTCATGAACTGTACTAAAAATGTCAAAAGCTAATAGTTCAGCTAGACATTGCGTTTCTAAATTCAATAACTTGAATACTTTTAAAAACTTATCCAAACCATTGTTGGGTGCGGATTTCTTATATTAAGTCTGAGAATTGAACAACCCTAAATTAGGGGATTTTGTGTCGGGAAACCGACTTTGGGCGCCAGTGACTAAATGTAATGCATAAACAGCGGGTTGAATAGGCTGATCCCCTTGAAAACCAAACAACTCAAAGGGTCAGAGGAAACTCTATTATACCCTAGTTAGTTCAGGGTCCTTAGTGACCACTCAGCATTTTAAGATTCAAATATTCTGTTTATTAAAATTTGAATCCTGTTTCATTCACAATTGTTATATCTATTGTTGAATCATTGATGATATTTCTCATTCATTTATGATATATTAAATCTATATGATTGTTCTAAACTTGCTGAGCAAACTAGTTGCTCATTCTTGCTATATCATGAACCATTTTTCAGATAATCCTGATTGCTCAAAGAAGGATAAGGAAAAAGGAAAGGCCAGAGCTTAAGTAGTTTATGCATGCTAATTAGATGCTTAAATTTGTGTTTACTGTTGTTAAACCTTTTGTAATTCCTTATGATAGGAACTGTTTATGTTAAGGTTAATAGACCCTGGTATTGTAACCTTTTTGTAAGGGAACCAATATGTATTATTCCGCGATATTTAAATGCAATGTATGTATTTAATTGTTAGTAATGTGTTGAATAGTGAGAACCAAACTCGAGGTTATGGAACCCGGATTTGGGGTCGTCACAATCAATGTTTGGAGGAAAAAAAACCATACGAGATGAATGAACCAAGTTGGAAACATTTCACAAGAGGACGCTAAGCACAATATGTTCGTCGTTAGCACCTGAGATAAAGTATAATGTGTTGAAAGAGACTGATCCAAAAAAGTTACAAAAAAGCTTGAGAAGAGTTATGCTTTGAAGTCGCTAACCAACAGATTGTGCTTGAAAATGAAATTGTACTCCTTAAAGATGGATGAAAGGATGAATCTCCATGATCATCTAAATATTTTTAACAGGTTAGTGTCAAAATTATTGAATACAGATGAAAAATTGGAAGATAAGGAGAAGTCATTGCTCTTATTGTCATCTTTGCCCAAGTCATACAAGTCATTAGTGCAAATATTATTAGTGGAAAAATCAACTTTAATTTTAGATGAGGTGGTTACTGTTTTGTGAGAAAGTCAAAAGTTGATAGGAGAGGAGAACAATAACATTGGTGAGCAAGCACGTACTAACCATGGTAGGTTCCAATCGAGAGAGGCGTCAATTGAGAGATAATAATAGAGGAAGATCAAGATCTATACCAAGAGATTACAATGATAGAGAGTGATATTATTGTCGAGAGAAAGGTTACATTTAATGCCAATGCAAAACATTAAGTGAGGACATGAAAAGTTTAAGGAAGCATAAAAAAAAAACTGAAAAAGAAAGAAAAAGTTAAAGAAGCTAATTTGCTTAATGAAACTAAAGGAGAAGTTGTTTTAACAACTAAGAGTGACTACAATGAAGATGGATGGGTATTGGACTCTACGACTTCTATGCATATATGCAAGGAGAAAGATTGCTTTGAGAATTTGAAGCAAGACGGAGAATTTGGCTACGTTGATGCGGTAAATAAAGAGAGAGTGAAGATTGAAGGCGTTGGAAGTGTTCGTTTCAAATTTCGTGATGGTTCTAAGAAAATTCTTGAGAATGTATATTATGTCCCTAGTTGTGGTGAAACTATAATTTCATTGGGAGATTTATCCTCAGGTGGATATACATACGTGGGTCAAGGAGATTCTTGTAAAGTGTTCAAGGAAGACAAACTAATTATTCAAGGTTGGAGGAATAAAAAATTAAAGTGTGCTGGATGGACAGTCTATGCGTAGAAAGAAGACCAAGAAGAGCAACTATTGAGTGAAGTTCAAGGATGAAATTGAAGTATTTGGGGATTCAAGTCGAGGGATGAATTGTTAGGTAACTCCTTGAATCCTATTATGAGACGAAAGTTTATTTATGGTAGAAATTTATTTTGGTAGTAATTCGATTTGTAGTAGATATGTTTATTATATGAGAGTGTCTTAATTAAATTAGGAGAACAAGAATTGTGGGTACTCTATAAATAGAGTTTTGTGTTTAAAGAAGGGTAACACAACCAAGGGGTAGTAACATCCTAGAGAGTTGAGAGATGATATAATTGGGTATTGGATTATTGTGTGAGGGAATATTTTTTAACTTTTATTCCGTGTAAAAAGTTATATTGTGGAGATTAATATATTGAAGTTTGTTTTGTGGATTAGCTCATTCAGGATCAAACCACATTAAATATTATGTTATTTATTTTGCATGATTTAATTCTTAATACTAAATTAAGAGTTAGATAACTTTCATACCCTACACACTTATTTTAGGCCCAATTGTAAAATGAATACTTTGTGTTGGTTTAAAATGGACCTAAAATATGATCAAGTTGACTCTAATACCCAAACAACCCATTTGAGATCCTAAATTAATTGGTTATGCCTTTCATATGTTAAAACGATTTTCTAAAAAGAAAATTAACAAATGATTTTGAAAGTTAAAGAATATGGAAAGACAATTTTGAACCAAAAGAAAATATAATTGGAAACGACTCAATATTTGAATGATTTTTAAAATCTAAAATCAAATTTGGAATAACATCTTTGCAAAACAATCTTTGGAATGACTCTTATAAAATTTAAAAGCTTGACATACTCTTTTAAAATTAAAAGACATTTTTAAATGACTCTTAAAAAATTTATAAGAAAAAAACATCTTTGGAATGACATATTTTTATAAGCCCTACTTTAGATCAAGTAAAATTAATTTCATAGATCAGGATCAATTATAATTATGTTTCAAGGTGTCGGTTGTTTTAAGGCCATCGACTTGTTTTTGTTCTAACTTGGAGCCCGTTTCAAATTAGGCAATTGGATCTGGAGCCGCTAGCTTTTTCATATATATATATATATATATATATATATATATATATATATATATAAGTGTAAAAAAAATCTTGAACAAATCATGAATTTTTTAGAATTGTATTAAAAATCTCATCAAAAACTTACAGAAAAAATTTGAATGACTTTTAACATGTGTACCCGAAACTAACACGGTTAGGTAGGTAACACGATACAACTTATATATATAACACCATGTACAATTTTAAAATGAATAGTAAAAGGATGGTTTTAATAAAGGTTCAATAATGCTTTTTTCATTATTTTTTCATCTTTCATTTATTTTTTCTGTCATTCTTATTTTTTGGGCATTCTTCAATTTGAGCATATTTATTGCATTTGGAAAGTTTTACTTGCGAAAAAGGGTTGGCACAACTTGATTCTCTGTCCCATTGAAAGAATGTCATTTATCATGCACTTCTTGATCTTATCTCTCCCATTCTGCTTTTCAAAGTCTCATTCTCCATCTCTATCCCGATATTCAAAGTATACTTCTTAATGTCAAAGCTTTCAATAGAAATTTGCAGGAACATCGTACACTCCTACAGAAAAATTAATTACACCACATATGAAGAGGTTCGTTGAGATATACTCCCTCCGGTTCAATTAAGTTTGATATTTTCAAAATTAACATGTGATATTTTTAAATTCAAAAGACCGATATGACTTGTGGATACAATAATTGATGAATGATTTAGGGAACAAAATACAATAAAGACTACAATTATACAATCAGATTACAAAAGGTTTCTTTTATTGAAAAGACGAACAAGTCAAATTTAAGACGATGTTTTATATATTGAAGAAATAGACAATTGATTAAGATTTCACATGTCAATCATTCTGAAAAGGGAGGGATACTCTGCTCATGCCTGAAAAAATTGTCAGGATCAACTAAAGACTTCACTATAACCAATCTATCAAAATTATTCTTGAAATACTTTTTACCCCATATGCTCGCTTGCTTGTAACTTGTACGCCCTTGTAGATTATTCACTCCCAAGTCAAGATCATTATAATTCACATACGCAGTTCTTGGATTCTTGGTAACATATGGCGTCAAGTACTTATACAACCTCCTAATCCAATCCATTGCCTTTGCAGTATCTCCATCAGTTTGCACCCTCATATACATCTTGTACAAAGTTCCAGCTCTATGGGGAAATGGAATTGCTGATTCCGAGATCTCATCCATCCTTCCCCCGTATGAAGTAAGAATAAAGTTTGTTGTACCAGGCTCAGTTTCAAGAAGAATTTTCCATATCCCATTTAAACCTTTTCTTGACAATGGTTTATCCACATAATCTGATTTTGCTTTAAAAGGAATCTTGTACGAAGTTCTGTTCAGAAAAACAGAAGGAGAATCTTCAGCCGAAAAAAGGGAAAAAAGGAGTAAAGATTGTAGGTAACTAACTTCGTCACAATCTTCTTTCACCAGACCCAATTCTGGTAATTTTTTCTTCATCAGAGAAAGTAGTCTTTCTTGTCGGCCAAGAAACAAACATATGAATCTTAGTCTTACTGTTTTATCAGTTGCATTAGTGTTCAAATCGTCAATAAGTACTGTTTTCGCAGCTTCATTAGGTGCATTTCTCCGTATAGGATTCGCAAGAACTCTGATTTCAATATCTTTGGTTAGTTTTGGTGCAACAGTCTGCCATTTATGAAGAATATCGGTTCCATTTTGCTCCAAAGTTCTGTCAACTTGAAAAACAGTCACTATTTTTGGGACAGGAACTAGCTTTATCTTCCAAGAAAGAATGACACCAAAGCTAGAAGCCCCTCCACCTCTAATGGCCCAAAATAAATCTTCTCCCATTGCTTTTCTATCGAGAATTCTTCCATTAACGTCGATCAAACGAGCATCAATAACATTATCAGCAGCAAGACCATATTTTCGTCTCAGCAAGCCATACCCTCCGCCACTGATTAGTCCACTAACACCAACAGTGTACCAAATACCACCCGGAAACCCGAGTCTATCATTACTTTTCTGAGCAATGTTATAGTAAAGTTCACCTAAAGTTGCACCAGCTTGAACCCACGCAGTTGCAGATACGGGATCCACATTGAGGGATCGAAGATTAATCATATCGAGCAACACAAATGGGACTTTTGATACATAAGAAAGACCCTCGTAATCATGACCTCCACTTCTTGTCCTAATTTGAATATCGTATTTCTTGGAGCAATAAATGACCGTTTGGATTTCGGATTCATGCGTTGGTGTAACGATAACTAGAGGTTTTGGGGTGCTTGGAGATGCAAATCGCAGGTTGTTAATGGAAAACTCTAACACAGATGTGTAAGAAGAGTTTTTCGGGGTGTAAATAACTTCTGGGGATATTCGCGAAAGGCATTGAAGAAAATCACCATGAGAATTAGACGAGGCAGAAAATGTAAAGCTTAAAAAGAGAAGAACAAGAGCAAATGAAGGCATGGAATAAGTTGGGATCTTCATTATTGTGGAATGTATGTTTATTTATGATTTGAGGTATATATGAAATGATTATGATGTGCAAGCTATTTATAGTGGCTTTTAGGAGACAAAGCAATCTGTTCAAGTAAAATATAAAATAAAAGCATGGAATGAGTTTTAGAGAAATGGTCTAAATATGATTTCTGAAAATGGTTGACAAGATTTAAATTGGTGGGCGCGCACTTGGCAGGAAATTGCCTGATCTTGAAGGTCCTTTTCTAAAATTTGCAATTATTAAGGATATGTACGTATTTTTTTCATATATACCTTTAAAAATAATACTCTTTTAATTTTAAAATATAAGATTATTATTGATTTTTTGAAGTCAACTTATAACTTTTTAAAGTCAAGATAAATTATGTTAATTTTTTAGTTTTAATTAATACAATAATAAATATCACAAAATATTTAAAAAACACTAGTCATTGTAAACTTTATAATTTTATAATTTTTAATATATCATATCAATTTTACGTTTAAAAAAGCATCAAATTAAATTTATAAAGTCAACGATAGTCTTATAATTTAAAATTAATGAGATTCTTTTTTGATAATGGAAGGAGTATGATTTAATGTATATAGATACACGTTGGGTTCATAAGGTTTAAAGAATTCAGACTAGTGTCCAACTTGCGTCTCTTCTCTCATCTCATTTTATGTATTAATTTCAAGTAATTTTTATTTATTGATAAAATTAACTATAATAAACTAATGACATCTGACAACAATACATTATATGGGACAAGAGATGAGCCTTGGATTCGCATTAAATATATACAAATCATAAGAGTACTGGTGGCGGCAGTTCCTTTCTCAGAAAATTTAAATAATTACAAAATAAAATACATGACTTTGAATTAATCAAACACAAACATCCTTCATTTCTTTTTGCCATTAAAGCAGCGTTATTTTATTACAGCTTTGATTCTACTGATTAAAAGTATATATATATATATATATATATATATATATATGCACCAGAAAAAATATGGTTGACTTCAGAAAAGATGTATAATTATGGAGACTAATTATTGATCGTGTCCAAGTACAAAGAAAAAGAATGTTGACTGTATAAAAAACTGAATAATATATAATCTTACTTGAAACTGTCTATTGAGCTATTTAAAGTACACGACGACCAAGTTACACCACTTCTACACAAAATGCCAGGTATTAATTTTTGTAAATTCTGATTCGTGACGGTTTAAAATAGATAATTTAATTTTTTAAAATAAATTACATTTTATATACTAAAAAATTATAATTATATAGTATTTATATAACAAAAATGATCTAAAATATTATATAAATATAATTTATTTTTATACACTGACCATTTTACACTAATTGAAATCAGTATCCAGCTTTTGCCTAGTTGGTACCAAAAGTTCTCCGCGGGCGGTATATATATCTTTTTCACCAAGGTCTGACCTTCAATCGATGCTTATTGAATCCGATGCCCTGAACTCTCTACTTGTGTTTTTGAGTTTTTTGTCAAATGCCCATATATCTGGATTACCAAAAAGTTCAAGTCAACCAAACAAAAAATAATATGATTATCATTTTTATTTAGCCAAGTTGATAAAACTTGGTCAAAATTAAATCAAATTGATTCAAATGTCAATTGGTTAAAACCTTTTTTAAACTTATGGGATACATAGAATTTTTGCTACACTGTTGTAATAGTAGGATACATGAGTATTTTTTACGTATTACGCTGTCCTTTGTAGAATTTGTCTCCATGTTTGTTTTGAAAAACCTCTAGTGATATATATAATAGTATTGGTTCCTTTTCAAAATGTAACAGATGAATATTGACTTTTAAATGAGACTTTGATGCATATTTAAAATTTAAATAGTTTTGACATCTACAATTGTATTAACAAAAATTAAATATATTTCAAATTTGTTTTTCAAAAGTCGGCATTGAAAATATATTTTAAAAATGGAAGGTAATGCAGGAGCATCTGAGCTTGATCTTGATCATGTCGATCTGTTAGCTAGCACATTAACGGAACTACAGTACCTAGAGAAAGCGAATCGAGACAAAGTTAAAAGGCGCCGATGACCTCGGGCAAGTAAGATGGGATCGGCCTATTAACCTTAATCTCGGATCGATAATACTCTTCGGGGGACCTAGAGGTCGGGACCGATAATGCTCTTCGGGGACGACTTCAGTCCTTTATTCTTGATAGTTTTTATTTCCTTTTATTTTATTTCATTTATTATTATTGGGCATATAACTAGCTATTAATTATTAGGTGTCATATGGTAAGTGCACGTGAGTTGGTTACTAAAGAAAGGTAGTGACAGATATTGGGGATCAGCTACGTGGCAGGAGAGAGAAAGATTTGTTAGAATCCATTAGCCACCTTTCTAGTATTTTCCTTTTTAATATTTCCTTTTAAGATATTTTCTTTCTTTGTGCCCAAGTTTTTCCTAGCTATATATACTATATATATCCGGCTTGTGGGTATAGAAAGTAGTTGTTGAATATATTGATAAAACTTTTCTGAGAATTAGAGTTAAGAGTTTCTCCTCTTATTTCTTTTGGTGAATCTCTTGTATCTTTTACCTGTAGATTTGTATTAACTTAGCTAGCAGGATAATCGTTATCCCACCGCCGGCTTCAGTTGGTATCAGAGCTCATCGTTCACCTGGAAGTTATTACTCACCGGTTTCAATGGCTGGTAGTCACGGTCATGGCCGACGTGGACAGGTTCCAACTGAGGAAGTTCCCCACCGTGATCGCAACGTTCAGGAAGTGATGATTGAGGATTTACAGAGACAAGTTGCAAAGTTAACCCAGCGTCTAACAACGCGAGATCAAGGTCGTCGAGAGCGGGTTCTGACTGAGGAGGCTCCGCACCTTAATCGCCACTATTAGGGTCGTCATGGACAGTTTCCGGATGAGGAAGTCCAACACCCTATGTTTGAGGTAGTTGATACCGAATCTAATTTCAGTTTTGATAATCCTTATCAAAATCGGAACCAGTTCTGGGAATGAAGAGGTCAAGACGATTATCGTCGGGATCTGGGTTTCAAAGTGGAGCTACCGGAGTTCTCTGGTACGCTTCAAGCGGAAGGGTTTATCGACTGGATGAATGAAGTAGAAGAATCTTCGAATATAAGGAGGTTCCAGATGCTATGAAGGTGAAACTAGTTGCAATAAAATTGAAGGGCAGAGCGTCTGCTTGGTGGGAACAGTTGAAGAAATCGAGAGCAAGACAGGGAAGATCCAAGATAACTGAATGGGAGAAGATGAAGAAGAAGATGCAGTCTCACTTCCTTCCCTTCGGCTATACTCAGTCCCTGTGACGCCCCGGGGAAAATCAACTTTGACCAACCGTGACTCCCGCTCGTCAACGAATAAACTCCACAACATTTAAATAAAGGCATGTTGTTGAAAAACTCAGTAAATTTAAATTTTTATAACATTTACTTAACCTTGTCTCAGAATCGCAATCTTTACATAAATACTACAACTCAGATCATTTATATTTGATGACCTAGTGTATTACAACCATTGTGAGCAAATAAAAGCTCGCAACCTAATCAATAAGTCGACATGACTATTTACTAACTGCTTTTAATTACACGAGTTTACAAAATATTAACACTCGTCTTGATTTACAACCACCTTCCACTATTATTACAAGGATTATACGACGTTATCTTAAAGCAGTTCTAAAAACAACGTCTTAAATAAAATAAACCATAAACCTCAAACATCTTCTCTGCGATTACCGGGATCTTCACATTCCTCGCTCCTCGCTGAAAATGTTTATTATAGCAAGAATGAGCACGACGGCTCAGCAAGTCTAACAGCTAACACATAACACGTAGGTCACATTTAATTTATGCTTTATGCTCCATGCTTTGCATTTATATAGGCATCATGCTTATCATGCTTTGCATTTATATAATTAACCGATGCTTACCATGCATGTTAATATTTCCAGGTTATATAACTCATATAACACATCTCAATTCATAGCATTCATTAAAATTAGCTATTAAGAACGTATGACTGTACACAAGCACATTTAAAATCAGTTAGCACATAAAATGAGTGCACACTTAATAGTTTATGCATATAGCAAACAGGTTCACAAGTATAGCACATAGTACTGAAAAACTTGCCTGATATGCGCATTGACTTACGCTACCAGTCTGAAATCCGCGTTCCATCACTAACGCTCGACAAACCGAATTACTGCATCCGAAAGACCTAATTTGCTTATCTGGCAATTAGTAAAGCGCATAGGGACTCAGCTGTCATTCACAAAAGAATTGACTCTACAATACATAATTCCCTATTTATTAATTCATAATTTATAAGACAATATTATCATCGTTGGATAAAATTTTAATTACCGATCAGTATTATTATACATTAATAATACATCACTAAATTATCAACGCTTCTCACGTACTGAACAACACCTTAATTGGTTACTAATATTATTAAGCCCTTAATAATATTCACCAAATTATCCATATTATTAATCCATTAATAATATTTATCCACTTACCATTAATTATCATTCATTAAATGATAATTTATAATATTGGTAATAACTAAACACTCCAACAATTACCCGTCAATTGTTTTACACTTTATTCCCTTTAATTCCTTCACATTATTTATTTAATACCATTTAAATAAATAATTAATTCACGTAACTTTACTTGTTTATTTATCTTCACATAAACAATTATTTCACTAATTATACCACATTATTTATTTAATATCATTTAAATAAATAATTAATTCAATTAACTTTACTTGTTTATTTATCTTCACATAAACAATTATTTTCTTAATTACTCCACATTATTTATTTAATATCATTTCAATAAATAATTAATTCAATTAACTTTACTTGTTTATTTATCTTCACATAAACAATTATTTTCTTAATTACTTCACATTATTTATTTAATATTAGTTAAATAAATAATTAAATTAGCATTACTTGTTATTTATTATAACATAACAATTATCTCATTAACCTTAATTCACTTTAATTATTATTAAATTTAAATAATAATTAATTAATTCTCCTTAATTCATTTAATGATTATTGAATATCAATTACATAATCATTTCTTAATTAATTAGCCTCATTTATTATTTAATATTAATTAAATAATAAATAATTATTTTATTCACTTCATCTCTCTTTAATTATTATTTAATATCCTTTAAATAATAATTAAATAATTAATCATCCTTATTTATTAAATAATAAATAATTACCTTATTATCTTTATCTTCCTTTAATTATTATTTAATATCCCTTAAATAATAATTAAATAATTAATCATCCTTATTTATTCAATAATAAATAATTACCTTATTTAACTTTATCTTCCTTTAATTATTATTTAATATCCCTTAAATAATAATTAAATAATTAATCATCCTTATTTATTCAATAATAAATAATTATCTTATTTAACTTTATCTTTCTTTAATTATTATTTAATATCCCTTAAATAATAATTAAAAAATTAATCATCCTTATTTATTCAATAATAAATAATTACCAAATCAATTTCATCTTTCTTTAATTACTATTTATTATCCTTTAAATAATAATTAATTAACTAATTATCCTTATTTATTATTTAATATAATTAAATAATAAATAATTATTTTTTTAACTTCATAACATCCTTTATTTATTATTTAACAATAAATAATTAAATAATTAGTTATCATATTTATTTGCTCTACATATTATTTAATATCAATTAAATAATAATTAATCATAAAAATGGCTTTTATTTACTTTATTTATTATTTATCATATAATAAATAATTAATAAACTTGGGTCCCAAATTAATTATATTAACTTTTAAACATTTTGACCCATTTTGACTCAAACTGCTCCGAACCGACCCGTTAAAAATGACCCGACCCGACCCGGATTAAAAATTTATTTTTCTGTGAAAAGGGACTAGGGCCCCGGC
The DNA here is from genome assembly GCA_947179155.2 of Hedera helix. Lineage (NCBI taxonomy): Eukaryota > Viridiplantae > Streptophyta > Magnoliopsida > Apiales > Araliaceae > Hedera > Hedera helix. The sequence continues at coordinate 22,197,440 of OX359282.1, read as the reverse complement.
CCTCCTCTTACAGAATCTGCAGAATTGCCATTTTCTGATTTTTCAACTTTTGCTCCTTTGATTAAAACTTGAATAAAATGAAATCTACAAATCCAAATGACCTCAAATTGGTATCGATGGATTCGTATCTTCTTGAACTACAAGATTCCATCATTGAATCAAATTTTTGGAAAAGTTTTAGTTATGAAAAATAGCCACAAAGTGGAATGTTTGCACATCAAGTTCTTAAAATGGCCTTCTTTGGTCTAGAAATCATATCTTGACCATAACAACTCACACGAACATTTTACCAACTAGGTTTTGTTCTTAACTTATATATTTACCATAACCAAGAAGAAAATCTCATACCTAACTTTTAGGTTTCAAAATATAAAACTCCGAATCACACGTTCGTTTAGGGTTCCGTCGGTAAAAATCGTTTTCAAGCTTTTTGCTAAACTTTTCATAATAGATACCCATAAATACACATGTTAAACCCATTGAACCCTAGATTTACTAATCTAGCATGGATATAAACATTTATATCTTTGAAAATGGTTTTCCACCATGGAAATTACCAAAAAATACAAATGAAAGCACAAACTAGGGTTTGTATGAACTTTTTATACCTCTTGGGCTTGTGTGCTAATTTTCCCTTCCTTTCCAAGAATGAGATGAAGCTTGAAGACCACCAAGACCCTCCTAGTTTCCGTGCACTCCTCCTCCAAGTCTCACTTGGTGATTTATTTTTATAGAAGCTCAAGAACACCAAGTGTTCTTTCATTTTCTCTCTAACCTCCTCTCTCTTTTGCTTTCTAGCTCTTTTCTCTCTAGCAACTTGGTAGATGAAAATGAATAATGAGATGAAGTGTAGAGAGAGTAAGATAGTGTATTGATGTTGGTTGATATGTATACTTACAACCATTGTAAGTATACACATCAATTCCTTCACCCAATGAAGCATAGGCCTACTAGACTTGTGCCCCTTTTTCCTTGCTTTTCCCCAAACTTTGAGCCACTAAAAGAAGCAAGAGATCAGCTCCCAATACTCCACTAAAGCTGCCGGCTATGCCCCTCCCAAAGCTCCAACTTTTGTTTATTTTTCCTTTTCTTTTTATTACCCAATTGTGCTAGAAAAATATATATATAGATACATATATATATAATCACCCACACATACACTTGGGCCACAATTAAATACTTTACTTGGGCCTTTCCAACATTTGATTAGGACCACAATTAAATTAATGTTTGGGCCATGCATTAATTAAGTCAATGAGTTAGGCATTTTAATCAATTGTGCTACCAATAAATTTATTTAGATAACACACTTGGGCTATCCTTTGGGCCACTAGTTAAAACCATTTGGGCTCAAATAAATAAGTCATTGGACCTCCTATATGGCTTGCCATATTCACCATATTGTGCCAATTAAATTATCTCCTAACCAATTTACAAGTCCATTAACAATTAAATTAAATTGGGCTTGTTTAATAAACCAATTTGACAAATCCAAATTATTAATTTCCTAGTGGAATTATATAATATTAATAATCCACTATTAACAACTTTCCAAATGGAAATAAATAACATTTTTAATGTTTAAGCACTCTCATAAATTAATAATCACATTAATTAATTTATTCCTCCAATTAAACTTGCTAGCTATTTAATCAAATAATTACATAGCTCAATAATCCTATCAACTTTGATATTATACATCCTAGATTGGTCCATTAATTTACTAAATCCATTAATTGAACCTTCCTTAAATATCCTTTAATTATCTCAACATATAATTAAATAAACTCAAGCCATCATGTAATGATTTAATTTAATCGCACAGAAATTTACAATTACTGTTTAATAAATTCACTTATTTATATTAAAATATTCTCTTTTAACCCTAATATTCGTATTAGGTTAAATGCTTAATCATTCCTACGCATTTATCTCTTCCTTAGATTAAATTTTTGACTTACCCAAAAGATGAGTTCATCCTCGGAATTACCACTACCACCACTTGGTTAAAGTTTGGTCCATTTCTGGATCCTTACAACATCTGCCTCTCTGAACAATCTCATCAATTTTCTTAACATGGGCATTGTTTTATAACACTGTCCTAGTCCCTTCGTGACAAGACTCTAATTTATTTTCAGTGATCGTCTATCACTTTACCAGGGTTAGTTTTATATCTAAACCTCAATTTCCCGCTCGAACCCTCGAAAGCTTAAAAATTTCCCAAATCGACTATCTACTACTCCTTCATCCGAGAATTAGTGTAGCCTTAAATCACAATAATCACCTAAGACCATACAAATCAGTCTTATGAATTTCCGGGTCATTACAGTCCCTATACAAGCGCTTGCACCTATTGAGGCAAGGAGTCAGGTCAGTTGACGAATACACTGAGGAATTCTATCAGTTAATCGCTCGCAATGACTTATCTGAAATAGAGGAACAGTTGGTGGCAAGGTATTTAGGTGGTTTGAGGCAATCTCTGCAGGATGTGCTTAGTTTCCATTCAATATGGACTGTGTCCGAAGCCTACCAGCGAGCACGTGAGGTCGAGCAACAGCAGAACAGAAGGCCGATGCCCAGAGGCATCCCTAGTAGTAGACCGACCCCACCACCTCAACAAACACGTTCGACACCAACCCAACTACAGGGTAATGTTAGATCTACTATTAAGTGCTTCAGATGTGGAGAACCAGGACATCGGGCAACCGAGTGCAGAAAACCTGCTAACCAGAAAGACAAAAATCTTCTAATCGGGGAAGAGGTAGAAGAAGTCGAGGAGTTCGGCGAGCCTATCTGTGATGACTATGAAGAGGAGGACGTGTTGTATGGTGATGGTCGAGAAACCCTAGTCATCAGGAAGAATTTACTGACCCCTAAGAGTGATACCGATGATGATTGGTTGAGAACCAATATCTTCCACACTACTTGCACCATAGCCGACAAGGTCTGTAAGATGATCATTGATAGTGGAAGCTGTGAAAATGTGGTGTCCGAAGAGGCTGTTCATAAATTAAGCCTGAAGACGGATCAACACCCAAAACCATACAAGCTTTCATGGCTCAACAAGGGGAATGAGGTAACTGTATATAAGAAGTGCTTAGTCTCATTTTCAATTGGCAAAAAGTACTTTGACAATGCTTGGTGTGATGTGGTATCCATGGATGCATGTCATATACTGTTAGGCCGACCGTGGCAATACGACCGAAGTGTCATTCATGATGGTCGAAAAAACACTTACTCTCTTAGCATCAAAGGAAAGAAGATTGTGTTAGCCCCTCGTCGGGAAGAAGGCAGTTCGGGTCGGTCAGGTAATCATCCCAACTTGTTATCCAGGAAAAAGTTCTTACATGAGGTCGGACAAGGAGTAGTGTACACTTTACTTCCTTGTGAAAACAGTTCAGCAGGTAACAACACCGAAGTGTGAACCGACGTTCAGGAGTTGTTAACCGAATATGCTGACCTTATGCCAGAAGAGCTTCCATCGGGGCTACCGCCGATGAGAGATATCCAGCATCAGATCGATCTTATCCCAGGATCAAGTCTGCCAAATAGACCAGCTTACAGGCTCAGCCCCAAAGAGTCTGAAGAACTGCAAAGGCAGGTGGTTGAGTTGCTGGAAAGAGGCTACATTCGTGAGAGTATGAGCCCATGTGCAGTGCCAACTTTGTTGGTACCGAAGAAGGATGGTTCATGGAGGATGTGTATAGACAGTCGAGCCATCAACAAGATTACTGTGAAGTATCGATTTCCAATCCCCCGCCTAGACGACATGTTGGATCAGTTATCAGGAGCCAAGGTCTTCTCCAAGATTGACCTCAAGAGTGGCTACCATTAGATCAGGATCAGACCAGGAGATGAGTGGAAGACAGGGTTTAAAACTCAACACGGGTTATCCAAAGCTCCGAGCACATTTATGAGGTTCATGCATCAAGTATTACGACCATTCATGGGTAAATTTGTGGTTGTATGCTTTGATGATATTCTAATTTATAGTCCGAACCGAGAAGCCCACCATGAGCACCTCCGAGCTGTCTTTGAAGTTTTGAGAAAGGAGTGTTTATTCATCAACCAGAAGAAGAGTTCATACTTCACTACTTCTGTAATTTTTCTCGGTTTTGTTGTATCAACTGAGGGTATGCATACGGATCAATCGAAGGTAGATGCCATTCGGGAATGGCCAACTCCAAAGAATATACATGATGTCAGGAGCTTCCATGGTCTGGCTTCCTTTTACCGACGGTTCATCAGGGACTTCAGCACCTTAATTGCACCTCTCACAGAGTGCCTTAAGGGTAGGGAATTTCAATGGTCGGAAGAAGTCGAAATTAGCTTTCAGCTAGTGAAGCAGAAGATGACCGAAGCATAGGTGTTAGCACTCCCTGATTTTGATAAAGTATTCGAAGTGAACTGTGATGTATCAGGGATCGACATCGGTGGAGTATTGAGTCAGACGGGTCGGCCAGTGGCATTCTTCAGTGAGAAGTTGTCAGGATCGAAGAAGAATTACTTTACATATGATCTGGAATTCTACGCCTTAGTTCAGTCTTTGAAACATTGGCGTCATTACCTGATACAGCGGGAGTTTATTCTCTTTACCGACCATGAAGCTTTGAAGTATATCAATGGTCAACATAAGCTGAGCCGAAGGCATGCCAAGTGGGTGGCATACTTGCAGGAATTCACCTTTACACTTCGGCATCAAATAGGAAGTCTAAACCGTGTTGCCGACGCTCTCAATCGACGCACAGTACTTCTTACTACCATGAGCAATACAATCACTGGGTTTGAAGTCTTCCTTGATATGTATACAGAAGATCCTTCCTTCGGGAAGATAGTTCGGGAAGTGACTGAAGGTCAACGATGTGACTTCGTCCTGCACAATGGTTATCTGTTTAAGGGGCTTCAACTTTGTGTACCAGATTGCTCGCTCAGACAGCAGATAATTGGTGAGCCTCACAATGAGGGTCACTTCGGGAGAGATAAGACACTAGCCCTAGTCTCGACTAATTACTATTGGCCGAAGCTATCAGGAGATGTGGCTCAACATGTTGAAAGATGTTATGTCTGTCAGCGGTCAAAGGGGGCACTCATTAACGTAGGTCTATATACTCCCTTACCCGTATCAGAAGCTCCATGGATAGATGTGAGTATGGATTTTGTGTTAGGATTACCTCAAACTCAGCGGTTAGTTGATTCTATCTTCGTGATAATAGATCGATTCTCGAAGATGGCTCACTTTATTGCGTGTCGAAAGACCATGGATGCTGACCGAATTGCCAATCTTTATTTTCGGGAAATCGTCCGACTGCATGAAATTCCAAAGTCAATCACCTCTGATCGGGATACCAAATTTGTCAGTAACTTCTGGAGGAGTTTATGGGGAAAGTTCGTAACCAAGTTGAACTTCAGTAGTGCTTATCATTCTCAGATCGATGGTCAGATCGAGGTAGTGAACCGAAGTCTGGGCAATCTTTTGCGATGTCTGGTTGGGACAAAGCCGAAGCAATGGGATCTTGCTTTAGCTCAAGCCTAGTTTGCTTACAACAGATCTAAGAACAGAACTATAGGGATGAGTCCTTTTGAGATCGTTTATGGTCAAAATCCATCAGGAGTTCTGGATTTGTTACCTATTCCCAGGATCAGACGAGTGCATCCGAAGGCAGATGCGATGGCCAAACACCTTCGGACTATTCATGATCAAGTCCGTCTATCTATCATCGAACATAATGCCACCTACAAGGATCAAATCGACCAACGCCGACGTAAAGTACTTCTCGAAGTTGGTGATTTTGTTTGGGCTATTCTGACCCGAGAACAATTTCCTGTTGGAGAGTACAATAAGCTTAAGGCTCGAAAGATCGGCCCGTGTGAGATCCTACAGAAGATCAATGATAATGCCTACCGTCTACGCATCCCGAGCCATTTACGGACCTCGGATGTCTTCAATGTCAAACATTTAAGCCCCTGCTTTGACGAAACCAAAGACACTGATGACAACTCGAGGACAAGTTCTTTTCAACCCGGGGTGACTGATGCAGGAGCATCTGAGCTTGATCTTGATCATGCTGATCTGTCAGCTAGCACATTAATGGCTCTACAGTACATGGAGAAAACGGATCGGGACAAAGTTAAAAGGCGCCGATGACCTCGAGCAAGTAAGATGGGATCGACCTATTAACCTTAATCTCGGGTCGATAATACTCTTCGGGGGACCTTGAGGTCGGGACCGATAATGCTCTTCAGGGACGACTTCATTCCTTTATTTTTGATAGTTTTTATTTCGTTTTATTTTATTTCCTTTATTATTATTGGGCATATAATCTAGCTATTAATTATTAGGTGTCATATGGTAAGTGCACGTGAGTTGGTTACTAAAGAAAGGTAGTGACAGATATTGGGGACCAGCTACGTGGCAGGACAGAGAAAGATTTGTCAGAATCCGTTAGCCACCTTTCTAGTATTTTTCTTTTTAATATTTCTTTTTCTGATATTTTCTTTCTTCGTGCCCAAGTTTTACCTAGCTATATATACCCGACTTGTGGGTATAGAAAGTAGTTGTTGAATATATTGATAAAACTTTTATGAGAATTAGAGTTGAGAGTTTCTCCTCTTATTTCTTTTAGTGAATCTCTTGTATCTTTTACCTGTATATTTGTATTAACTTAGCCAGCAGGATAATCGTTACCACGCCGCCGGCTTCAGAAGAAGTATACAGATGCAATCCATGTGTATTTACAGTTCACGTAGTTTAACGCCCTGTCTTGCAATTTAAAATAGGAGAGGAAAAAAAAGTTAGTGAAAATAAAATAAAGTGGGCTTCTTGGAGTTTTTTTGTGAGAGAAAATAAAAGAAAAATAAGGAGAAAAGAGCCTTACTTTCTTTCCAAAGTTTTCTTCTAAAAAATGAGAAGATTGGGAGGGCAGAGAAAACTTGATTTAGTAATGTTTTTGTAAATACCAACTTTGCCCTTAATATTTTAACTAACTAAAATTTATTTCCAACCATGCCCTAAGGTTACTAATCACAGCAACCGCCCCTCCCTCTGTGGCTGCGGCTCACTTCGACCACTACACCATCATCTTCGTTGTAGCAAGCAACTACACAAAATGACAATTATGTAATAGCACACCATTTAATTACTTACCTAGAAGAAAGTTAATACCTTAGATAGTTGCAACAAAACATTGACAAACACAAATTGAGTATATTTGTAACAAGTAAACGGATAATATCCCAAACTCATCCACTAACTCGGACAATATTAATTATGCAGCAATTCCAAGAACATGCTTGCCAAAGCAATGACTTTAAAGAAAATGATGAATACATCTCAAATACTTGTATAACACATCACTGTCATCTACCCATTTACATACATATTACACCCCATACACATAAAACAACATCTAAAAACAAAAATTTAAAGAGCTGCGTAACAAATTATCACCGCCAATGGTAGAAGAGCTTCCTTCGCTTGTCTGGGTATAAGGTGCTACGTATATAAAGGGTATATTAGTAGAAGTATAAATTTTATTTTCTTTTCTTCTCAACTCTCTAATAAGATAGGAGAAAATATATGATTTTACTTTTTTTTTTCTCTTCACAAATTGTGATTTGATATGCTACAACCTGTATTATGAATTTTGTAAATCATTATAAATATAAATATATAAATTTTCCTATTATAAATGTTAAATATATATAATTTTATACATATTAAATTTACATTGCCAATGACTTGTTGACTTGTAATGACCTGAAAATTCATAAGACTGATGAGTATGGTCTTAGGTAAATTGTGGATATTCATAAGACTGATAAGTACAGTCTTAGGTAATTGATGTGATTTAAGGCTTTAATCCTTGGATGAGGAAGTAGTGGATAGTCGATTTGAGGAAATTTTAAGCTTTCGAGGATTCAAGCGAAATTTGAAGTTAAGATATAAAGCTAACCCTAGTAAAGTGATGGACAATCACTGGAAATAAATTAGAGTCCTGTCACGAAGAGACTAGGACAATATTTATAAAACAATAAGTAAAGCGATGCCTAGAATAAGATAATCGATGTGATTAGTCGGATATGCATGGGTTGTAAAGAGTTGGAAATGAAACAAACTCTGATATTTTATTGATAATAGAAATTCCAAGGATGAAATCATTGTAAGGATTAAGTCTAAAAATTAATCTGAGGAAAACAATTGTTGCGAGTTAAAACCTAGAATTGGTTGAAGGGGTATACGATAAGGTATATATCAAGTTATATAGCTATATGATATATAGGTACAGAGAACCTAATGAGAAAGAATTATCCTCATACTTTTGAGTTACCTTATATTCAAATTTCGGGGACGAAATTATTATAAGGGGGAAAGAATGTAGCGACCCAGAATATTTTAATATAAAGAAATGAAATTATTGACAGTAATTGTAAATTTTTGGGCAATTAATTAAATCAGTGTATGATGACTTAAGTATTTAATTATATGTTGATATAATTAAAGGAATTAAAGGAAGGTTCAGTTAATGGGTTGATTAAATTAATGGATCAACCTATGTTGTTTAATATCAAAGTTGATGTGGTAAATGAGCTATGTGATGATTTAACACTTGTTAAATAACGAGTTAAATTAGAGGAGTAAATTAATTAATGTGGTTATTAATTAATGAGAATGTGTAACCAAGATGGTTCGTATGGAATCCTCGTGAATTGGAATAGACCAATGGGAGGAGAGCAAAACTTACCATAAATGAAAAGTTAGAAAATTACCATAAATGAAAAGTTAGGAGAAATTGGAAAATAACCAAGCTACCCTTGACAAGTTGATTAATAACCTTGATGTTATAGAGGAGAAGAAATATTCAAAACGCCCGTGACTAAGAAAGGGCAAAATGGTCAAATAGTCAAAGATCGACTAAAGGAAGTTAACAACCCAAATTTGAGTTCGGAATGGAATTTGGAGACGCGGACTGCACCGTTGAGACCGGAACGTCAAATTTAGCTAGAAGAGATGGTAAACACATTTTGGTGTCGGGGTTGACTTTTTGGTCAAAGTCAACTGTTTGACTTGTAAAGGTGAAAAGTCAACATTTGAGTTTGAAGAAGAATTTTGATAAACGGACTTCACCGTTTTAGTAAGTATGGACTATAAACACGATATGTGTTTCGGTTGACTTTTTGGTCAAAGTTGACCGTTTGACTTTTTAGGATAAAAGGTCAAATTTGAAGTTTGGAAGTGAATTTGAAGAAACGGATGTCACCATGACGACGAGAACGTCTAAATTAATAGGAATCGACTGTAATATTGAAAATTTTGATTTTCGGGTTAAACAGTCAAAAAGCGGGTCAGATAATTAAAAGTGGGACCCAAAAGATAAATTAAATCTCAGATTTTTGAAGTGGGTCAGCTGGATATGCTCAGATTTTTTTTATGAGGTGGATTATTACGAGCCAATCATAGCTTATCTTATCCTAATGTAATCTCTCTCAACCAATCAAATCCTACCAAATTTCTTATCTTGATATATATCTTTTAATTGATCAAACCAACTTAGGAGAAGAGTATTCTCAGCATTTAGAGAGAGTTTGTGAGCTCACGGGCTGGAAAGGAAAGAAGAGGAGAAGGAACAAGTGAAATAAAAGTTTGAGTGAAGAAGGAAAATGAAAGCTATGAAGGTAAAGCTTTCTAAACCTTTAATAATATTTGATTTTATTGGGTATATGTTGGGTTTTATTGAGATTAATGATTATAGTTCGTGATTAACCTTGTGGGTAATGATCTAACCATAGATTATCATGAATCTAGTAGGTGATTCGCGAATTAAATTAATATGAATGAAAAGTTGAACAAATTTCGCAGAAATTGGTGTGTAGTGTTGCTGTTATTGTGTGATTTTTATAAAATTAAATATTTAGAATTAGAGAGTGGGTGATATATCAAATTAAAGCTATGGAGGTAAGCTACAAGCAGAAATTTTTAGATCTCAGAAATTCTTTGTGGTTTGTGCATAGTGACTGAAAGAAGTAGGTTGGGTCGGACCGAAATTAGTCTGCCCAGCAAACTGCAGCGAATTTTAACCTTGTAAAAATTGTAGAAAATCATATATTTGGAATTTGGTGTTGATGTAAACTACAAAGTTGTAGATATGGAAGTTAACTAGAAGTAACCAAAATATTGAACCATTTTATGGACTGGTGTATTTTTGAAATAATTAAATTTGTGCGCCTGTCCAGTGACTGAAGCTGTCTGGACAGGTTAGGTAAACTCTTAGATATGTGTTGTTTGGTACAATAGATGAGGTAAAGGTCTAAACTAGATTTAAAATAGACTTCATAAGGTTTCATTTGATATAAATTTGATCAAAAACGGACATGTAACGAAGAAGTTATGAATTTTTTTTGTGAACTAGTGTCTGACTGCCAGTTTGTTCTCGGGACAATTTTTAACATAGCTATTCTTTGAGGTGTACAGCCTAGTGTGTACCTAATTAGGTTTTCAAACCTAAACAAAAGTTGTAGATCTCGAAGTTATGAAGATATGTCAAGAAGGAACAACACTAAAATTCCTTATAGATTATTTTATATGAATTTTACCGTGAAACAGGTTTGAGACAAAAGTGCACTGCTATTCACTATTTTGAGTGGGTTGTTTTGGAATTTTTTTAAGTTCAAGCAATTATGGAAGTAGCTAGAACATGTTATGGATAGATCATGGTCCAAAGCTGAGCTAATTCTAGTTTGGGACGAAGAAGTTGTGAATTAACTAAGTTTTAAATAAAATGCGTGGCATTGTCGTTGCGATTTAGCAACAACGTAATGCAGCAACGTGATAAAATCAATTTGGAAATAGATTAAAGAATAGTTAACTAATCTAAAAGATGGAATTTTAAGAACTTAAGATCTTAAAGATATAAAGTTGGTTAATGATTGAGGATTAAATAATTTAACCTAGAAATGAATGAATATTTGAATGGAAATGTGTAAATACATTATGTGTAATAGCTTTGTGATAACTTGAATTACGTTATATAGGTATTACATGGAACGATAAAGTCACGAGTTAGTATAAGTAACCAAATTTGGAGGTTTGATAAGCATAAAGGGAATAACGCAAGCAAGATAAGTTTTTCAGGATTTGTTGTTATGTGTAATGTTATGCTACCATGTCATATTTAAACTGTGGATATGAAGATATATCTATGTTATTTGTGTTATGTGAAATCATTGTAATATGATTATATGTGAAGAATGTGCAAAGCATGAATTACGATTACATATGAAGTATGTACCAAATATGAAGCGTGATTTGATATAAATTGTGAAGCATGTATGAAATGTGACATATGTGTTATGTGATAACTGTTAAACTTGTTGAGCCGTCGTGCTCATCCTTGCTTTAAATTAATATTTTCAGCGAAGTAACTGAAGAAATTTCGGAAGACACTAAATTATGGAAGATGGATATTGCAAGGTTGTTAAAATGACATTCAATGTAATTATCTTGATATTTGAACTTGTCGTTATTCAGTTAGTAAAGTTTTTAGCTATGATAAACAATCTGTAAATGTTACGCGTTCTGAACGAACAAGTAAATAGGAATTTATTGCACAAATTATGAAGTTAAATTGTGAGCTAGAATTACTCATATTGTTGCAAAGAAAATAAATTAAGTTGAAATAAATTTTGAGAAAATGAATAAAGGATATTCATTATGAAAATAAGTTGTATACTTTATATTTTATTAATGTAAACTTATACAAATGAAATACTTTAAGTAAATTAGCATATGCCAAGTTTTCAGTATGCTAAAATAATGAATTTAAGATGCTGAATTGGGAATGCAGGATGTTATTTTGGATATATGACATGCTGAATTGGAAATTCAGGATGCTGAAATAGGAAAACAGTTTGCTATTTTGGTTTTCCAGCTTGCTGTTTTGGTTTCCAGCTTGCTATTTTGGTAAACAGATTGCTGTTTTAGTTGTCCAGCTTGTTGTTTTGGTAAACAGTTTGCTGTTTGGTAATCTAGTTTGCTGAATCATGTATTTAGCTTACCGGATTATATAGAATAACTTATAGAAGTAAAGATTAAATATTGGATCATAATATATATGATCTTGTGAGTTAAGAGAAGATGTAAAGATTTAAAATTCTGAAACGAATTGATGTTGCAAGTTAATAAGCTGTGTAGTTATCAATGGTTATTAACCTTTGGGATAGATTTGTTGTATTCCTATAAAGGTTAATACACTTGATTTATGTAAGGATATACTGTAATAAGTTTAATTACTTAATGTCTTTAAGTTGTATTCATGGAGTTAAATGTTAGCATTCGAGGTTTATAGTAAAGACCAAGGAACAAGAAATGCTTAATGACCTAGCAAGATTGAAGTTATATTTTGGTAATAATTTTGCCATTGGGATTGATAATGAGTATCAAGTTTGATTTGAATCCCTTAGATGTAAAGTTTTGGGATAAATATGTTGTGGTAATATTCTTGATTGGAGACCATGTTCTTAAATAAAAGATGAACTTACGATAGACGAGTACTAATACTATTGGACTCGATCGAATATTAAAAGTCAAGGTATTATTATAATGGCTTATTGTTGGAATGTGAGTTTTTGTGTACTCACAATCATTATGGTAAACTGATCATGATATATATGATCTTGAGGTCAAGGAAATTAATGTAAAGATTTCGATTCAGGGGAAATAAAGAAGATTTTAACAGTTTTTAAATAAACTAGTTTATCAATTAATATATTGAGTTTTAGCAGCATTAAATTATTAAATATTGTGGTTATTCAGTGAAGGTCGTACGTAATGACCGGGGGTCGCCCGTGGCCAGCACGGGGATTCTCGGGGCGTTACATGACTTGTGGATGACCTAAGCACTTAAACTTCCGGCTCTTGTGACACCCCCAAATTCAGGTACCATTACCTCGAATTTGGTGCTCACGCAATACTGTAAACAATCACTGCTAAACAACATTTAATACTAATGCGAAAAATAAATAAATATATATTGTCTATTACAATGGCTTTTTAGTCCCAAGGTCTACAACCTTTACTGAAATAAATATCACAGACTACAAAATAATATCAGTGTTTGCGTTACAACCTTATAAGTCCTAAACAAAATATAAATAGACTAACGGCTATCTAGATAATTAAGATTTCGCGTTTCCTTTGTCTTTATCTTTACCCGATCCTTTAGGTTTAGCTGCAAAATATTTTATGACATAGCAAGTATGAGCAACTGGCTTACTTAGCAATTTAAATGAATAACAAGAATTATGTTATAAATGAATAGGAATATCAACTGAATGATTTAATAAAATGAGTTCAACAATGAACAATAGAATCAATACATAACATAAAGAAGTGACAATTGATTATTTTACTGCTGAGTGGTCAAATGGACCATGAACTACTATTAAGAAAATCAGTCACTTGAATGACCATTTTAGGTTACTTTGTCAGAATTGTACTTGAGGGGATCAGCCTCTCGTACCACATGTATATCAATTAATAACATTTATTCTGTGTGTATCGTTTGTTCGATACTTAGGTTATTCCCCATTTATCCACGTTCACCGCACCAATTGTTGAATGTTGTTTGATTTGATGATGATGACTGTTGTGCAAAAAGGACTGGGCTAAATGTGCTTATGTGGTTATTTGACAAAGTGATTTTATAATGTGCTTATATGGTTGATTGTCAATATATATCTGAAAGTGCATATGTGTTAATGTGCTTATGTGCTTACTTGATTATGTGCTTAGATGTTCTAAAAGATGCTTATGTGATTATGTGACAAAGTGATTATATGTTAATCTAATTATGTGCTTACATTGTTGTGGGTGTATGATATATATTACCTATTTCAAATACTATGATGTGCACACTTGTATAGCACAAATATGATCTTGTTATAAACTATCTGTTTCTTATTAAAGAGAATGAAAGTTATCTGGTTAAAATGTTGTAAAGTCCTTTCTAATTATATGTGTACAAAGGACTTGGATTTTAAAGATCAGAAATGTTAGGTTGATCTTTCAATAGAAGTCACTCTGCATAAAAGATGTATGATATAAGCAGAGTAGCATAAGAATGAATCATTGCTGTATTTGTGTATGTCAGAGTCTGTAAAAGTCCTTTCAATATGTAATGATGTAATAATGTAAGAAAGGACTTAGTTAGAAAAGATCAAATATGTTAGGTTGATCAGTCTATTGAATCGTAGAGTGGACTCTACGATTCCAAACAAAGAAGACTCAACGTTTCGGCATGTTCGAAGAGTGAAAGATACGACTCTCAGCCCAGTCGACTCTACGATCATCAAAGAGAGTCAGAAGTGTAAGAAGTCTACAGGATATGCAAGTAAGATTAAAGAATTGTTCAAGTACAAATCGTAGAGCTGAACTCTACGATCGTCGAACAGACAGCCAAGCTAGCCTGCAGATAACGCTGAACCAGAGAATAAATGTACTCTACGATACACACTCTCTAGCAAAATCGTAGAGTAAACTTGATGAGCAAGCTTACAAGGACTGGAATTTACACAGATAGAAGAAGTCGTAGAGTGGAACAGAATGACAAGACAATACAGAAGATTGCTTTACAAATGGAACAATCGTTGAGTAGAATTAAAGGATGAAGCAACAAAGACTACAACTCAACGATTTCACTAAGAAGCACGGCAGTTCACAAACTCTACGATTTGAACAAAAGAACAAGATCGTAGAACGAAATCATAAAGCAAAGCACTGCAGACAAACTTTACGATCTGTTCACAAAAGCAAGATCGCAGAGTAAAAGAGAAGTACGCTCCATCTCCACCATTTACACCACGACATACTTCAGATAACGAGTGGAGATGAATTCGTAGAGTCCAGATGAGCAGACAGTCACTCTACGATAACCATAAACAGCAAAGAATCATAACTGCAATTTAGTATGAGAGAAAAGAGAATACTCCTCACCCATATTCAAGAAAGAGTAAGTGCTCTTGAGAAATAAGATGCATGTCAGTCACAGAAGACTTTGTGCCTAAACGATTATAAGTCAGGACCCACTGCTCAGGAAGATGGTGAATAAAGTCAGAAATGGGACATCTCTGAATGCATCAGAACAGTTGGTTCTAAAAGTCAAGGAAGGTATTTATTGATGAATCAGAAGAATAATTAACAAAGGAAATAAAAATCTTTGCTGAACCAATCTGGGTGTGCAACGGCTATAAATTCAGAGAAAGCTGAGCTACAGGTCAATATATCAGAGCATGTCAGAAAAGGGTAAAGCATTGACACAAGCGGCAAGAAAGTCAACATTGAAGATATTATAGATCTGCACAAAGCCAAAGGAAACCAACGGGATTTCTTTCAACGGTAAAATTTGCTCTGAGATATAAATGCTTACATAACAAACAGAAAAGTAGTTGTTGAAAAATATGAGAGAGATGATAGTAGACAACAACCGATCGTAGAGTGAAACAGAAAATGAATATGCTGAAGGACTCTACGATCCATCAGAACACTAACACTGAATTGAGAGAGACATAGAGATGTATAACTCTATTACAAGAGAAGTGTTCAGAACTGCTAGGCACATGGAAGAGAGAAGCTTAAACGCCAACTTGGTAGCAACTGAGTACCAAAAGGAAGGAGCATCACAGTCATCTCAGAAGCCCATCTCGAGAAGCTATAAACTGTCTATGACAAGAAGGAACAACTGAGTACCAAAAAGAAGAAGCATCACAGTCATCTCAGGAGTTCATCTCGAGAAGTTATCAAGTACCAAATGAGCTGAAGTGCAAAAGCCTAGCAGCACAATGGGTGATCATGAGTAGTTGCTGAATACTGAAAGAAGAAGAACATCAACGGAAAATATCAGCAGCATTCAAAGATTGATCACAAACAGCTGCTAAGTACCTAAAGATGATGAAGAGCAAACGTTCTACTTAGCAGCACAACTTCAACCTCTTTCAAACTATCAGGGAGCCAAGTCTGTTGGACTTGAAGAGGGCAGTTGTCCTTGTCATAGTGACTAAAGGAGCCAAGTCTGCTGGACTTGAAGAGGGCAGTAATGTCCATGTCTTTGTGACTAAACTAACCAAACCTGCTGGGTTTGAAGGGTTCTTAGTGAACCAGAGTTTCCAGGCTAATGAGCTTGAAGGGTTCCGTATGAACCATTCCTAGTGGATTTCCTACTCGCTGTAATAGAAGAGTGGAGTAGGAGTTATTCAGTCTCCGAACCACTTTAAACTCTCTGGTGTCATCTACTTTCAGTCATTTACATTTTGTCTTATATATATATATATACATTTGACTGTGAATTAGTTTACTTAACAAGTGACATTCTTCAACTTAATCTTAAACTCAACGGAGAAGTTTTACAAAACTTTAAGGGGTGTTTTTCAAACTAATATTCCGCTGTGCAAACAAATCTTGATCCAATAAATTATTTGGTAATGAACTCTTAAAGCAAAAAGTTTCCAAGTGATCTATTCAACCCCGCCCCCCCCCCCCCCCCCTTCTAGATCATTTGTGTGCCTCTGGGAACTAACATGGGTTGTTCTTCTCAGTCTAAGAATCCGTACCACCATGGTTTGGATAGCTTTCAAAATAAACTTCACATAGGTCTAGCCGAACAAATGGCTTAGAATTTTTCTTTAATCAATTCATAACTCAATAATGGGATATGAATTCAAATAATATATGCAATTTGCAATAATATTATTGTGGAATAACTTGTAATATAATATAAGTTCAACATTTAAGAATTAGCACAATGATATTGAATAGAGTTAGGAAACTTGCTCAATATAATTTGAATAAGGCTAAAGAACTTGTCTGTCTGTTGACTTACGGCTAATTCGCTTAATTTAAACTCATTTTGATGACCTAACATTAATAACGTTCCTATCAATTAGTACAACATATAATCGTGCACTTTAAACACTTACCTATGCTAAATAATTAATCACATAACACATATAATTTTATATACTATCATTAATCGTATAAGACACTTAATCAATCTTATTTTAATGATTTAATTAATCAATATTATTTTTCTTAAGTGTTAAACACTTATTAAACTCTTAAACAATTTACTATCATTGTTTAATTAAATTCTTTTTATTTTATTAACTCTATCTTCATTTAATTACTATTTAATATTAGTTAAAGAGTAATTAATTAATTACCTTTAGTCATTATTTAACAATAGATAATAACTAATTATGTGCATTTATTATTTAAAGTTAATTAAATAATAAATAATTAAAGTATTAATCTTAATTGCCTTATTATTTAATATTAATTAAATAATAATTAACTTATTAACTATCCTCATTTATTATTATTATTTAATAATAAATAATTAGTTTATTAACGTTAATTATCTTTAATTATTATTTAATGTTGAATAATAATTAATTAATTAATTATACTTACTTATTATTTAATCTTAATTAAATAATAAATAATTAGATTATTAATTTATTCTTTATTTAATTATTATTTAATATTAATTAAATAATAAATAATTAATCAATTACCCTTACTTATTATTTAATCTTAATTAAATAATAAATAATTAATCCTTCTTTAATTATTATTTAAGGTTAATTAAATAATAATTAATTTCTTAATTATCTTTATTTATTATTTAAATAATAAATAATTAATTTATAAATTTTATCTCTTTTTAATTATTATTTAATATTAATTAATAATAATTAGTTAATTACTTATCTTTATTTACTATTTAATTATCAATTAAATAATAAATAATTTATTTATTTACTTTATCTTTCTTATATTATTATTAAATACTTAAATCACATATTTAATATTTAATAATAATTTGTTAGTAATTTTATCTAATTACTAACTAATTAATAGCTAATTAGTGTACTATTTACACCTTAAATACTATTAAAAATAATTAATTTCTTAATTAATCTTACTTATTATTTAATATTACTTAAATAATAAGTAATTATCAGTTTTATGATTTTTCAGAAATTATAAATATTAATTTATCATTTTCCTTTAGTTAGTAAGGTTTAATGATATTTTAATTATGGAAATTACCAAATGACCTGCTAAAAATACAAAAATATTTTTATAAAATATTACACGCAAAACCAAACAACTTCCATCAACAACCCATCTACGAAACCGGTCTTAATTCCGATGAACCGGTTGCCGGAAAGTTTGGGCCTGTTCACAAAAAAAAAAAAAAAACGGGCAGAAACATTGCCCTTTTTCCAAATTTTATTCAACTTTTGGGTCTTGGGGAAAAATCTTAATAACATGAGTTCTATAACTCCGATGGAGCTCTAGTAGGTATCGATGGAATCTTCACTTCCCGAACTACAATTTTATGGGCTCAAACACCATTTTTGGATAAGTTTTGATTTCGAAAATTTAGCTTAAAGTGCACTATTCATGCAATATCTTGGACAGTGAGGCGTGTTTGGTCCAACTTGCATAACTTACTCATTTTCACACATTTTTGGGTGATTCCAAAGGAATTTTGTTCTTAACTTACCTATATATTCCCATAAAATATTAAATCATAAAAATAATTTGTAGATTTCAAAATGTACAATTTATTCGTACAACCTATGTTTTGTTCGTCGGTAAAAATATTTTCAAGTATTTTGCTAGATTTTTCTACATAAAC
Source organism: Hedera helix (assembly GCA_947179155.2). Classification (NCBI taxonomy): domain Eukaryota; kingdom Viridiplantae; phylum Streptophyta; class Magnoliopsida; order Apiales; family Araliaceae; genus Hedera; species Hedera helix. Next base: position 22,178,745 of record OX359282.1, on the reverse strand, counting down.
TCATACCACTACACATTTAAACCATTTGGCATCCTATATAAACATATCTAGCATGATTCTAAGTACAAAGAGCTCAAAGATAATATTTCTACCATAAAATTTAAAAGAAAACTAAGATTAGGGTTTTTAAGGAATTTTTTATACCTTTTTGACTTGTGAGCTACTTTTCTCCTCTTTCCAAAGTAGATGATGGATTTAGATAACATACAAGAACACCCTTTGAAGTAGTCTAGCATGACTCGGTAGTTACTCACTAAAGAAACTCACTAACTCACTTTATTTTTTGTTAACTCACCGAGTTAACTCGCTGTAGACACCCAAATTTTGCACTTTTATACTAATCATGACAGGATGGCAAAATCATCACTTTACCCGACATACGAAAATGAAGGTGGACCCCAACACAAAGCCACCACAACAACTTATGATAAAAGCCGCCACAACGAACAACGAGCATCAGGTTACTTGAGACAAGGCAAACAGCTGATCCAGAAAAACCTGTTTGGATCACCAAAGACGACGAATGACCACTACGCACAAAGAGCAAATTCTATATCAAGTAACATCCTTCCGAAATAATACAGCAAAAAATGATGTTTTAAGACTGCGTGACACGAAAATCGAGAAGAGGAAACTGGGTAACCGCAGATGCATCTGTGGCCAACGACAAGTTGCATTTTTCGTGGCTCGAGAAAAAACACGGCAGCCGAGGCGGCGGCTCAGACGGCTACCGCAGGCAGTCGCAGATGGATCTGCGGCCAGCCGTAGATGCACCTGCGGCTGCCCCCAGTCAGCTATACAACGCCATTTTGATCGGCCGAAAGAGGAAAAAGGAAGAAAAATAAAAAATCTAGAGAGAGAAAGGCGAATTTTAGAGAGAGAAAGACTCGGGTTGGCCAAAAATAGGAGGAAATTAATTTTTCTTTGCTCAAATACTTAGCCAATCTTGTGTTATCTACTTGATAGTGAAATATAAGGCGTTTCTTGGCGTTTTGCAAGGTGAAAAATGATGTTTTCCTTGAAGTTTTAACTTGTTTTATTATCATAATCTTTTGTTATTGAGTTGTTTGAATGTAGTATTTTGTTATATTATTGAGGATCCGTGGATTAAGGATTATTAGTGAGGGTTCCGTTGGAACGAAATTTCCTCCTAATGTCCTGATGATATCCGTATGGTAATATGTAATTCATTGTGTTAATGGGTAGTCCATAGTGTTAGGCTTGCAAATTTTGGTTCTTGCGACATAGTAACAAGTCTAGTGTTGTTAAGCTTCCCCTTGTAAGGTCGTGTGGTGATTTTGGGGATTGTGAGCCTAGGAATGAGTCCTCGTGATCAAATTCCGAAGATGGATAATTTTTTGTGTATGTAATCACGGCAACGTGTCATTTTTGTACATATGTAAATATCGGGCCTTAAAACGGTATCGAATCGAAATCGGGTTTAAGGCCCCGTAATAGTGAAATCTGCGATTGAGGGCGTTTGGGGTTATTTGGATAGCTCACATGCCCAGGAATAGCCTCAACGCTATTTTAATGCTTGATTTTCCTTTTCGACACGAAAAAAGGATTTTGGAATGAAACGATGAAACTTTTTATAAAATCAAGCAAACTAGGATATTAGATCAACCGTAGGCTAAAATAAAACTGGAAGTATCGGACGAGCTCCATTCCTATTTGACGAAGGATTCGAAAACCTTATTTCACAAATGTCATCATTAAAGATTTTGTTAGCAAAAAACGAAAGCTTAAATAATGAACTTTTCAAAACGAAACGAATCCTTTATGCATAGGGTTAACGAGATTTTAGAAGTACTTTCAGAAATAAAGCATTCTAAAAATTTTCATAGGCACACACACATACACACGCGCACAAACACACATTTTAGGATTTAAAGGAAAGGAAAGCATTAATATAGCGGTAACCATGTTTCACGGAAGTCGGGGGGTGCCTAACACCTTCCCTTCGCTTAAGCAAGCCCCCAAACTCTATGAATCTCGGTTCGCAGTCCAATTAATTCGGTGTCACATATGAGCCACTGCAAGTAAGAAAACAAAATTCGGATGAGTTGGTACATCCATTTCAAATATACCAACTGGCGACTCTGGTCAATTGGCTCATTATGAAATCGATCTTTCAAATCCCGTTGACACTCAAGCCGACCCTTTTCAAAATCACATCTTAAATCCAAAGGCTAAAATTGGAAAGGGTAATTATTAAAAAGAAGACGATTTTCCCGGCGTCGACAGCTGGCGACTCCGCTGGGGATATTAGAAGGCTTAAGCCGCGTTCAAGTCTTGATGATTTCCTATCCTTTAAAAATCTAAAAATGTATGGTTGCGATATATGTCGTGTTTGACATTTTACGCTTGTGAATGTATGTTTTGCTTTCGATGAATGCTTTATCTTTACGAATGATTTACTTTAATGTCATCATATGCATGCGGTGAGGTACGATAAATGTATGTTGAGCAGTTCCTCCTCCTGAGGCAAACCCGTTGGATGTGGATTACTGGACTCAAAGGGGCGCTCCCCAGCGAGGCTCAGGAAAAGCATCCACTCAGATCCAATCCAATTGAAAGACCGGATTTACTCCCGTCTAGTATGTTGCAAAGATCTGAGAAACTTCATGCCGAAAAGCCCGCGAGAGTAACTTAGGGTAGGTCAACCTCAAACAAACCCAACGATATGTGAAGTCTCTTCATACCCTATTACGCTTTACGCACAGGATGTCATGCTTAAAATCAAACGTTTTTTGTATATCTACCACCTTGTCAAAAAAAAGAAAGTGCTAGCCTCTGTTTTACAGGTAGAGCTTGGAGAACATCATAAATTCACATTTGCATACCTTGATTGAAATAAAGGATAATTGACACTGTTTTGCAGGAAAAGATTAAAAAACTCAAAAACACAGAGATATTCGCTTTAGCATGCATCCATTAGTATCATTCCCCGAAACTAAACTTGGGTTGTTTTATTTGTAGGATTACTCCTCAAACCCGCCTTCGATCTAAAAAAGCTCGGGATTCAAGAATCGAAATGGCTGAAAATCCTAATCCTAACCCGGCTCCTATCTCTCGGGAAGAGTTCAAGGCTGTAAAGAATCAAATGACTGAGTTAACCATGTTACTAAAGGAGCACTTCAAGTTGAAACCAGGGCGACAACCCGAGGACCCACCAGGGCCATCATCACAGGGAAATGGGACGACCCAAGAAACTCCTAAAATTGAGCAACCAAAGCAAGTCATTGTTATTCCTGAGGACGAAAGTGCAAGTAATTTCAGCAAAAAAATGAAACAGATAGAAGAGGCCATCAAGACCATGAAAGGGATTGGATCATACGGCAGTGTCAATTATTCTGATTTATGTATTTTTCCAGGAACCAGATACCCCGAAAAGTTTAAAATCCCATAGTTTGAAAAGTACAATGGGACGGGAGACCCCTACACCCACCTAAAGGTCTACATTGGAGAGCTTGGGGTGCATGCTGAGGATGAGTCATTAAGGATGTAACTCTTTCAGAAAAGTTTAACGGGAGAAGCTAGAACTTGGTATGCTAGGCTGGACAATGCAAAAATTCACAACTGTGAGGAATTGGCCCACACCTTCCTGACCCAATACAGCTTCCAATCACAAATGGCCCCTGATCGATACCAAATGACGAAGATCAAGGAGCAACCCAATAAGTACTTTAGAGATTATGCCCAGCGATGGAGACGGATGGTCGCACAAGTAAACCCACCAATGAGTGAAACGGAGACGGTGATGACCTTTATTGATATCCAAGAGGCTCCTTATTACGAAAGGGTGATAGCTGGAATAGGGAAATCGTTTGCAGAAATGATTAAACATGGGGAAATGGCCGAAATGGGATTAAAATCGGGAAAGATCCGAGACTTCACGGCTCTTGAGGCTGTTGCTGAACAGATCCAAAGCAGAAATTATGGCAACACTTCCCATAGGACACAGAAGCGAAAAGAGGAGGATGTATCCCTAGTATTGCAAGGGCTGTCTGGGAAAGCAGAGAGTAGCCCTCCTGTTCGCATGCAAAGGAGTGTGCCCCCTCGACAGCCTACTTTCACCAATCAGAGGTCTGAGGGGCGGAGGAAATTTGAAAACTCCGGAGATAGAGAATTCACCCCGTTAGGGGATTCCTTAGAACAAATCCTGGCTGTGTTGATAAATCAGAAGAACATTACGGAGCTAGCACCACCAACTGACCCGAAAGGTAAGAGGTACGATCCGAGCAAGAAATGCGCCTATCATTCGGGGTCTCCTGGGCATGATACTCAAGACTGTTGGTCATTAAAGCATAAAATACAGAACTTGATCGATAGGGGGGACATTGTAGTTGAACGACCAGATGTCAACGACAGCCATCTGCCACAATACGAAACAGATGAGGTAAACATGATTGGGTCAGGAAATATCGGGGTGAACCCCAATCACAAATACATACGAAATATCGAAGAATACCCCCAAATTAGTGGAACAAATGTCCTTGGATGGGAATATCTGGAGGAGGTTAAGGTCATTAAGCAAGAATTGAAGTTGATCAGACATCAAGTGAAGCAATTAGCAGACTTGGTGGTACACCAACATAATTCTACGAGGCAACTCTTCACCCAGTTACTAAGGAACCAAAAGGAAGAAGAAGACAAACAAATTTCAAACCAGGATCCCTCCCAGGAAAACCAGCTGACTCGAGAAGATCAAAGCAGACTGAAAGGGCAGGAAAATCAAAATAATAAAGATGCTAGACGATCCCACCAGTGGAGCCTTCAAAACCGCTCGAACGAGTGTGAACCCTCAAAAGGGAAAGATCAAACAGCATTCCGAAGAGATCAAAAGTTCACCCCTTTGAGCAAATCAAATGCAGAAATATTGCATCTTCTGATCAGCCGGGGAAAGATTACGGAGTTGCTGCCACCAACAGACCCCAAGTCTAAAAGATACGATCCTACACAAATATGCCTCTATCATTTCAACTCACCAGGGCATGATACTGAAGAGTATTGGGCGTTGCAGCACAAAATCCAAAATCTTGTCGAAAGAGGAGAACTAAAAATGGCAAACGACATTGAGATCACCGCAATGGGAAACCTGAACACCGATGAACGGATTGTCGAGCCTCAGCGAACCATGAAATGGTAAATTCAAAGGATACGATTGCGAGTCCCAAAAAGGGTGGGGACGTTATTGGCTGCTTAATATTATGTCTTGTTTTTCTATGCATTATTATGTTATGTTTTCTTATAACAAAAAAAAAAAAAAAACAACAAAAAAAAAACAAAAAAAAACAAAAAAACAAAAGACAAAAAGAAAATCTTGTGTGCTATCGAAGCCTGAACTACGTGAGACTTGATCTCCTCTTCCTATAGGAGTACGTAGGCAGCCACTTTGGCATGGTCTAATCCTTGTAAAAATCTATAGAACCCTTCGATAGTTTTACAATTAACGATCAATGACTCAGACGACTTGTTCTCCTGTTAACCCATCGGAGTACACTTCCAACTTAATCAAAGGCAAAGGATTCTTGGGTTTCCAGCATCTCATCAGCCCACCTGTCAAAGACACTATGAAGCGATGGCCTTAACGAACAATCAAGGCTGGGGCAGTTTTGAAATCGATGACGACTCGACACTGGGGCATTCATCAACCATCCATGGAAGGATAGTGCACGATTCGACATCTATGGTGCGATCCCGTCAACATACGACAACATCCTCAGGGCTATACGATCAATTGGTCTTTTCCAGTCAGAGCTCTTTCAGAATACGATGACCCGCAGGTAAGATACAACTCATTTCATCTCTTTATTTCTTTCATGTCTCCATGAACATATATTAAGACTGTACATAGTTTAACTCTAACATTACTTTTGGAAAGAGAAAATTTTATTTGACTTGTTAGAAATCGAATCAATTTTGATAAGCATCCGTGGAGCAGACTCATGAGTATGATTAGACGATTAAAACTGTTCAACCTATTGATAAGGCATAAAGACCTGATTTCAAAGTGTCGTTCGAAGCAGAATCCACCTCATAGGCAAGTCTGCACTTTGCGTTTGTGCCAACTTTCAGATGTAGGGTATAAAGCTATGACGACAATGATAACAGTTGAAGCGAAGTCGGAGGATAAATAAAAGATAATCTAATTTCTCGGATCTTTTCCTGGGTTATTCGAGTAATTAAGCCTGAGCGGTGTCTTTACACCTGGTGTGTTAGTTCCCAGAGGCACACAAGTGATCTAGAAGGGGGGGGGGGGTTGAATAGATCTCTTGAAACTTTTTAACTTTAAGAGTTCATTACCAATTAATTATTTGATCAAGATATGTTTGCACAGCGGAATATTAGTTTGAAAAACACCCCTTAAAGATTTGTAAAACTTCTCTGTTGAGTTTAAGCTTATATTGAAGAAGGTCATTTGTTAAGTAAACTAATTCACAGTCATGTGTAGATATATATATATAAGACAGAATGTGAAAGACTGAAAGTAAAATGACACCAGAGAGTTTTAAGTGGTTCGGAGACTGAATAACTCCTACTCCACTCTTCTACATGACAGTAGGAAATCCACTAAGGTTTAGTCCTCCGGACTAGGACACTCTCGCCCTCATCAAAGCTAGCAGCTTTGGTTCCTTTAGTCACATTAAGACTAGGACACTTTTGCCCTCATCAAAGCTAGCAGCTTTGGACTGTAGACTAAGTCCAGCAGACTTAGAATCTCTTGTACCCTTCGGTACTCAACAAGTCCAGCAGACTTGATTTCATTTTAGCCATTCGGGCAAGGATCCTTTGACCCTCTTTTGTATGTTGGATGTTCGTTGAGTTGTGCTGCTAAGATGAACTTTGGTCTTCTTTATCATCTGGTACTTAGCAGCTGCTTGTGATCCATCATTGAATGCTGCTGATGCTTGTCGTTGATATTCTTCTTCTTTCTGTCATTCAGCAACTACTCAAGATCACCAAATGTGCTGCTAGGCTTTTGCACTTCAGCCCCTTTGGTACTTGATAACTCCTCGAGATGAACTCCTGAGATGACTGTGATGCTTTTTCTTTTTGGTACTCAGTTGTTCCTTCTTATCATAAACAGTTTATTGCTTCTCGAGATGGGCTTCTGAGATGACTGTAATGCTCCTTCCTTTTGGTACTCAGTTGCTACCATGTATGTATCAAGTTGGCGTTTAAGCTTCTCTCTTCCATGTGCCTAGCAGCTCTGAACACTTCTCTTGTAATAGAGTTGTTCATCTCTATGTCTCTCTCAATTCAGTGTTAGTGTTCTGATGGATCGTAGAGTCCTTCAGTATATTCTTTCTGTTTCACTCTACGATCGGTTGTTGTCTTATATCATCTCTCTTGTATATTTTTCAATTGCAACAACCTTCCCCCCTTTTTTTGTTGGTCATGTAAGCTTTTTATATCTCTGAGCCTTTATTACCGTTGAATGAAATCCCGTTGGTTTCATTTGGTTTTGTGCAGATCCTTGAAGTCTTCAATGTTGACTTTCTTGCTGCTTGTGTCAGTGCTCTTCCTTTTTCTGACTTATTCTGATATATTAAACTGTAGCTCAACTTTCTCTGTTTTTATAGCCGTTGCATTCTCAGAGTTGTTCCTTCTTCTGATTCATCAATAAATATTTTCCTTGACTTTTAGAACCAGCTGTTCTGCTGCATTCAGAGATGTCCCATTAGTCTGACCTTTTTCACCATTTTTCCTGAGCAGTGGTTCTTGACTTAGTCGTTTGGGCACAACGTCTATTATGACTCTGACATGCATCTGTATCTCAATGGCACTTGATCTTTCTTTAATCTGGGAGAGGAGTATTCTCTTTTCTCTTCTATCATATACTCGTTCTGTTAGTCTACTACCTCTGACCTGCATAACGAATTTGTTGAGTGATAGACTGTCCACTTTGATTCTGCAAACTCAACTTCCATGAATGAATGTCAACTAAAACGTTGAGTTATAACGATCTCTTCCTTTCTTACTCTGCGATCTTGCTGCTCTGGTCAGATCGCAGAGTTTGTGCTTTCAGTGCTTTGCTTTGGTTTCGTTCTTTGATCTTGTCTTCCTATGCAAGTCATGAAGCTGCTGAAGTCGTTCTACGATATTGTAGGTCTGATCAAATCGTAGATTTTGTTGACTGTAGTGCTACATAGAGAAATCGTTGAGTTGTTGTCTGTTGGCACATCCTTTGATTCTACTCAACGATTGTTCCATATGTAGATCAATGTTCTGCACTGCCTCATTATTCTTTTCCACTCTACGAATTCTTCTATCTGTGAAAGTTTCAGTTCTTGTAAGCTTGCTCATCAAGTTTACTCTACGATCTTGCTAGAGAGTGTGTATCATAGAGTACAATTCTTCTTTGGTTCAGCGTTAACTGCAGGCAAGCTTGGCAATCTGTTCGACGATCGTAGAGTTCAGCTCTACGATTTGTACTTAACTAGTTCTTTGATTTTGCCTGTATACTCTGTAGGCTTCTTGCACCTCTGTCTTCCTTTGATGATCGTAGAGTCGTCCGGGCTGAGATTCGTATCTTTCATTCTACGAACATACTGAATCGTTGAGTCTTCTTGGCTTGGAATCGTAGAGTCCATTCTACGATTATATAGACTTATCAGATTATTATAAGACCAACCTAACAGATTTGATCTTTTCTAGCTAAGTCCTTTCTTACATTATTACATCATTACATATTGAAAGGACTTTTACAGACTCTGATTTACAACAATGATTCATTCTTAAGTTGCTCTGCTTATATTATACATCGTTTATGCAGAGTGACTTCTATTGAAAGATCAACCTAACATTTCTGATCTTTAGTCTAAGTCCTTTGTGCACATATATCATTAAAAGGACTTTACAACATATGAACCATATAACTTTCAATCTCTTTAATAAGCAGCAGATAGTTTATAACAAGATCATATTTGCATTATATAAGTGTGCATATCACAGTGCTTGAGATAGGAAATATATCATACACACATGACAAGGTAAGCATATAATTAGATTAACATATAATCACATAAGCACCTTCAGAATATTCACGCACAGAATCAAGTAAGCACATAAGCACTGTTTCAGAAACACATTGACAATCAGCCATATAATCACATTGTAAAATTACTTTGTCAAATAACCATATAAGCACATTTAGAACATCTATTCACATAATCAAGTAAGCACATATAATCACTTTGTCAAGTAACTACACATAAGCACTTTTAGAACATCTTGACAATTTCACATATCAGCATATTTACCGCAAACCTTTTTGCACAACAGTCATCATCATCAAATTAAACAACCTTCAACATGGTGCCCTGAAGTCATCTGATTTGGGAGCCACCGGCCCAACGCTCGTTACATGGGTAACTCAGAGCCTAAGAAAACGAGCATTACAGCTGCAGAGACCTGAGCAGATTCGAATCGTGGCATGGGTTATTCGAGTAATTAAGCCTGAAGGGTGTCTCTACACTTGCTGCCCTAAAGTCGTCCGATTTAAGAGTCACCGGCCCAATGCTCGCTACAGGGGTAACTCAAGCCTAAGAAAACGAACCTTGCACAAGGTAAGATGAGGAATAAATGCAGTAAACCACCTAATTTTTATTGAAGTGTGACCTTTGTTACTCGAGCAAGTAAACCCGAAGGGGTGTCTTCACACCTAATGCCCTAAAGCCGCCCGGTTTGGGAGTCATTGGTCCAAATCTCATTAAAAGGGTAACTCTGAATAGCCTAAGAAAATGAGACAAGTTAAGTGGACACGAAAAGGGAAATACAGAGTCGAAAAAAAGAAAGAAGAAGAAAAAATGTTCGACTAGAGAAAAAAGAGGAAAAAGGAAGAAAAATAGAAAATCTAGAGAGAGAAAGGCGAGTTTTAGAGAGAGAAAGGCTCGGGTTGGCCAAAAATAGAAGGATATTAATTTTTCTTTGCTCAGATACTTAGTCAATCTTGTGTTATCTACTTGATAGTGAAATATAAGGCGTTTTTTGGCGTTTTGCAAGGTGAAAAATGGTGTTTTCCTTGAAGTTTTAACTTTTTTTATTATCATAATCTTTTGTTATTGAGTTGTTTGAATGTAGTATTTTGTTATATTATTGAGGATCCGTGGATTATGGATTATGAGTGAGGGTTCCGTTGGAACGAAATTTCCTCCTAATGTCCTGATGATATCCGTATGGTAATATGTAGTTCATTGTGTTAATGGGTAGTCCATAGTGTTGGGCTTGCAAATTTTGGTTATTGCGGCATAGTAACAAGTCTGGTGTTGTTAAGCTTTCATTTGTACGGTCGTGTGGTGATTTTGGAGATTGTGCGCCTAGGAATGAGATCCTCGTGATCAAATTTCGAAGATGGACAATTTTTGGTGTATGTAATCACGACAATGTGTTATTTTTGTACATATGTAAATATCGGGCCTTAAAACGGTATCGAATCGAAATCGGGTTTATGGCCCCGTAATAGTGAAATATGCGATTGAGGGCGTTTTGGGTTATTTGTATAGCTCACATGCCCAGGAATAGCCTCAACGCTATTTTAATGCTTGATTTTCCTTTTCAACCTGAAAAAAGGATTTTGGAATGAAATGATGAAACTTTTTATAAAATCAAGCAAACTAGGATATTAGATCATTCGTAGGCTAAAATAAAACTGGAAGTATCGGACGAGCTCCATTCCTATTTGACGAAGGATTCAAAAACCTTATTTCACAAATGTCATCATTAAAGATTTTGTTAGCAAAAAACGAAAGCTTAAAGAATGAACTTTTCAAAACGAAACGAATCCTTCGTGCATAGGGTCAACGAGATTTCAGAAATACTTTCGGAAATAAAGCATTCTAAAATTTTTCATAGGCACACACACATACACACGCGCACAAACACACATTTTAGGATTTAAAGGAAAGGAAAGTATTAAGATAGCGGTAACCGTATTTCACGAAAGTCAGGGGGTGCCTAACACCTTCCCCTCGCTTAAGCAAGCCCCCGAACTCTATGAATCTCGGTTCGTAGACCAATTAATTCGAAGTCACATATGAGCCACTGCGAGTAAGAAAACAAAATTCAGATGAGTTGCTACTGTGACAACCCGAAATTTTGATTATATTTTATAAGAATTTAATATATAAAATTCTTATTATAATACGAAACGGGTCAAATGAATAAAATATATATTTATTTTGAATTATGTGATATGTATGGTGGATAAAATATGTATATATTTAAATGTGAAATATATACTAGTATTTTAAAAAGAAATTTAATAGTTAATTAAAACTATTAATTAATTAAGTGGTATTGAGTTAGGATTATAATATAAATTAATATAATTTGTACGCCTTGAATGGCAATGGAGTCTTTATGAATTAAATTTCATAAACGTGTAATTAATTCACTTAAATAAAATAGTGAATTAATGAATATATATTATATTATGCCAAACAGAAATAAATTAAATATGAAATGAGGGAAGTAATTCATTAATCTTTATTAGTGGATGAATATGTTAACTTTAATTAATTGAATAATGAAAGTTATTTTCTTTTATTTAGTTAATATTGAGAATTATGTTACCCTAATTAAAAATGTAACATAAATAAGGGTATAATATTTAATATCATATCAAATTGAGGTGAATTAAATATTATGAATGGTTCAATACATAAAATGTGTAATTGGAACCAAATGTGTAAATTCAATTCATAATTTGAATTGTGATTAATTGTTAATGTATTAAGTGGATGTGAAATAAAAATATGGAATAAGGGAACAATATTTATTAAATAAATATTGGATGATTAAAATGGGTAAATTAAAATAATATTTAATTTACGATTAAAGATATTAAATTAGTATATTTAATATTTAAAATAGAATGGCATGAAACAATTTATGGAGAGAAAGAGATAATTTATTTATGAAATATTGATTGGATTAATTGAATGAGTGGTGTGAAATAATTAATTAAGTGAATATTAATTATTTTAAAATAGTGATTCGTTTTACAAAAAAAGGTGTTAAAGGAAGGTTCGATTAATGGGTGGATTAAATTAATGGACCAACCTAGGTGGTGTAATATCAAAGTTGATATAGTAAATGAGCTATGAGATTATTTAATTAAATAGCTAGCGAGTTAAATTTGAGGTATAAATTAATTAATATAGTTATTAATTAATGGGAATGTGCAAACACTTATAATGTAATATTTATTTTCATTTGAAAAGTTATTAATAGTGGGATATTAATAATTTATATTTCCACTAGGAAATTAATAATTCGAATTTGTCAAATTGATTTATTAAAATAAATCCAATCCTCGTGGACTTTAAACTTGGTCATATAATTAATTAAATTGGATCTGAATTGGTAGCCACGAGGGGTTATATTAAGCGGGTGTATCAGGAACTTAACACGTAATCGGTATATATATATATATATATATATATATTTCTGTTTTATCTTCCTTGAGTCGCTAAAAAGCGACATTGTAGCCTAATAGGAGTCTGCTCATATTAATTGCTTAGCCGACAAAAAGAGAGAGAAAATGGAGAGCGTTTATAACGCAACCCTCTGTTCTTCATTTCTCTGTAAGTTTTGTTTACCAAGTGAGAGAAATATTCAGAGCGGTGAATCATATATAGAGAGAAAGCAGCTGTGAAATAGCAAGAGATGAGGCAGTGAGGTAGCATTTAAGGAGAAGAGCATTCAAGGGAGGAGTTATCCAAGCCCGTTAATATTGCTCATTAGCAGTCTTGCACCAGTTTATAAGCAAAGGCTTGAAGGAATTTCTGGGTTGGTCTGTGTTGAAGAGCGCTTAAGCGCCGAGTCCCGTTCTTAGACGCCCTCATGCTCAAGCGCCTAAGCGCCGTGCGCTGGTGTGGCTGTGGTGCTGTGGCTGGTGTGGCTGTGGTGCCGTGGCTGGTGTGGCTGTGGTGCAGCGCTGGTGGGCTGAGGTGCTGCGCTGGTGTGCTGCCGTGGCTGACGTGGCTGTGGTGCTGCACTGGTGTGGCGTGGTGCTGCGGGCTGGTGTTCCTGCTACTGTGGTGGTGTGTGTTGCTGGGGTGTTGCGGGTTGCTGCTGCCATAAATGGTTTGGGCTGGTGTGTTCCTGCTGCCGTGGCGCGGTGATGGTGTGTTCCTGCTGCTAGGCGCGGCTGCTCTATGTGTGTGTGGTGCTGGCTGGTCTGCTGTTTCGGGTTAGCCGGTTCGGGTTGTGGTGACTCGGGTCGGTTCGGTTTTAAATTATTAACGGGTCGTATAATGTTTAAATATTAATATAATTAATATGGGACCCGAATAAAATAATTATTTAGTATTTAAATAAACCTTAAATGATAAATAAGGTGAATGAAGAATATTTAAGAGAGTCAATTATTATTTAAATAAAATAATAATTAACAATGATTATTTATTATTTAATTGTCATTAAATAATGAATAAAGGAAATTTGAAGGTAATTAATTATTTATTATTTAATATTAAATTAAATAATAAATAAGGTTAATAATTAATAAATTATTATTAAAGAAGTGTACAGATAATTAATTAATTATTAAATAATAATTAAAGATGGTTAAAATTATTAAATTAATTGCTTATTACTAACTGAGACTGAGGTAATAGGTAAGGTGGATATATCTAATTAATTATTGTTTAATGGGCTTTAAATAATAATTAAAGTGGTGGAGGTTGTAAACTTATTATTTAATTAACATTGAATAGTAAGTATAATTCATTAATTAATTTGGAATTAAATTAAGGTTTAATTGAAATTAAAACAAGGTACTTAATTAATTATTGTACAACAATGATTAAGGTGAGTTATGTCTAATAACAAATAATGATAATTAATTATTTAATTATTATTTAAGAGATATTAAATAATAATTAAAGGTTGATAAATTTAATAAGGTAATTGTTTACTTTAAATAAATAAGGGTGTTTTAATTATTTAATTATTAATTAAGGGGTATTATATAATAATTAAAGAGAGATAAAGGAGATTATCAATTGTTACTTAATTGATATTAAATAATAAATGGGGGTAATCAATTAAGGAAATGATTATGAAGTTGTTATTCAATAATCATTAAAGGAATTGAGGATAATTAATTAATTAATTATTATTTAAATGATATTAAATAATAATTAAAGTGAGTTAAGGTTAATGAGATAATTGCTACGTAATGTTAAATAACAAGTAGAGATAACTGAGTAATTATTTATTTAATTAATATTAAATAAATAATGTGAGGTAATTAAGAAAATGATTGTTTATGTGAAGATAAACAAACAAATAAAGTTAAGTGAGTTAATTATTTATTTAATTAATATTAAATAAATAATGTGAAGGAAATAAGGAAATAATGAAGTGAGTAAACAATTTACATTTAAATTGTTTAAGTCTTTAAATTTTACTAAAGGTGTAAATTATTATTAAATGTTTAATAATAAAAGTTGGGGATTAAATATTATTAATGGATTTATAATATTGGTAAATTAGGAGAATATTATTAAAGGCTTAATAATATTAGTAACCAAGTATGGTGTTGTTCAGTACGTAAGAAACGTTCGTAATTTAGTAATGTATTATTAATATATAATAATACTAATCGGTAATTAAAATATTATCCAGGGAGGATAATATTGTCTAATAAATTTTGAATTAGTAAATAGGAATTTCTGTATGGTAGAGTAAATTCTTTTGCGAATGACAGCTAAGTTCTTATGCACCTTCCTAATTGGCAGATAAGCGTATTAAGGCTTTCGGAAGCGGTAATTCGATTCGTATGAGCGTTAGTGTTGGAACGCAGGACTTCAGACTGGTAGCGTAAGTTAATACGCATATCAGGCAAGTTTAGCAGTGTTATATGTTATTTTCAGTACTAGGTGTTGTGTGCATAAAGTATTGTGTGCACTTGTTGTATGTGCTAACTGATTTCTAAATATGTCTGTGTACAGTCTTATGTGGTTAATAGCTGATATATAATTAACGTTGTGATTGGAAATGTGTTATGTGAGTTATATAACCTGGATATATTGGCATGCATGATAAGCATGATAAGCATAATGCCTATATAAATGCAAAGCATGGAGCATAAAACATGAATTAAATGTGACCTATGTGTTACGTGTTAGCTGTTAAACTTGCTGAGCAACGTAGTTGCTCATTCTTGCTTAAATAAATATTTTCAGCTAAGTGCGGGACATCTGAGGTTCCAATAAAGATCAAGAACAAGGAATGCTTATGAATTACCACAAAAGATATAAATATTTTCTGGTAAAGATTTTTGGGGTAAACAGTGTTACCAAAAAGGTATAGACTGTATTAAATGTTAGGTTAATATTTAAGACTGTTGTGTACCAAAGTGAGGTGCATTGTAACTATGTGTAAACATATTAGGTTGAAAATAAGTCTTGATTGATAAATAGACTTAAAAGTTAATTGTAAGATTTAGGGCAATTAATCTGCACTTCTTTTGTGTTAAATTAGGTCATGATATATATTTATATTTATATATATGATCTGAGTTGTTCAAAGATTTATGTAAAGATTGCGATTCTGAGACAAATGACTAAAGAATTATTTGTAAAAGTTTAAATTTAATGAGTTTTTAGCAATTATCATTGTTGAATATTGTGGTTTTTTTAGAACAATGTTGTACATTAACGTACGGGATTCGCCGTGGCCAGCACGGGGATTTTCGGGTCGTTACATGTACATCCATTTCAAATATACCAACTGGCGACTCTGGTCAATTGGTTCATTATGAAATCGATCTTTCAAATCCCGTCGACACTCAAGCCGACCCTTTTCAAAATCACATCTTAAATCCAAAGGCTAAAATTGGAAAGGGTAATTATTAAAAAGAAGACGATTTTCCCAGCGTCGACACTCACTCCTTACTAACTCACAATAAAAGAGTTCTCTAATAAATTAGCAAACTTTTTCCCAAGTGAGCTAAGGTTCATATTTATAGTAATAGAAATATATACATATAACCTATATATGTATACATTGGACTTCAATCTTTTCCCAAAAATGCTAGCAAATAAGTTAAGTGTTCCACACACTAAACTAAATAAATCAATGAATAAAATCTTTTTGAATTCCATAGTACTCTTACCTATTCCACCGGCCATGCCTCTATAATTGCTCCATTTTGGATTTATTTTTGATGCACAAATTGGTAAATTCATGCCTTCTAGAAGCTTTGACAATTGGACCAAAAATTGGGGTTGCAATTTAATTCATTTGGGTCACTATGATCATAATAATCCAACAACATTGGGCTACTAAAATAATTCACCCCCTTCTTAATAAATTGGGCTAGCTTAATTAAATAGCAACCCATAAAGCAAATTACACAAGTCTCACTTAATTAATTGTTTGGACTTGTTTAAATAATTATAGGAACACTTTAATAATCAAATTTAATTTAATTTACATAATCCAATTAGACTTGCCATATTCAATATTAATTAAATATTTAATTAGGGTTCAATAACATATCAATCCCTTGATATTAAAAATATAACCCTAGGTTAGTCCGATAATTAATAACCTTTTATCGGACTTCCTTTAACTAAATTAATTTAATAGTCAAACATTATTAAACAAAATCAAACCACCTCATTAGGGTTTAAATTAATCCACACCATAATGTAATTAATTAAAAATTAAATTTCAAATTTTATTTATAATGTAACTCAAAACTCTTGGTCCTTACAGCTCTCGCCTCGTCGCCTCGATAACTATGGATATAAGTAAGGTTTGTATTTAAGGCAACTTTTCATGATCCTATAAAACTGAAGGTGGCAGTCCTTTTATATTAATTTCAGCATTGGTTATGAGCCTTGTGATCAATTTAGTTGGGCTTCGTCTAATATTTGGAATACTAGGAAGGTTATGGACCACGATGTAGTGGTTAGATAGTTTATGGTTTATGGTTCGCCAAAAAAATATCAAAGATATGAACCTTGTGGTTGCAATGACTTCATGGCTATATTATCACTGCAGGTTTCTATACCTTAAGGAAGGACGTAGAAAGTACTTCTCAACGTGCTGAAGAGATTAGGGCATCTGCTGGTCTGCTGCAATTAGAAGCAGATATTGCAGATTTGGAGAGAGCAGCGGCAAACAACTCCTTATGGGATGATCGTATTAAAGCTCAGCACACTTGTGGCTTTGACCGATGTCAAAGACAAGCTAAAGCTTCTCAATGAGTTCCGATCCCAGGTCACAGCCTGATATTGGGGGTTCGACCATGATAGTCGAAAAGGAGCTGATTGGCTGATGGGGGTGTGGCGGTATCCTGGCGTGGCAGTGTTGCAGCGTGGTAGCGTTTCTTACTTCTTTATGCAGCTAATTGCCTTTCTAATTAAGTGGATCTCCGTTGTTTCCATTGTTGATGATTGTGGATGAGCAGAGAGAGAGTAGATCTAAGAAGAAGAAAAGTTGAAGATGATGATGAGACAGAGTTGAGAGTTTTTTTTTTTTCCTAATTGTATTTAGAAATATTTAAATTTCTTAATGAAATCGAGCCGTATTTTAATATGGTCAAATTGTATAAAACTACTTGCCTTGCCAGAAAATAATATATTCTAGCCAATTTGGGGGACATTATATGAAATTAAGTAGTTGATGTAACGGATGTACAATTACTTTAGGGACCGAATTATAAAGGCGGTAAAATTTGGTTAACAAAAGCGTATTTTTCCCTTTAGAAACAATTGGGTGTAACTGTTATCATGCTCGTCTAAATTTTTTTGAAGACATGCATTTTTTTACTGTATATAGAAAGCAAGCTCTATCTACTTGCGATATAACTAGGGACAGTTTCGGTTTTAAGGATGAGAAGCGCCGAATCATCCTCTTATAATTATTTGGAAAAGATCTTTCATTTAGTCAATGTTTTTTTTCGTTGTTTTTACCAATGGTATTATTGTTTATTATTATTGTTTATCTCTTTCTATTGAAATACTTATAAATTTGCATACAAGGTGAATTATTTGAATTATTTTTTGAAAAGTTATTGCCTTTCAGAAGCAGCTTTTCAAATCTAGGAAGTTGAAGTTAATTGAATATTATGATTCTTCATCTGTGCATTTCCTATTTAGAATTTCTCCCCACTAGTATATTTATCTTCAAGTCTTGTGGTTGACATGAAAGGATATTTATCTTTACTTACAGAACTGATTTCGGTTTTGTAGAAGAAAGATCCCAACTAGCAAATAAAATCAAGGTTTTAAGCCGTTAATAGCTGAGGAACAACTGATCACTACTAGATAGGTAACTCCCATATTAATTAGTATTGGATATAGTAACTCATCAGTTATCTGCGAGTGATAAGGAGTCTAACTCAAGTCTATCAGATTTAAAAGTCATCTTGTGTGCAATAAGCTGTAGGGTCGAGCCTAACATGGACAACTCATTTATGCGTATAAATACGCAGCCCAATAACATATATATTAATTAGTTTAGTCCTTACCGAGACTTTAATGATTCAAAATGATTCGAGTTCAAATGCTAGTACTACTCCGCTTCAAATTATAAGATTAATATTAAATTTTTTCAAAAGTTAATTTTTAATATTTTCAAACTCAAAATTAACATAAATTCATGTAGTTTATGTTAATATAATTATAAATATCATTAACAATTTAAAAAGTAGTATTAGTAATAAGATTTATTATTTTTTAATTTTAATTAAATCATGTTGATTTTAAACATAAAAATATCTCAAATTGATTTTTAAAAAGTAAATATTAATTGTATAATTCAGATCGTAAGGAGTATAATACTTGAAATATGTTCGGAAACTTGAGGGAATAGGAAGGAAAAAGAAAAGAAAATGAAATCTAAGAATTTATCGGAGCTTTTGCAAAACCATCTAATACAGTATATCATCACATTGTTCTTGATATAATGATTTTTAAAAGTAAAGTTAATTAGATTTATTTTCAACCTCCATTGGTCTTCTTTGGTGAAAGCTCGTGAGTCACGAGTAGATAAGTGGGCAGAGAAAACTAGAAGATTTCAAATTAAGGTTAGAATTCATCTCTATTAGACTGGGGATTTCAAACTAGGACCAACATTCATCTCAATCATGCAAGCAATGAATCGTTAGAGAAAATAGTGCTGCAGATGGAGCGATTATTCAATTGTCATCTTGAAAACTTGATGACACACCTATTAGCATGGTTGTGAAATTAGGATCGGATCAGCAGTTGAACCGATTAAAATCGAAATCAGCCGACACTCTGGTCATGTTAGTCCCGGTTAAACTATTTTGGTTAAAACTCGAATTGAACCGGTTGATCACTAGTGGTTCAACCAATAAAATCAATTAAGTTGCCCAGTGAACCGGTTTTTAAGTATTTTTAATATTTTTTTTGTACAGAATACTTTTATTTTTAAAATTAAATATTTTTAGTAATATTGTAACATAATTTTACTATATTTTAGCTTACAAAGAATTAGATCTTTTAAAAATTTATTAATTATTGATAATATGCATATTTTTATATATCTATGATGTCACCGGTTCAATAACAGTTCGATCACTGGTTGAATTAGTAATTCATCTACCTGGTACTTTTTTTGGTTTGATCATAACTGGAATTTAGGAGCAAATCCGGAAGTAGGCGACGACTAGCTTAGGGGCCCGCCCCTTCCTAAAGCCATGAAAGTTGGTCAGAAAAACGTACTCATAGGGCTTCCATGGCAATGAGGTCCTTCTTGCATGGGCTTGAGCTTGCTTTTATGATGGGTAGGCTTGTTGTGTTTTGTCCCTTCTGCGGGCTTCCATCGAGGAAAGTAGGCTTGACAGGCACAAGTCTTCATTTGTAAGACTATCTTTGATGGTTCATGTAAGATTGGGTCTTTCATTTGGACCCTCTTGGGACACCCTGTGGGCCAACGTGTATACGCTTGGGCTTCATTAACGTGGCTCATTTGACAACTCAGTACATGGATGTCATGAGTCTATTGGCATGGAATATGGAAGATTTTCCACGTAAGCTGGTTGTGGAAAAATTGTTCATACAGGCAATGTGATTTTAGGAGATTTTGTTTGCCCCACAAGGTAGCCAAAGTCAGCCAGTTTTTCATTAAAAAGGTATGATAGTTTTCAACTGCAGAAAAGTAGTACAAAGAACTAGTCAGAATTGTGTCTGCCATGCAATTCGTACTACGTACATGGCGAGATTACTCTACCACTCTACAAATAGAGTCTCGATAAGGTCTTCACTTCATCAAATCAAAGAAATTGAGTACTAGCACGTACGGATCCCATATGCTGCAAACAGGGTTTCTACAATTGTTACCGAAATGGGGCAGCTGAAAAATGAAATTCAAGAGCACCGTATAGTACTAAACTCCCTTTTGAGAAGTGTTAGAATAATGGATCCTGCAAGATAAGAAGTGAGCATTCGCTCTACTAGATAGCGCATAAAGGATTTGGAGGAGAGGCAGCAAGCGCTAGGGGCGGAGCAGGAAGCCCTAATTATGCGTGCTGCCACCCACGTTCACCGGAGAGACTAGAATAGAGAGTCCATCGACTTTTTTTAGTTTTAGAAGGTTTAAATAAGTGTCTGATGCTTACTGGAGATAGACTCCTATTTATGCTAATTATCTTTGTTTGGTTTTCTTTTTTATGTTCGCATATATGAGAACCCTAGTTGAAAATGTCTACTGCTTATGCTTTTATAATAATAAAGACTTTTTCGTTCAAATGAAAATGAAGTTATTTCCTTTTTTTCTTTCTATAGTGGAGATAGTAGTACGTAATTACAGACATATTATTAAAGTGATAAGAGCGGGTTTCGTTCTAGTGACCGAAAAGAATATTCCAATGCTTTATCGTTACAGAACCGTACACGAGATTTTCATCTCATACGATTCATCCCTTATGTGCATAATGAAAAACTAATAATATATATAATATAAATAATAAGCTTTAAGCCTTAGATCTCTTTCTCGTTCTAGGTAGGAGTAGGCAGTTCTTTAGAACTGGATGTTGAATTATTAAAAAGATGATGGGAAGAAAAACCTGCTACTAGTTTTTTTTGGTACTTGGGAATCGAATTTGAAAGCAATGTCTTTAACTCTTTCATCCATCGTTTCTCACATATCAATTGCATCGGAATAGTTTTTAGCTCGCAAAAGGGTCCTCTTGCCAATCTTAATGTCTCCTTTCCTTTGGTCTCCATGAAGAGTGCTTTACATTCTCTTTAGTGGTGTAGAGAAGCATAAAAAAACTATTTTTGTTAGTCACAAGTAGAGTGCACCTGATGCTTGTGATTAATAATTAATCATTAATAATTTCTTATAATTAATTATTTTAAAAAATCCTTGCCCTCAAGTTGATAAGGCGATCTCTCTCTAAAATTAGTTTGGCAAATTGACCAAAAAATAGAACGAATGATCAATGTCTTAGCACCTTTCTTTACTCGGTAAGAAGGCGAGTAGTTAATATTTTAAATAAGTGTGTTTTTATCTAATGCTAAACCGGCCTAGCGTTACTTGATTTGATTAATAGGAAAGAGGGGAGATGGAAGAATCCCTTTTTTCTGAAGTATGAGGACCAAAAAAAGAGCTCAAACCTGTGTACACAAATTTATTTGAATCTGATTACTTGATGCTGAATGACAGGCCTTAGACTCAAAAGACCTTTTAACTCGAGTCAGGGCTGCTTTTGAATGTAATACCGTTGTTGTAATGAAGGCAAATTTAGAATCAGGAGGATTTCATTATGGAATTAGCTTGCATACAACAAATACTTCCAAGCATACTTATGAAAAAGACTTACGTAATCTTTTTTCTGAGTTCTCGGACAAGGAGTGTCAAGTCCAATCTGTAAAAGGAGCGGGCACTTGGTCAAGGAGATTTATTGAAAAAGGGCATACAACCCTTCTTATATTCAGGGAATTCCATCCTGATGAGCTAATTGAATTTGCTTAGGCAAGCCGATCAAAAAACCCAAAAGATTTTAGATGGGCCCAGGCCCGACAAAGCGAAAAAGAAGAGGGGAATGTGAGCATTCGAGAGTTCAAC
This sequence comes from Hedera helix, assembly GCA_947179155.2. NCBI lineage: Eukaryota > Viridiplantae > Streptophyta > Magnoliopsida > Apiales > Araliaceae > Hedera > Hedera helix. The sequence continues at coordinate 22,156,683 of OX359282.1, read as the reverse complement.
CCATCGCGGCTGGTGAGAAGTGCCTTTCTGACTACCTAGTCTATATACAATACACATGCAAGCTGTGTTATCATATAAAGGCAGTATCAAGAGATGGAAAGCAATAGACCGACTCCTTGAAAGAATAACTTGAATGAAACCATATGGAGACGACTTTCCTTTCTGAAAGGAACGAGTCTATCGCTGGCAGCCTAATGTACTAGCTCGTGTACCAAGGGTTAACAAAATTTTGATCGACCTTGGGAGGGATCTTGAATCGGGTCTCTGGCTGCAAGGAAACCCTCCGTTAATTAGAGGAAAGCTAGAAGTCTCACTCTAATAAGGCTGTTGTCAGGCTTGCCATCCTCGTTCAATCCCTCCCTCGATCCTTCGTTCGTTAGTTGCTTTGCTTACTAAGTGAGATTGGCCAGCGTTCCTTGTGATTCTAGGGGTTTTGGATAAGAAGAGGGCTAAGCACATTAAGGAGGATGGGACTTGGTTTTTTCGTTGTTGACGTTGGAGCAATCATTTTCTGTCTAAACGGAAGTCTCATTTGATAATCCCTATGGATGATGAGTGGAATAAGCCTCTGGATGATGATGTTATTGAACTTCAGACCCATCTGTTGCATGTCCTGATTCACTACAACGGGTTTGGACATTTGGTCTACATCAATGGTATTAAAGGCGGTTCAAAGTACCTGTGTAGTAGAGAAATCATGGATTTATGGGATAGAATTTGCACAATACTTCGAGCGAGGTAACCAAACATAATTCTTTGGCCAATTTCATATTATGAATGTAACTCTGGGAAACTAAATCTTCTTTCTGCAATAGAAAAATCATTGTCGAGGATGAGTAAAAGAAAAGGTCAATGGATCTTAGATTGCTTTATGGCCTTGCTTATGGACATTCATGCTTTGGTAGGTGGGGCTACAGATTCCGCCGTGGAAGCTTTGGAGTGGCAAAGCACAATTATATCAGTGTAATTGAACTGCGTAGGTTGTTGGAACTTGAAGTGATCACTGAAGATTTTGGTAAAACTGACAAAGGCAAAGAAATCAAACAAATAATTCGTTATTACAGAGACATGAGTAAAACCCAGCTAGTTACAATCAAAGATCTACTTAGGTTTATTCTAACCATAAAATCTCGTGCTCCTATGCAAATTAACAAAGCTACTTCAGCTCTTCCATCTTCCATCATGAGACCCCCTAACAGACTCTCACCCAGAGCAAGCCTTTGAGAAAAAAAGAAGTCAACAGCTTATAGGAGGTTCTCTATTGTAGTTGCGTGTATGGATAGTAGATGGCCTACAAGAACCCAATTCAGTATCTTTTTTTCAAAATTCTATTCACTCATATTTCTCACCCAAATCAAATTTACATTTAACTCCCGCCCGCGTCCATGAACGGTCGGGCCATAGAAGAGAATGTTGCAAATCTAAAGCTTTCTTTTGCAAAGGGATGAAGTAAAAGTAGGGACAATAACTCCCAAGTAAGGATGATGATGAGATGTTGAATTATACAGCCTTCTGTATCCATTCTAGTCGTCCTTTTTTACCATCCGCCTTTTCACTATGTTTGTGAGTTTTGGAAATGATGGAGAAGAAAAAGATTTTAGAGGATTTTAATTAACATGATTTTAAAATTTAATTGTTGGGACGAAATTAACACCCTCTTTCTCTCTGATTTTAATTTCGTTTAAAAAGTAATTTATACTTAAAAAGAAAAAAAATATATTTTCTTCATGTTGTTACCAAGTTTATAAAGAAAATTTAAGTTTTATACCCCATTCCTCTCGGGATAAGAATCCTAGTTGTTTTTTTGCCCATATTAAGAAAGAGAATAAAATGATAAAATTGTCCATATTTAAATTCTCATTTAATTGTATAATTTTCTGCACATGACTAATGATACTCAATAAATATGCATAGAAAATAGAAATGTGACAATTAATACTAAGAATATTATAGATAAATTATTGTAAAAAAATAAATTATTTAAGGTAAGTAGACATTTAACTTGAAACTAACTAAAATAGTAATAAAAACTTTTATCTTGAGACGGAGGGAATATTTAAATTACTATTTACCTTATATAGTTTTACTATTTTGAAATATAAAGAATATAATAAAGATTATAAAATATTTGGTAGCATTATTCAGTTTTTTGTCCAAATTTATCTATTTTTGAATGAAAATTTTTGACAAGAAAAATAACCAAAATTTTCATTCATTTTACTTCTTTTTAGGTTATTAAATAATTCAATACAAAAATAATAATAATAATAATGCATGAGGCTGTCATCTTCGAACTGATCAAAAAATTAAAAAAGAAAGTAAAAAAGAAATAGGCTAGAACGTATGTGTTAAAATAGTTCAGAACTACGTGACAATTGTGAAAAAGCACAGACAAGTATACAAAATACTATGAATCTAGGAATGGTGAACCCAAGAAAATAGTTTGATAGTAAATTCAAATATACTGACTTAGCAAGTGCTCCACTTTTGAACAGAGAACAACAGGAGCCATTGAGAACCTAAGAAATTATGCCTGCATTAACATCAGTGGCAAATGGCAATGAAGCTCACACCTGCACAACATAACTGATAGCTGTCAATAAATAATATTCATATCCTAATGAAGTTCAAACCTGCACAAGATAACTGACACCTGTCAACTAATAATATTCATATAGGACAAGCAAATAAAAAAAATATTAATGTTTATTAGTTGAATTTAAATTCTACATTTTGTTGGGTTATTTTCTCCTGTATGGATAGACCCAGTTAGTAACCCATATGGTCTATTGACCCATATGGGTGATATAACATAAGTTTCAGAAAAACATAAGGCACTAGTAACAAAAACAGAAGAGAAAAAAAAGAAAAAATTGATTCCCGCAAAAAATAGTGTAGTATTTTTCAACTCAACGATTGGAAGGACATTCGTGGTTTGATTGGGCTGATTTTTGGCGGTTGATGCCATAACTTGTTGGTCTTCAATCTGAACGGTGGAATTGAGCATCAGAGTCTCCTAGCATCAAATTTTACTATATATTATTAATAATACATTTTTTGCAAGAATTTGTGGGGTTTTTAAGTTCTTTTGTTATTCTTCTTGTTGAAGATGTATGTCAAGAATATGTTATTATTGATAGTTGTTTTTGGTTTATGCCTCTAGTTGTTGTTAAAGAGAACGTTGTATTACCCGTTATTATTAATAGTGGAAGATTTGTGGACTACGATCCGTGGGTTTTACTCTTTACATCGAGAGGGTTTTTCATGCAAAAATGTGTTTGTGTTCTTGCGTGTGCTTATTTTCAATTATTAACTACTTGAATTATTTTTCTTATTGAGTTTATACAAGAGGGGAGAATTATATTATTCCGTTGTACTGTTAATGTTGTCTGGTTTATTTTTTCTCCCAACACATTTATTATAGGATGATGTTCAATCAAGAGAATTGACATGGGAACAACTTAAAAGGCAATCTGAGTATACAAGTTAAAAAGCTTGGTGAGCAAATTATTATGAATAAGTATAAGTGCGCTATATGGAACATTACATGGAACACTACATAGAACACAAAAAAATGATCTTAACCATTGAAAGATGAGGTCTGACACAAAAATCCGTGTCAGGTCCCACTTTTTAATAATTAGGATGTATGTAGTGTTTGAAGTAGTATTTGATTGTAGTGTATGTAAAGTTATTCAATTATTATTTCCGTTCCAAAATTAGAGATCTATTTTCTTTTTTTAGTCTGTTTGAAAATTTGAGGTACATTTCTATTTTTGGTCTATAAAGTCACATGAACTTGCTAACATGTCATCACTTACGCACCAGACAAGTCGTCACGTTAAAAATGTATTTTTTTTAATTTACCAACCTCCGGGGAGTATTAAGGTCTCTTGTCCATATGGTTAAAATCAAGTACCTAGTGCATGCTTTACTAAATAATCCACCATGTCTTCAACAGTAAAGGTCTCCTCATCGACGCCAACTTCGATATGTCTGTCTTGAGCGAGCCTCAACCTGCTCCTCATAATCATTTACTACCACTCTCTCTTTCACTTCTTACCAGCACTTTCCACTACTTTAGAAGGACCGTCCAGTTTCTCCAAAGCAGGACTCTTTACTGCTCTGCTCATTAAACGGTCTGACCTGGTCCCTACACAAGCAATGGAATTGCTCTCGAACGACTTCTCTAACTCCACCCTCATACTCCACATTTTGAATCAATAGTCTGTTTATTATCTGACACAAGGCTTTTACCTCAGCCCCGAGTTTGTGCACAGGGCAATATCACAGCATCAACATTGGTAATCAAATTCCCCACTACAGGAAGGGGCTCAGGAGGAGTTCCTTGAGGCTCATCCTTGTCCAAACATGAAATCAGAGCCCCTGTTGGCACTCTCGCAAATGCAAGACATTCATCAGTCTGGAAAAAATAAAATAAGCCCAAAAGTTCTTAGTCAAATCTACATCTTCAACAGAGAGACCACCAACAGAAAGCATCAATTATTTACAATTGTTAGTAATTTATTTACAGTGTTAGATGGATTCCCTATTACATCAAGAAATTATGAGACCAAACTTGCTCCTTTGAGATCTTAGTCTCTTTAAACAAATTTGAGGAGAACGGTGTAAAAGTATTTGTTATGTTTCAAAGATGCTATTTTCCAATGGGCCCACCCACCCTAATTGGTGGTGAATACAAGTTAGAACGAGGATGACATAGTTTTGGGATGTCTAAAGAATGTAAAGGAGGACAAGTAACTTAGGATGGAGTGAATAGTTTATATGATCCACGTAAAAGTTATATATGAACCACTGAATTGGTCCGCTTGAAATTAACATCCATGCAAACAGCTAGACAAGGATCAGTGCCCCTTAGGAAGAACATGAAGCTAAGCAACAAAGCTTAGTGGGCCTTACAAGATATTGGAAGAAGTTCGAACAAATTGGAACTCCAAGAATTATCAAGAATTCTTCCACTTACCATGTATCTCAACTCAAGAAGCACACTGGAGAAAGCTAAGGCTAGATCTCAACTTCCATCAGTAACACAAGAAGGAAGATTTGACACAGGGCAACTGAAGGTAATGGAACAAAGAAGCAACATGGGAAAAATTGTAGCATTGAAGAAGTAACATGGGAGGGGATGAAGAGCTACTCCAACTTTACATTGAACCCATGTGGACATGGGTATTTTTTAAGGGAGGGGAGGTGTCAAAACAGGCATAATATTGAATTCCAGTTAGTTAGAAGTATCTAGAATAAGCAAGAGTCATGTAATAATAGTGTTTATTTGTACAGGTGTAGTATAAGATAGCTTATGTTACCATAGTTGCTACAGTGAGCATATCTCCATATAAGTACTAATATAAGAGTTTCAGGTATTGAGCATGCTACAAGATGAATGAAAATTAGATTGAGTTCGCAATTGTGGCTCTCCAACTCTCCTATTCTTCTCTATGGTCTACCATTCTCTTCTTCTTCTTCTTCTTCTTCTTTTATCCTATCTCCGACTATCCTATTGCAACTTTATGGTAACTTTTAATCTCATTTAGGGCCGCTACAAGGTCTTAACAAAAACTCCCTCAGGTAACACTCAACTATAATAAAAAAACGAAGGGGATTACAGTGTAGGCCATTAAAATTCACATAAAGATGGTGACTTACAAGTGCAGGTAAGATCAAGATAGTTTTTTTGGTTATTTAAAAAAATAACTGATAGAAAAGTGAGGATACAATAAAGTTATAGAGTAGGGGAATAGAAGTCCACCCTCAGAGAGAACAAGACAAAACTAGCAATTACTAAATATACACAGAACAGTAAAATTTTACTCCTAAAAGCCCCCATAAAAAACGCCCAAAAGGGATGTAAGAAAAATACGCCTACTCCTCAACAAAATAAAAGATAATTAACTCATTCTAAAGTCTAAACAATCTAGCATTACGTTTATTCCAAATTTCCAATAAAACTAAGAAGAAAGCAAACTTCCATAAACTTTTCGGATCCATGTTGCTTTCAAAACCTAAAAAGAAAGTTAACATATCTTCCAGCTTAACAACGAATATCCACTCCTTCAACACTCAAAAAATGCAGTTCCACAAGCCCCAAGCAATAGGAAAATGCAAAAATAAATGAGCATGTGTCTAATTACTCCACCTACATGCACAGACCAATTCCAATAGGCATGAAGTGAATGCTTGAATCTCATCGCAAATTATTCAGTTCAACACAATCACGTTTTCACCAGAGTGTTGAATGATGCTCAGAACTGAAACTTTCTAGCCCAATAAGTTTTGATGCAAATCAAGAAGATGAATAAGCATGACAAATAGTTATATGCAATAATTTATAGTCATTTCATACGATGATTGTAATGACTCGAAAATTCATAAGACTGATTAGTATGGTCTTAGGAGATTGATGTGATTTAAGGCTACGTTAATCCTTGGAAGAGAAAGTAGTGGATAGTCGATTTGTGGAAAATTTTAAGCTTTTGAGGATTCGAGCGAAATTTGAGGTTTAGATATAAAACTAACCCTGGTAAAGTGATGGGCGATCACTGGAAAATGAATTTGAGTTCTGTCATGATTAGACTATGATAATAATTATAAAACAATAAGTAAAGCGATGCCTAGAATAAGATAATCGATGTGATTTGTCGGATAGGCATGGGGTTGTATAGAGTTGGAAATGAAACAAACTCTGATATTTTATTGGTAATAGAAATTCCAAGGATGGAATCAGTTGTAAGGATTGAGTCTAAAACTTAATCTGAGGAAAATAATTTTTGGAAGTTTAAAACCTAGAATCGGTTGAAGGAGTATATGATAAGGTGTACACTAAGTTAGGTGGTATATAGGTGCAGAAAACATGATAAAGAAGTGTTGAATGTTGTTTGATTTGATGATGATGACTGTTGTGCAAAAAGGACTGGGCTAAATGTGGTTATGTGGTTATTTGACAAAGTAATTTTATAATGTGCTTATGAGCTTAATTGATTATGTGCTTAGATACTCTGAAAGTGTTTATGTGCTTACATGATTGATTATATGTGTTAAAGTGCTTATGTGCTTAATTGATTATGTGCTTAGATACTCTGAAAGTGTTTATGTGCTTACATGATTGATTGTCATGATTGATATATATTGTGTATTTGAAAAAGTGCGTAGATGTTCTAAATGTAATTATGTGCTTACTTGTTTATGTGCACAGCTTGTCTAAAAGTGTTATTTGACAAAGTGATTATATGTTAATCTAATTATGTGCTTACATTGTTGTGGGTGTATGATATATATTACTTATCTTGAATACTATGATGTGCACACACTAGTATAGCACAAATATGATCTTGTTATAAACTATCTGCTGCTTATTAAAGAGAATGAAAGTTATCGGATTAAAATGTTGTAAAGTCCTTGTTTAGATATATGTGTACAAAGGACTTAGATTTTAAAGATCAGAAATGTTAGATTGATCTTTCAATAGAAGTCACTCTGCATAAAAGATGTATGATATTAGCAGAGTAGCATAAGAATGAATCATTGTTGTATTTGTGTATGTCAGTGTGTGTAAAAGTCCTTTCAATATGTAATGATGTAATAATGTAAGAAAGGACTTAGTTAGAAAAGATCAAATCTGTTAGGTTGATCAGTCTATACGATCGTAGAATGGACACTACGATTTCTTTCAAAGAAGACTCAACGATTCTGTATAAATCGTAGAGTTAACTCTACGACTCCGTACCAGGACAACTCTACGATCATCAAAGAGAGACAGATGTGCAAGAAGTCTACAGAATAAACAAGTAAAGTTAAAGAACTGTTTAAGTACAAATCGTAGAGCTGAACTCTACGATCGTCGAACAGACAGCCAAGCTAGCCTGCAGATAACGCTGAACCAGAGAAGAAATGTACTCTACAATACACACTCTCTAGTAAAATCGTAGAGTAAAACTTGATGAGCAAGCTTACAAGGATTGGAATGTATGCAGATAGAAGAGATCGTAGAGTGGAACAAAATGACAAGGCAATACAGAAGATTGCTATACACATGGAACAATCGTTGAGTAGAATTAAAGGATGAAGCAACACAGACTGCAACTCAACGATTCCACTAAGAAGCACTACAGTTAACTAACTCTACGATTTGATCAAGCCTACAAGATCGTAGAACGAAATCAAAGCAAAGCATTGCAAGCACAAACTCTACGATCTGACCAGAGTAACAAGGTCGCAGAGTTAGAGAAAAGATCGTTCTAACTCAACGTTTCACTTGACATACCTCAAGTAACATTCATGAAGCTGAATTTGCAGAAACAAAGTAGACAGTCTATCACTCAACGAATTCATTAAGCAGGTCAAGGCAAGTAGACTAACAGAACGGCTATATGGTGCAAGAGAAAAGGGAATACTCCTCGCCCAGATTAAAGAAAGATTAAGTGCTGTTGAGATACAGATGCATGTCAGAGTCGTAGTAGACGTTGTGCCCAAACGACTATAAGTCAGGACCCACTGCTCAGGAAAATGGTGAATAAAGTCAGACCAATGGGACTTCTCTGAATGCATCGGTACAGTTGGTTCAAAAAGTCAAGAAAGGTATTTATTGATGAATCAGAAGATTAATTAACAAAGGAAATAATAATCCTTACTGAACAACTGTGGGACTGCAACGGCTATATATTCTGAGAAAGCTGAGCTACAGGTCAAAATATCAGAACATGTCAGAAAAAGGAAAAGCACTGACACAAGTGGCAAGGAAGTCAAACATCGAAGATATTTAAGATTTGCACAAAGCCAAAGGAAACCAACGGGATTTATCTCAACGGTAAAATATGCTTCAGAGATATAAAGGCATACATAACAAACAGAAAAAAAAGTTGTTGTTGCAGTTGTTGAAAATTATACACGAGAGATATGATGGTAGACAACAACCAATCGTAGAGTGGAACAGAAAATGAAGATGCTGAAGGACTCTACGATCCATCAGAACACTAACACTGAATTGAGAAAGACATAGAGATATATAACTCTATTACAGAAGAAGTGTTCAGAGTTGCTAGGCACATGGAAGAGAGAAGCTTAAACGCCAACTTGATACATACATGGTAGCAACTGAGTACCAAAAGGAAGGAGCATTACAGTCATCTCAGAAGCCCATCTCGAGAAGCTATAATCTGTCTATGATAAGAAGGAACAACTGAGTACCAAAAGAAAGGAGCATCACAGTCATCTCAGGAGTTCATCTCGAGAAGTTATCAAGTACCAAAGAAGCTGAAGTACAAAAGCCTAGCAGCACCATGGGTGATCACAAGATGATATTGAGCATATAAAGAAGTCAAGCATCATTGTCGAACTCAATATTATCCCAGGAATGATCACATCCTGCTACTGAGTGTTTAAAGACAATAGGACTTAAAGTACAACTCAGTAGCAACTCCAACCTCTTTCAAATGATCAGGGAGCCAAGTCTGTTGGACTTGAAGAGGGCAGTTGTCCTTGTCATAGTGACTAAATGAGCCAAGTCTGTTGGACTTGAAGAGGGCAGTAATGTCCTTGTCTTTGTGACTAAACTAACCAAACCTGCTGGGTTTGAAGGGTTCTTAGTGAACCAGAGTTTCCAGGCTAATGAGCTTGAAGGGTTCCGTATGAACCATCCTTAGTGGATTTCCTACTCGTTGTAGTAGAAGAGTGGAGTAGGAGTTATTCAGTCTCCGAACCACTTAAAACTCTCTGGTGTCATTTACATTCAGTCATTTACATTCTGTCTTATATATATACATATATATATATATATATGTTTACATATGACTGTGAATTAGTTTACTTAACAAGTGACTTTCTTCAAAATAATCTTAAACTTAACGGAGAAGTTTTACAAATCTTTAAGGGGTGTTTTCAAACTAATATTCCGCTGTGCAAACAAATCTTAATTAAGTTTGTTAATTGCTATTAAATCTTTGAACTTAATATTAAAAGAAAAAGTTTTTAATAAGATCTATTCAACCCCCCCTTCTAGATCACTTGTGTGCCTCTGGGAACTAACAATTGGTATCAGAGCAGGTTCTCACGAACATAAAGCTCACGCTTTGAGTATCCTATGGCACTAGAAATTTCTGTTTTTAAGCTTAAGAATTGAAGTAAACTATTTCTTATGAACAAGCTTACAAATCAATGTATTTTTTTTTCGCAGGTACAATTTTAAATGATTGATCAGTGACACACTATTTGACGCTGTTATACATGGCTATTAATTCTTTCTAAGACAACTTCGGATGATCTCAGCGAAGAAGCTATCAAGTAATCCTTCGAAATTAAACTGATGCTGCATGATAAGGGAAGTTCAAATCTTGATGACAAAGGACACCGGATCCTATTCTTCTGAAAGGAAGCCTCATTGTGCCGAGCATTAACAAATCTACTTCTCACCAGTTTGGAAGTTTATAGCAGAAGCAAGCTCAGCAGGAATCTATGCTTAAAGTGTTAAATGATTTTCTATATAATGTCAGCAGCTGAAATCAGTCTCTGATTTAAGTATGCACTCAATGGGCTCAGCGTTAAGCTTTCCGATAAGCTTAAGGACTTATATTCGAAGGATCTTATCTGAAGATGTGCGTCAAAGGAAGTGCTTCTTTTATCCAAGAATGGCATCAAGAGTTCTGTCAAGCTACATTTTATAGTAATCAATAATAATATCCACAGGCAGCATTTCTCATTTCTTCTGGTGGATGATCTCTAGCTTGACTGGTTTTTAAAGGAATCTATTTCAAAAGTCTTCAACGGTCTTCTGGAACTGCTTCTCTGAAATTGGGAGAAAGATCAAATCACAGTTGTATACTTCACTGCAATATCTTTGGTGATGAGTTTTCAAAGTCATTCCTCCAAATCACAGTTATCAGGCCCGAGACCTGGAAATCAACTCAGCACGAATGAATGGACATATATGTCTATCAATGATCACCGGATCTAAGAATCATTCTGCAGATCATTAAAGATCGAGAAGAGTTGAAGAACCTCATTCATGTACAAAGCAGCCCTTAAAATGAAGAAGTCCTTACCAGGCACACCATGTGTACATGCTCAGACTTTAAAGGCAAATGCTCCTAGTGTCAAAATTCTTCAAAACCATCTATGAATAAGAAGGGTGAGGAGATCAAGGCAGAAAGGAGTAATCACGAATGATTTACTCTAAGTTTCAGAAATCACCCTTCAATCTGTGAAAAGAGGAAAAGTTCATCTCAAAGAAAAGCTCACTCATAACCTTTGGCAGTAGGCTCTCCAACTTCAAATGCAACAGAAGAAGCTCTAAGCTTGAAATGGTTGAAGATTTATTTACTTAATTCTATGAAGAAGTCAGCGCTACAAAATGCTAAACCTAAAGTCTCTTGATAAGCATGCATACTCACAAATCATTCTGGATGAAGATAATTCAAGCAGATCAACAGGAAGGAAACAATGCCACAGCCTCAAGAAGAAAGCTCAACGATATAAAGAAGGATATCTCAAGGAAGCCAATCTTTGATAGATTGAGTGAAGTCTGAATACTGATACATGAAGAAGATTTGAATCTTGGGATTCTCTAGAAGAGAAAGAAGCTGATCATAAAAGGAGGCATCTATTAGTCTTTATCTCACCTATTTATTTAATGAATCCTGTTGGAATGATTGTCACTAATATCATGGTTAGATAAAAGATCACTCAAGTCAGAAGAAAGTTCATCTCACAAAGAAAGATCGTAGAGTCAACATAGTCAGTCACTCTACGACTCTCTACATCCAGTCTACGAAACCAGCAAAATCAAAGAGCAATCTCTACATGAGAAATCAGAGTCTTGACAACGATCTTTACAAAGTCCATTCAGAAGGCTGTCATTGAGCTGTCAAATAGGCTTAACAAAGATCTCTGAATTCATCTAAAGCCTCCAGTCTTATCAAAGATCGTAGAATAGTTCAAATCAAAACTCTACGATTGCACTTTAGGCTAGATCGTAAAATGGCTAAGCCAAGTCGTAGAGTAAGAAAGCAAGCTCAGAAGTACAAAACTCATCAGAAGGCAATTTGGGATAATTATTGTCAACTCTACTTCTACAGAAGGAAAGGAGAAGGAAAATATGTTCTTCATTGGACTACCTTTCTCATTCTAGTCACAAAGCCCCAAAACAATGTGATTGATGAACCAAATGCACTTATCTCTCAGATCATAATCTCCAAATCCTGTGACTAATAACCAAGCAAGCCTTATCATCCCAAATCGTAGAGTCACCATGTTCATCTTCCTGATCGTAGAATATTGAGTCTATGTTTGCATCTCATAACAATATCTTTCCCATAAATTCCTTCAGAGCCTTTTTTCCAGCATTCAATTCACACCAGTCTTCAAGGCCATCTATTGAAAGGATGATGGTTGAGTGTCTTGTAGCCAACTCTACGAACTGGTCAAGCTTACTATACAGAGAAAGTGAACCACACGCTCTTCAAACTCAAGTGGGTTAGAATAATTGATGTGCTCCATTTATGGAAAATAAAAAGGTTAAACCCACGTTCTTCAAATAAGTATCTGGCACGTGTACTCTGCAAAAATAAGAGGGAACTAGCATAAGTCTTGTTTTTAAACTGACAATGGTCATTTCCCGTCAGTTGTCAATACCCATTCTCCCAAAACTCATCAAAACCCTAGAAATCGAAAATTCTTCTGAAACCGATATTGGTATCTTTCCCTGTGCTATTCCCCAATCAGTTTAATCACATGGCATCTCTTCAAGTCATTCCTGGAAATCTTGTTTGTTTTGAAAAATTCGGAGATGCAGAGCAGAAATACAAGGATATTTTACAACTGGTCAAGAATGCTGGCTTCACCATGTGTTTGGAAACTAGCACCAGGATTTTCTCTTCGCTTGTGAAAGAATTCTATTCAAACGCTGATTATCGAGGTAACACCCTCTTCTCAAAGGTTAAAGAAATCGTAGTGCAAATAGGAGTTTCTGAAATCAATCTCAGTCTAGGTATTCCAAGTGGAGGAATTAACTCTCTTGACAAGATTAACATTGAACTTTGACTAGAATTGATGGGCTATGAAAAGAAGTCTTCTCTCAAAGGAATCAAGAAGAAAGATTTCCCTCAGCAGTATGAGTTTCTGGCTGACATTGTTGGAAAGAGTATTCTATGCAAAGACACTGCATATGATACTATCAGTGAAGAACAACTGAGGCTGATGACTGCTATTGCTCAAAGAAAGAAAATCAACTTCGGAGCAATTCTCTTAGGATGAATAAGGAGATGGATAGATGATTCAAAGACAAGAGCTGAAGCTGGAAAGCCAACTCCCAAGATGCCCTATGGGAGATTCATAAGCATCATTCTGAAGAAATTGCTGGTAAATGAAATTGGGGAAGATGAAGGAGAAGTTCTAAACTGCAATAAAAGAATTACTCCAAGGTTGTTTGAAGATTGGAAAAAGAACCCTCATGCCAATAAAGGTAAGAAGTCACGAGGTTCTATGAGCTTCAGCAGTAAGATGGAGGTGAAATCGAAAGGAAAAGGAAAAAGGGAAATGGAAGAAATATCTGAGGAGATATTACAGGAAGAAAATGAACAATCAAGAAACAAAACTCTTGTGATCTATGATAGTCAGGAATCAGAGAAGAAAAAAAATTCATTGAAATAGAGAAGGCTGAAGAAGAGAAAGATGTCTGTTCAGGGAAAGCTAAGAAGGAAAAGATGAATCCCAAAGTATCTGAAGTAAAGAAGAAGAAGAAGAAAACAGAAAAGAAAGTTCCTCACATTGCTCCAAGAAGAAGTTGGAGAATCAGAGAACAGTGGAGAAGCTCAATCACTGCAGGACCACCTCAGGTGTTAGAAATTGATGATGAAGCAAGTTCTGATTCTGAAGAAAGAACTTCTGACAGTTTAAAAGAGGAAACATCTACAGGCTCTTCAGAGGAAAGATCAGAATGTCATAAAAATAGCCTGTCTGAAAAGGAAGTCTCTTTGGGTTCTGATCAGGAAATTGAACCAGTTGAAAAAGACTCAACACCTGAGGTCAACAAGGATGATGATGTAGCTGAAGAAGATGATGTACCAAGGGAACATTGCTCTGAAAATTCTGAAGCTGGAAAGACTGAATCAGATGAGAAAGGAGACTGTCAAGAAACTGTGGTAAAAGAAGATAAACACCTTCAAGAAGAGACCAGCACTCATGATTTGGAAGAATCAAAAGACGGGTCAAGAAGGTCAAGTAGAAGAAGAGGATTAAGTTGATTTATGAAGAAAATAGGCAGGAGTTCAAAAACAAGTCATAAGGAGAGACAAATAAGGATAAAAGCTGAAAAGAAGCTGAAGAAAGTAAGACTGCTGAGAAAACTAGAAAAACAGAAATTTGAAGCATATCGATTGAAGCAGATCAAGAGGAGACGTAGAGAAAGAAGGAAGTATGCCAGTCAGATGGAAAGATGCTCTATTACTTGGGATCATAATCATCTGTTGAGTTTCATTCCCATTTTACCACTTCTAAGGGCTATATTCATGAATGATCAAAGTTCTATCAGCTGGAGCTACTCAACTTTTCCAAATCTTTCATTAGTAGCTCAACATTTCACAAAGGCAATGACCCTTGCAACCACACTGATAAGCAGTGAACCCTTCTATTCTCACTACCAAAGTTGCTAGGAAATATCCATCTGGAATCTGTCCAGCTCTGTGGAAAATCAAAATGCAGAAATCAGAAAGTCCTCGGCTGTGACTTACTAAACTCTTAATCACCCTGCACCACCTCCCTGTTCGTAAAGTCCCAAAACTTTGCAAACATTTCTCAAAATACCAATTCTCCAGTCATAGAGTCCCAACACTCTATGGACCATGAAAATTTACTTACTCTTAGTCTCGTAGAGCCTCAAAACTCTGTGATAGACTTCAAAATATCCTTCTAAATCCGCAGTAACTCTGCAAGCTCCATACATATCATAATTGATGATGTCAAAAAGGGGGAGAGAATACAGCATAAAGGGGAGCTATGAAGAAGGAGGATCACTGAACTAAGGGGGAGAGCTGAACTAAGGGGGAGCTATGAAGAAGGAGGATCAAGCAACTAAGGGGGAGATAGCTAGCAAACTAAGTGGGAGAAAAGTTAAAACATGAAGAACAACTGTAAGTATGTATAACCTTTTGTAAGAATGCTCATTTAATGAAATCATCCTTTTGCACTAGCTATACAGTATTTCACTGTATCGTAAGACATAATTTACCTGTCAAGTCGATGCATTATATGAATGTCTTATAAATAAGTCTATTAGTTTTGTCATCATCAAATAGGGGGAGATTGTTGAATGTTGTTTGATTTGATGATGATGACTGTTGTGCAAAAAGGACTGGGCTAAATGTGGTTATGTGGTTATTTGACAAAGTAATTTTATAATGTGCTTATAAGCTTAATTGATTATGTGCTTAGATACTCTGAAAGTGTTTATGTGCTTACATGATTGATTATATGTGTTAATGTGCTTATGTGCTTAATTGATTATGTGCTTAGATACTCTGAAAGTGTTTATGTGCTTACATGATTGATTGTCATGATTGATATATATTGTGTATCTGAAAAAGTGCGTAGATGTTCTAAATGTAATTATGTGCTTACTTGTTTATGTGCACAGCTTGTCTAAAAGTGTTATTTGACAAAGTGATTATATGTTAATCTAATTATGTGCTTACATTGTTGTGGGTGTATGATATATATTACCTATCTTAAATACTATGATGTGCACACACTAGTATAGCACAAATATGATCTTGTTATAAACTATCTGCTGCTTATTAAAGAGAATGAAAGTTATCGGATTAAAATGTTGTAAAGTCCTTTTTTAGATATATGTGAACAAAGGACTTAGATTTTAAAGATCAGAAATGTTAGGTTGATCTTTCAATAGAAGTCACTCTGCATAAAAGATGTATGATATTAGCAGAGTAGCATAAGAATGAATCATTGCTGTATTTGTGTATGTCAGTGTGTGTAAAAGTCCTTTCAATATGTAATGATATAATAATGTAAGAAAGGACTTAGTTAGAAAAGATCAAATCTGTTAGGTTGATCAGTCTATACGATCGTAGAATGGACACTACGATTTCTTTCAAAGAAGACTCAACGATTCTGTATAAATCGTAGAGTTAACTCTACGACTCCGTACCAGGACAACTCTACGATCATCAAAGAGAGACAGATGTGCAAGAAGTCTACAGGATAAACAAGTAAAGTTAAAGAACTGTTCAAGTACAAATCGTAGAGCTGAACTCTACGATCGTCGAACAGACAGCCAAGCTAGCCTGCAGATAACGCTGAACCAGAGAAGAAATGTACTCTACGATACACACTCTCTAGTAAAATCGTAGAGTAAAACTTGATGAGCAAGCTTACAAGGATTGGAATGTATGCAGATAGAAGAGATCGTAGAGTGGAACAAAATGACAAGGCAATACAGAAGATTGCTATACACATGGAACAATCGTTGAGTAGAATTAAAGGATGAAGCAACACAGACTGCAACTCAACGATTCCACTAAGAAGCACTACAGTTAACTAACTCTACGATTTGATCAAGCCTACAAGATCGTAGAACGAAATCAAAGCAAAGCATTGCAAGCACAAACTCTACGATCTGACCAGAGCAACAAGGTCGCAGAGTTAGAGAAAAGATCGTTCTAACTCAACGTTTCACTTGACATACCTCAAGTAACATTCATGAAGCTGAATTTGCAGAAACAAAGTAGACAGTCTATCACTCAACGAATTCATTAAGCAGGTCAAGGCAAGTAGACTAACAGAACGGCTATATGGTGCAAGAGAAAAGGGAATACTCCTCGCCCAGATTAAAGAAAGATTAAGTGCTGTTGAGATACAGATGCATGTCAGAGTCGTAGTAGACGTTGTGCCCAAACGACTATAAGTCAGGACCCACTGCTCAGGAAAATGGTGAATAAAGTCAGACCAATGGGACTTCTCTGAATGCATCGGTACAGTTGGTTCAAAAAGTCAAGAAAGGTATTTATTGATGAATCAGAAGATTAATTAACAAAGGAAATAATAATCCTTACTGAACAACTGTGGAACTGCAACGGCTATATATTCAGAGAAAGCTGAGCTACAGGTCAAAATATCAGAACATGTCAGAAAAGGGAAAAGCACTGACACAAGTGGCAAGGAAGTCAAACATCGAAGATATTTAAGATTTGCACAAAGCCAAAGGAAACCAACGGGATTTATCTCAACGGTAAAATATGCTTCAGAGATATAAAGGCATACATAACAAACAGAAAAAAAAGTTGTTGTTGCAGTTGTTGAAAATTATACACGAGAGATATGATGGTAGACAATAACCAATCGTAGAGTGGAACAGAAAATGAAGATGCTGAAGGACTCTACGATCCATCAGAACACTAACACTGAATTGAGAAAGACATAGAGATATATAACTCTATTACAGAAGAAGTGTTCAGAGTTGCTAGGCACATGGAAGAGAGAAGCTTAAACGCCAACTTGATACATACATGGTAGCAACTGAGTACCAAAAGGAAGGAGCATTACAGTCATCTCAGAAGCCCATCTCGAGAAGCTATAATCTATCTATGATAAGAAGGAACAACTGAGTACCAAAAGAAAGGAGCATCACAGTCATCTCAGGAGTTCATCTCGAGAAGTTATCAAGTACCAAAGAAGCTGAAGTACAAAAGCCTAGCAGCACCATGGGTGATCACAAGATGATATTGAGCATATAAAGAAGTCAAGCATCATTGTCGAACTCAATATTATCCCAGGAATGATCACATCCTGCTACTGAGTGTTTAAAGACAATAGGACTTAAAGTACAACTCAGTAGCAACTCCAACCTCTTTCAAATGATCAGGGAGCCAAATCTGTTGGACTTGAAGAGGGCAGTTGTCCTTGTCATAGTGACTAAAGGAGCCAAGTCTGTTGGACTTGAAGAGGGCAGTAATGTCCTTGTCTTTGTGACTAAACTAACCAAACCTGCTGGGTTTGAAGGGTTCTTAGTGAACCAGAGTTTCCAGGCTAATGAGCTTGAAGGGTTCCGTATGAACCATCCTTAGTGGATTTCCTACTCGTTGTAGTAGAAGAGTGGAGTAGGAGTTATTCAGTCTCCGAACCACTTAAAACTCTCTGGTGTCATTTACATTCAGTCATTTACATTCTGTCTTATATATATACATATATATATATGTTTACATATGACTGTGAATTAGTTTACTTAACAAGTGACTTTCTTCAAAATAATCTTAAACTTAACGGAGAAGTTTTACAAATCTTTAAGGGGTGTTTTCAAACTAATATTCCGCTGTGCAAACAAATCTTAATTAAGTTTGTTAATTGCTATTAAATCTTTGAACTTAATATTAAAAGAAAAAGTTTTTAATAAGATCTATTCAACCCCCCATTCTAGATCACTTGTGTGCCTCTGGGAACTAACATGAAGAATTACCCTCATATTTTTTTGAGTTACCTTATATTGAAATTTCGGGGACGAAATTATTATAAGGGGGGAAGAATGTAGCGACCTGAAATATTTTAATATAGAAAAATGGAATTATTGGATGTAATTGTAAATTTCTGAGGGATTAAATTAAATCATTATATGATGGCCTGGTTTATTTAATTATGTGTTGAAGTAATTAAATGAATTTAAGGAAGGTTCAATTATTGGGTTAATTAAATTAATGGACCAACCTAGGTGGTATAGTATCAAAGTGTGATAGGGTAAATGAGCTATGTGATATTTAATTAAATAGCTAGCAAGTTAAGCTGGATGTGTAAATTAATTAATATGGTTATTAATTAATGAGATTTCGTAAACATTAATAATGTTATATTTATTTCCATTGGGAAAGTTATTGATAGTGGGGTATTAATATTTTATATTTTCACTAGGAATTTAATTTGGGCAACCCAAAGCTTAGTTGCAATATAAGTAACAATTGGGCCACCCATTTGTTTAATTAACAAAACAAATAGCAGCCCAGCCCAAAAGTAATAACATAACCCGGTGGAAAAGTAAGAGTGCCACTCATTTAGGGACAAAACCTCAGAAAAAGTAGAGCACGCGCAGTTTATGCAAAGCTCAAGGAATCAGTGCTGAGAAAAGAAGGAACAAGTCAGGCATAGGGGAGGCTATAGGGTCCAACTCCTCAGAGTTGTCTAAGGCTGAGAGAGTATTGTATAACCTCAGTCATTCCCTCATTTCCCCTTCGCGTTCATTTAGGCTAAGAGAGATATTGAGCTTGAGAAGTAAATGCAAACTTCAGAGGAGTTCATGCTATTCGGAGAAGGCAGAATCTGAATGTAAATCATCTGTCAAAGATTGAAGGTATTACCCGGTTATTTTGATTTAACTAGTTTTATCTTATTTTGGATTAAGGAAACAGAATATGCTAGAGTTGCATATGAAGTTTTTAAATGAGAGTAATGTGAACTCGGTAGTCAAATGTTGTTGAAACTAGTTAATGATTGAATTAGAACTAGAATAGTGGTTTCAGTTATTTTACACAGTCAACATTATGAGTCTGAACCACAGTTGGTCTCTACTCAATGTTCATGTTCATAAAACTGTAGAGTGAACTGGTAGTAGAGTGCTGCTGATAGTAGAGTGAACTGGTAGTAGAGTGTTGCTGGTAGTAGAGTGCTCTGGTAGTAGAGTGCTGCTGGTAGTAGAGTGCTCTGGTAGTAGAGTGCTGCTGGTAGTAGAGTGAACTGGTAGTAGAGTGGACTGGTAGTAGAGTGCTGCTGGTAGTAGAGTGTTGCTGGTGATAGTAGAGTGCTGCTGGTAGTAGAGTATTGCTGCTGTTAGTAGAGTGCTGGTAGTAGAGTGCTCTGGTAGTAAAGTGCTGGTAGTAAAGTGCAAAACGTAGAGTGAAAAGTCCAAAACGTAGAGTGAAAATCGTAGAGTGAAAAGTCCAAAACGTAGAGTGAAAATCGTAGGGTGAAATGTCCAAAACGTAGAGTGAAAATCGTAGAGTGAAAAGTCCAAAACGTAGAGTGAAAATCGTAGAGTGAAAAGTCCAAAACGTAGAGTGAAAATCGTAAAGTGAAAATCGTAGAGTCGGGACAGCTTCAGCGTCAGTTAGTAATATGAGCATAACTTTCTCATACGAACTCGGATTGAGGTGATTCAAGATGTTTTGGAAAGCTAATAGATAGACCTACAACTTTCATTCTTTACGAATTTCTATTTGATGTCTGTAGCAAGGTAGAAATTGACCATTTTTGGGACTGTTTTGACCTCTTATAGTAAAATGAGTATAACTTTTGTATACAAATTCGGATTAATATGATTCAAGATGTTTTGGAAATCTAAGAGATATACCTATAACTTTTATTCTTTAACTTTTTCGATTTGAGGTCTGTAACAGAGTCTAAATTGACCATCTTAAGGTATGATGGGTAATTGGAGGCAATCGGAGGGCGTCGGGCATGCACGTGTGCAACGTGCAATGTTTTCGACACTAAGTTATATTGTTCTTTGTATAAAGAATGAATATTATGATTTATAATGATGTCTATCACTAATCAACGATTAATTAGATAAGTGTATGAGCATGCTAAACGTGTGCATATGAGGCGGGATAGACGTGTGGCGTATAAACGTCGAAACGCTGTGTAAAGTGTTATTTAGAAATTTAATAACCTTAGAGATTAATTGAGGTAATACTAATTGGGATTAGTAAGAGTTTTAAATATTGTCTGAGGCGGGTAATATTATGACAACTTGATGAGGTAATTGTAGAATTAAACCTAGTAAAGTCCAGTAGTGACTAATTGGTAGATTGATCTAAATAATTATGAGGACCAAATGATAATGTTATGGCATTAAGGAATGTCGGATATACAAAGTTAAGTATAGAAGGTTTACGGTGTTTATGTGAAACATCGTGATGAATCCACAATGGACTAAACTAATGAATCAACCCTAGTGAATAAATGGGACGATAAAAGGAAGTAGACATCCTAAGAATAGGATTAAATATTGAGTCAAACTTTGACTAATATAATGCACCGTTGATCTCTCATGTTGTATAGGTGGTGCAAGGAATGCGAAAGGTTAGCATAAACTGGTGTTGCAATCCAGGCAAGTCTTTTAGTGATATTTGTTCTCCCTACAAGTTGTTCAATGTTATGTTTTATATACATAAACTATTAAATGTGCACTCATGTTATGTGCTATCTGATTGTAAATGTGTATGTGTACAATCATATGTTGTTAATAGCTGTTATATATAATTAATGCTATGAATCGAATGTGTTATATGAGTTATATAACATGGTAACACTGACATGCATGGTAAGCATGGGTAGATTTTATAAATGAAACGCATGATAAGCATGATGCCTATGTAAATGCCAAGCATGGAGCATAAAGCATAAATTAAATATAACCTACGTGTTATGTGTTAGCTGTTGGACTTGCTGAGCCGTCGTGCTCATTCTTGCTTTAAATTAACATTTTCAGCGAAGTAAATGAAGAAATTCTTGAAGGCGTTGGATATACGGTATGTTGAATAGGAAACTCAGGTTGCTGTAATAGGAAACAGTTTGTTGCATTGGCTTTATTGATCTGTGGTCATGATCGTAGAGTGAGCCTCAACAATCGTAAAGTGAGCCTCAGTGATCGTAGAATGAGCCTCAGAAATCGTTGAGTGAGCCTCAGAAATCGTAGAGTGAGTCTCAGCAATCGTAGAGTGAGTCTCAGCCGATCGTAGAGTGCTTGGTCTTAGAGTAGCAAATCGTTGAGTAACTTCACTGTGGGATCGTAGAGTGAAATTCCACTGTCCAAGTTTTTCTGTGAGCGCAGACTGCCAAGCTAGACGATCGTAGAGTGACTTCACAAGCAATAGTAACTTAGCTTACAACTTGCTGTTTTGATAATCTAGTTTGTTGGATCATGTTTTTGGCTTACTAGATTATAAAGAATAACTTATAGAGGTAAAGATTATATATTAAATTATAGTGTATATGATCTAGAGTTTGTAAAAGAGCGATGTAAAGATTGCGATTTTGGGAATAAAAGATTTTTGAAAGTTAATTAAGTTTATCAATTAATATATTGAGTTTTAACAACATTAAATTTTATCTTTTATGTAATGTTGTGTATAATAAGGAGAAGGTTGTTCGTGTAACGACTTAAACTCAGGATTGAGGTTACTTTTGACGGACCAGATCCGAGGTTATTGGAGACGGATTTTGGGGCTATCACAATGATCCAGAGATCCTTCAAATAAATAAATAAAAAGAACATTAAAAAGTTGCAGCAAACTTATTTTTGGCATTACCTTCGGCATCAATAATGTGTGTTAGAAACTATTAGAGTTTAGGAAGGCAGTGATCCAGAGATCCATCAAATATATAAATAACAAGAACATTAAAAAGTTGCAGCAAACTTAATTTTGGCATTACCTTCAGCATCAATGATGTGTGTTAGAAACTATTAGAGTTTAGGAAGGCAGTGATTGTGGAGAATGAGAGAAGTGAAGTGGCTTAACATGATTATTGTGATTGGACAAAGATATGGTGTCATTGTTAACAATTTATGCTTGACGAGCCTTGTTGGCGAAGACTGTATAATTGGTGAACCCTCCATGGCAATGATGTGCTAGCGGGTCAATTATCGTTTCATATGATGATCAGACATTATATATACTCCATTACAAACAATAACATAAAAAAGTTGCAGCATCCTTAAATTGGCATAACCACCGCATCAATAACAGATAGGTCAAAAACTTTTTAGGTTTAGGAAGTTACTGAGGGGGATGATAGAAGCAAAGTCGCTTATCGCTATTTTGTACCACGCTGAAGATATGATTGTTGGGGTTCGTCCAAGAGGTGGTATCATTTTTATCAATATATGGTTGACGAGCTTTGTTATTGAAGATTATATATTTGGTAGATCCTCCATATTAGTAATGCACGGATGGGTCAATTCAGAAAAAATTATAAGTGGATTTGTTGATCATAGTAAGGACAGAAGCTTGTAGATTGGATTCGGTGACATAGAAGAATTGTTCTAGGTGTAAGCCATAACGGCAGGTGAGATTAGAGACCATTAGTTCTTGACCAAAAATACACTTTACCTGCATGTGATCAAACTTCAAACTTACTAGTAGAATCCTCATTTATAAATTGTGTAGACAAGTAAAATAGGGAGTGAAAATAGCAAACAATAATTAGCAAAATGACATAACACTTTAATCTACTCAGAATGTGAGAGTAAAATAAACAACAAAAGATCTTGCAATTGTTGAATATATAAACTTGATTTAATATTATTAATTTATGTTGGTACATGAATGAGTAACCGTCTAAGTTCATGATACATATATGTACATGAATGTATTTAGAAGTGTCTTGAAACATGTATGGCTAGATTCATGTACATATATTTGGTCATGTAGTAATTATTAAAGTGGCTCTAGAAGTGTCCTAAGAGCCCTATAAATAGTCTTGTATGTGAAACATTTTAAAGCAAGTGAGTTGAATCAAATATTTTAAGGTTTAAACAATCTTCCTCACTTCTCTATAATTTATCCTCTTCCATATATTTTCCAACAAAGTGGTATCTGAGCCAAGGTTAAATACAAGGTATTTTCAAGCTTTAGACAAGTTGTCCAAGGTGACGACAAGGGACAGTAGATGACCAAATTGAGGTAACTTGGTGCTATCAAATAGTTTCGTTGGGCGAGTGCAACGTATGCGCGTTAGAGCTCCAAAATGCAATCTAGCGAAGGTGCTAATTGAGAAGAAATTTGAAAAAGAAGTTTGTAAGTTGAAGCACGTCGCAAAGGTCATTATATTGATAGTGTCCGGGAGAGATAAATTATAAAAAAATGATGTTTCCTATGTTCAGTGATAAATTAGTGTTAGAAATTATAACGTTTGGAGTATAAGGATTCGAGCATATCTTGGAGCTTGCAATTTATGGTGAGATGTCATTACAAATCTAGAAAAGTGTATTTTGGAAGAAGTTCGAGAAATTAAAGAAAAAAGAACAAGAGAGATTTTGCAAAGAGTAATGCATGAAGAAGTTTGGAAATGTGTTACGAGTTTTGATTCTCTATCTCAATTATGAAATGAGCTTCAATCTATTTGCAATAATTATAAAGGTCCTCCATTACCTAAAGAGTCTTGGGTACGATATGTGGTAGAAGATGATATATCTCTTGGAGAAATTGATGATGAATTGGTTGAGAAAAAAGAACGTGAAAAAGAATTTTTTGAAGATATCTCAAAAGAGAAAGTCGAAAAGATTTGTGTTAATGAAATTACAAAAGTTGAAGATACAAAAGAAGAAATTGAAGAGACGTCAAGTGAAGAAGCATTTGAAGAGGTAAAAAAAGAAACAAAAGAAAAGGAGGAGGTGATTAAAGAAATTAAAGTAATTGACGAAATTGTCAATAGTGAACTTGTTGAAATTATGAAAATAGAAGAAAAGAAGACTATATGTTCACAAATTTGGGGGAGCATGAGAAAACTATTTTGTGTGTCAAAATTGATTTGGGATTTATAATGGTGAATTTTGTGGAAGACATTAAATGGGTTAACATGGAAAAGTATTTTGATCAAAATGAGTTCAGAAATAGTAAAATGGAGAAGCAACACAAGAAGTTCATGAAACATACAAAACATGAGAAGTTAGATTACAAGATAAAGAAGATCAAATGAAAACTTCAAGCATATGTGCAAAAGAAATATGGAGGCACAAAAGTGAAGAAAAGAGATAAAATTCTCACGTATAAGGAAATTGCAAAAATGATGAAAGTATTTCAACGTGTTAAAGACTCGAGTATGCCAAGAAAATTATTTGTGCCATTTACGTCAATGGAAATGACAAAAGAGAATCTTGTGTTTGAAAGAATTCGAAAATCAAAAGGTTTTAAGACATTGTGAAGATTTTCAAGAAGACCCTTAAATTTTGAGTTTTTCAAATATGGAGTAAATCAAGTTTAAGAGGGAGTGTTGAATATATAAACTTGATTTAATATTATTAATTTATGTTGGTACATGAATGAGTAAGTGTCTAAGTTCATGACACATGTATGTACATGAATGTATTTAGAAGTGTCTTGGAACATGTATGGTTAGATTCATGTACATGTATTTGGTCATGTAATAATTATTAAAGTGGCTCTAGTAGTGTCCTAAGAGCCCTATAAATAGTCTTGTATGTGAAATATTTTAAAGCAAGTGAGTTGAATCAAGTATTTTAAGGATTAAACAATCTTCCTTACTTCTCTATAATTTATCCTCTTCCATATATTTTTCAACAGCAATGTCCTAAACACATGGAAGAAACTTAAATCTATCCTAATCTTAGATGAAACTTTACATGGATAAAGTCCATTAAGATTCCTTGCTTGTTTGAAGTAGATCTTTAATATCCCCACTGCTGCCTCCCGTAAGAGTATGGGCCGTGTCTAAGTCCTAGTATCTGTGGTAGACTGGTAGCATAAATCTGTTGAAAACCATTCCCTGTTTATCACAATTACTTTTAAGATGTAACAACACCACTTTTGGAAGGCTCAATGATCTCTTAATCTGCTCTTAAAAAATTTGTGCCAAGTAAATAGGAACAGAGGGGGGTGAAGAGTAGTTAGTAATTTCACAACCATTATTGTAACAAAGGGCTGTGGACTGGAGCCACTCAGAAGCAATGGGGTCAACTAAGGCTTCCTTATGCTGTGCAAATCAGAATATTAGAAGTGCTAAAGCTGTAGTACTAAACCCCTTACTCGTTGATAAAAAACCTCTACAGAAGCAAATTCCAAATTTTTCATGGGATTATATAATCTCATATAAATAGCATTTAGAATGATAAAAAAAAATAGTCCATATAACTATTTAAAAGACTATTAATCCCGTATCATAGGATAAAATAATCCAAAATAATGTTAAATTAATACAAATAATCTAATCTCAAATATATTTTTCGCAAACAAGCGTAACCTTAGAGAATAGCTAAATCAATATGTTTCCTAAACAGGATGCAAAAAGAAGCAGACTGGATATAAATCGTTCTCAAAGTATGAAGTACAATTAATAATGTGCCGTGAAATTGAAAACTACCTCAATGATATCACCATTAATTGTGAGAAACTTGGCATTTTGAAGGTCTTGGAGCAGACCCATAAGTTTGACAGCCACCTCATATTGATCCCCGGGTTTAAAGTACCATCTAATCATCTCCAAATTCACTATATGTAAACTAGCTAATGTCAGAGGAAACACGTAATCAGTAAATACACCGTAATGGTTAAAAGCCGATAGTTTAGGTGCCGAAATCACAAACTGATAGCATGAGAAGTTATTTCGTGGTCCTGGACATCACGTGGCCATACTCTAGGACCATATAATAATTTTTCCTGATAGCATCCCCGTAAATTCTTGATAGTTAGATTAGTGAGTTGCCGAGAAGATAGATTGAGAACTTTCAATTGGATTTTGCATTCCGCCAGAGTGAGATTCTTCAAATTCACAAGTTCCGAAAAGTACATACTCTTGTCTTCATAAATTCGAAGATTCTTGAGATGTAGAGTACTTAATGCTGGCAAACTCGAGAATGATTTTGGTAAACAAGACGCAGAGTTATTAAAGCAGGCAAATTAATGAATGATATAGGTAGATCGCCACCGGAGATATGTAAAACTGTCAAAGCCGGTAACCACCAGCATAATCCTACTTTTACTGGTGGTGATTTCGGAAACACCTCAAGAATTCTTAATTTTTTCAGAGATTTATGCTTGAAAATAGAGAGTGACATACGACAGCGAGCTGGAAAAATTGGAACGATGCTGAGGTTTTCGACGCAATTGCATAACTTGCAATCATTTGCATTAAATCAAGACTTAAACCGACTCCCGAATACAAATTGACCGAAGAAATTTCAGACTGGTGATTCCGGCATGGGAAAAATCTGGTGAGGAATTGGGAAAATTTAGCGCAATTCCACGAGTCCAAGTTCAAAAGAGTTGCCCAAATGTGCTGCCATCTCTTTGACAAAATGCAAGTTTGAACTGCCAATTTGGTGTGGGTGAAAGAGAGAGTATGATGAATTAAATCGTGCGGCAATCTGCTTATTCTGTCTTCTCCTTCTCCTCCACCTTCAGCTCCAACTTTCTTCGTACTGCTGCGCACAAAACTCATTTTGTTACAGTTTGTCTTCACGTTTCTTCTTCTTCTTCTTCAATGGCATCTACTTGAAGGGGTGTGTTTTACGGAACCAGTCCATACCCGTGACGATGGTACCAGTTTTAGTGGGTACTGTTTTTTTTTATTCTGTATTTTTGATAAATTTTCGTACGGGTAGCAGTATTAAAAATTTAAAATTTAGTAAGAACTGAAATACTCAAAAACCGAATTTAATAATAAATGAGATTTAATACTTCTATGCAAATAACAGACATGAGCAACCAGTGTTCATGGGTGCTCTGCAGAACACTAAGCTTTTTCAGAGTGCTCATCTTTTACAGCAATGAAGAGGCACACACTTATTATATTATTAAATTACACCCCTTTTCATAGTATGTGATGCTATAGTTAAACACGCCTAGACTAAGAAGATAACCAGAGAATTGAGAGAGAGAAGAAATAGAATTAGAGAAGAAGTATGGCAAATTTCATTTCCATGAATCCCACAATTTACACAATTGTGTTATATAGCTGGGAATATAGTCTACTAGAAGGGCACATCATTCTATACATTTTGTTATAACAATTTAGCTCCAATCATGTGTTGACTGATTCATTGATTGCTCTTTTCCCCTTCTTGCCCCTAGAGTAGTTCTACAGTCACATGGGTTCTCTAAGTTGCCTTCTTGACCTCCTCAATTTATTCAATGTGACTAACTCCTCTATTTCATCCTTCTCTAACTCTTCTTTACTGGACACATTATATTCTGGAGCTTCCTCATGCTCAGCCATATCATTCCCAACTTCTTTGTTAGTCTCCCATCTTAATTGTTCTTTGTTGTGTTGGGGTTGCTACTGCTCATTCTGCTTCTGCTGTTGCTGCACATTCAGCTGCTACAGAGTTTGATCCAAAACCTCTATAGAAGCTTCTTCTATTTCAAAAGCCTTGTTAATTGTATCAATACTCACCCCTTCAGGAGACACCTTATCCTCAAGGTGGAATATATGATAATCCTTCTTAAATTGCACTGCTGAAACCCAAGTTGCTTCCTCTAATGGGAGTCCATCCCACTATATAAGAATCTGAGTTTGCCAGGATTGATTTATTAACTTCTTTCTGGTGTCAAGAATGGCAATAGGTGTAATTACAGGCTTATTGTTATATGCTTGCAAGGCTAGCTCCACAGATGCAGTTGAAATTTGTCCATTGAATTTCTTAAGGAGGGGTATGTGGAACACATGATGAATCTTAGAATGATCTGGTAGTTGAAGTTTATAGGATACTTGACCAATTTTGGCAATAACAGGATAAGGCCCATAATACCTTTTACTCAACTTATGAGATGGCATGTGATGCACATTATGTTGTCTGTAAGGCTGTAACTTAATTAACACCAGATCTCCGATATCAAAAGAGAACTGAGTTATGTGCTTATCTACTTGGTTCTTTATCTTCAATTGAGCTGACTGAAGGATTTTATATAAACTTTCTAATTTTGGATTCCTGATCTAAAGAGTAATGTCTAAAGCCTCTACTTGTGTTGTTTCATGAAAATAGTTGGCAAGGGGTGGTGGTTTCTTTCCATAAACAACTTCATATGGGCACTGTTTTATTATTGAATGGTAGGAGGTGTTATAAAATCATTCTAACAGAACAAGGAATTTATGCCACTGATGTGAATCTTCATATACAAAACGCCTCAAAAACTGTTCCACACATCTATTGACCACTTCTGACTGTCCATCAATTTGGGGGTGGTAGGATGATGACATCTTAAGTGTAGTTCCTTGTAGTTGAAATAGCTCTCTCCAAAATTTGGACAAAAAGATAATATCTCTATCACTTACTATGGACTTTGGGATACCATAATGCTTAACTACCATTTCCCAAAAGAGAGCAACTACTTTTGAAGCTGTGTAATGGGTAGGAAATGATCCAAAGTGGGCTGCCTTGGAAAATCTATCTACCACTACCAAAATACAGGTGTGTTGAACATTGAATGATTAAATTTGATGACAAGAAATAATGTACAAGGGCTGTGTTATATAAGATCAAAGTTGTTAGGATGATCTCCTGATATAAATGTATGGATTTATAAAGTCTTTTGTGTTGTACTAAGACTTAGATTTAAATAGATCAAAACTGTTAGGTTGATCTTTTGTTGTAATCTAATCGTAGAATGGACTCTACGATTTAAGTCAAGAAGACTCTACGATTAACAGACTCTACGATCAAGACAATTAAACGTAGAATAGACTCTACGATTTTGGCCAAGAAGACTCTACGACCAACAGACTATATTCTAAGCAAGAAGCCGTAGAACGAACTCTACGTTCAAGAGTCTAACAGTAGAGTAAACCCTACGATGACAATAAGAGATGATCCATTACAGAACAATCACAACAACAAGAATATTCGTAGAGTTGATCATGGAGGGTCGTTGAGCAAAAAGGCAAGAGACATCACGACTCTCAGATCAGAAGCTATTTTGTTCAAGAATTCAATCTGCATTGATGTAACCGAAAAACTTCTGCAAATCGATCAAAGTCAGAAAAGTCAGGGGACTGACCCAAGCGCACTATGAAATAAAAAGAAGACTTTTGAGGCAGTAAAGTCAGAGGATTGTGTCCTATCAGTCCTATAGTATGGAAGGACCACACGACTCTATGAAAGTTGGTAGGAACCTACGACTGACATATTTGTCCCCAAGGAAAAAGAAAACACCCTTCCATAGACTAACATGTCAAATCAAAAAAAATCTCATTAGAGCATTAATGAACTATATTAATATAATATTCATAAGCTCCCTTCTGTGAGGTAACGGAAAGAAACAAAAGCTCGAGCAGATGTTCCAACGGGAAGAAAACTAAAGCCCTCACTTTTTAAATACCAAGATCGGCAAAAGAAAAGAGCAGCGAATTACACGAGAAAAGAATATACGCAAGAAGTTGAAAAGATCAAACTGATAAGAAAGCTTGCATTGCTACTAAGTCCTTCAGAAACTCATGCTAAAAGCAACTTAGTAGCACATCCAAATCTACATCACTCCAGGAGAGTTCTTTGTGAACTAGAGTATCCAAGTCTATTAAACTTGTAGAGTTCTTAGTGAACTAGAGTTTCAAGACTGCTGGTCTTGAAGGAATCTTAGTGATTCTGAAATTGTAAAAGTATCCTTAGTGGATTTGCTGCTAGAAGAGCAGAACAGTGGAGTAGGAGTCTTGTGAGCTCTGAACCACTTAAAACCTGGAGTCTTTCTTATTGTGTCTTTTAATTGCTATATCTGCCATATAATTGCTTGTTGAATTCTTACTTTAACATATTAGGAAAAGGGTAACTAAATCGTATTCCGCTGTGTTAAACTTATTGATTAAGAATTAATTAACGTAAGATTTTTAAAGTAAAAGAAATTTTTAAAAGAATCTATTCACCCCCCCCCCCCCTTCTAGATATCTATCGTGTCATTGGGAACTAACAATTGGTATCAGAGCAGGTTCTCACATCTAAAGCCTTACAAGCTTGAGTAGATCATATGGCACTCAACAAGAACGGATCAGAACTCGGTGGAGGTAACAAACCACCTATGTGTAATAAAGAAAAATTTGCTAACTGGAAAGTTCATATGCAGGCTTACATGGATGCTATAGATGATGAACTGTTCGAGACAGTGCTAAATGGGCCGATCATACCAATGAAGCTTGCACTATCAACTGAAGATCCAAGCAAGCTAGTAGCAAAGAAAAGAGACGAATGGACAGACAATAAAAATAAGGATGTTCAAAGAGACAAAAGGGCTAAGAATATCTTATTTCAATCTCTGGATGATGATCTATTTGAGAACGTTGTCAACTATAAAACAGCTCAAGAAGTCTGGCAAACTCTGTTGATCATGCATGAAGGAACAGAAGAAGTCAGAGAAAATAAGCAATCACTGCTTGTTCAACAGTATGAAATGTTCACCCACATCTTAGGTGAAAACATTACAACCACCTATGAGAGATTTAACTTTATACTAAACTCTCTCAGATCTTATGGAAAAATCTATCCAAACAGAGATCTTATCATTAAATTCATGAGATCTTTGCCAAGCAAATGGGATGCCAAAACCACAGCCATCCGGGAGTCAAAGAACCTGCACGAGATGACTGTACAACAGTTATATGAAAATCTTCTCACCTATGAGTTGGAGCTAAATCAAAGAGCAGAGAATCTATCTAAGGAAAGAAAGAAGGAGAAAAACATTGCTTTTAAAGCCTCAACCTCAACTCACTGAAGCAATCACAAGGATAATTTTGACTCTGACAAGGATGAATCAAATGATGATGAAGGATCTGCCATGCTAGTCAGAAATTTTAAAAGATTCATCAACAGAAACAGACCTTAGAAGTTCAAAAGCAACAACAGTAAAGAACAACCAAATGACCTTTGCTATAATTGCAAAAAGCCAGGTCACTTCATTCCTAAATGTCCAAAACCCTTAAGAGAAGAACTGAGGAGGGACAAAACGAAAGCAAATCCAAAAAGAGAATTCAAGAGCTTCCACAAACAAAAGAAGAAAGACAAAAGCTTCATAACTAAAGGCTCCTGTAGTGACTTAGAAGTAGAACTAAATTCTGAGTCAAGTGACGATGAAGAGCCACAGAAGGCCAACCTATGCTTAATGGAAAACGAAGAAGGAAGCAACAAAAAGGAATTCAACATAGATGAGGTATTTGATTTCTACTCTCCTGAATTAAGCATTGAGGATCTTAGAGAAGGCATGCATGACTTAATGGTAGAATTACACAAATACATAAAAATGTTTAGAAGGTTATCTAAAGATTACTCTTATCTAAAAGAGGATAAAGAAAAAATAAGCATAGAATTAGATGCCTCATTTCAAGCTGCAAAACTTTACTCTAATCTTGAGACTGAGAATGAAAGACTAAAAGAGATAAATGAGTTGAGCACTCATAAAGAATCTTCACTAGCCTCCAAGATTCAGGAACTAGAAAAGACAATTTTTATGTGGAACAAGTCTAGTTCGTCTATAGACACACTGATCTCAAGTCAAAGAGATGTGACTGATAGATCAGGATTAGGATATGAGAATTCATTCTCAAACCCAATATGGAAAAGTCTATGGAAATAAATGAAGGCAAATCCTTTAATCTTAATAAAGGAATTGTGTTCATCAAATCCTCAGATTCTACATCTCCCAGCAGTTCACATTCTGCTAAGCCTGCTATCATTTTAGACAATAAAACTCGCACGGGTCTGGGGTTCAAAAAATTGAAAAACAAGTCATGCAAAACTCACTCTACGAATCATGAGAATCGTAGAGTAGTATGGAAGCAGAATGTAGATCAGCGAAATCAAAAGACTATGAGAAATCATAATCCATACAAGTCCTGGACAAATAAGAATTCACAAATGCACACATATCATCGTCAATATCATATCAATCATAGGCACCATCATAAAAATGATAAATATTTGTCAAGATATCATAGACTGCAAGGATCTAAAATCAAACAGATTTGAGTCCCAAAAGGTACTAACAAAGCAGGACCCAAACAAATATGGGTACCAAAATGAAGATTGATTTGTCATGCAGGTAAAGAGATCCATCTGGTATCTTGATAGTGGATGCTCAAGGCATATGACAGGAGACAAGGCTCTTCTATCAGAGTTTATGGAAAAAGATGGACCTGCTGTCATTTTTGGAGACAACAACTCTGGGAAAATCAGAGGTTATGGCTCAACTGGAAATGGTGCAATATCTTTCAGTAAAGTGGCGTATGTTGAGGGACTAAAACATAACTTGCTAAGTATCAATCAACCCTGTGACAAAGGACATCAAGCCTTCCTCAACAACCAATGCCAAGTTAGAGATTTGAAGACTAACTCTCTAAAGCTAGAAGGAGTTCGAAAAGGAAATCTTGCTCAATTAAGTTCAGAA
The DNA here is from genome assembly GCA_947179155.2 of Hedera helix. NCBI lineage: Eukaryota > Viridiplantae > Streptophyta > Magnoliopsida > Apiales > Araliaceae > Hedera > Hedera helix. The sequence goes on along the minus strand of OX359282.1, from coordinate 22,123,576 downwards.
CAAACTGTCTGTTTTCTTGCTAAAGCCTCTGAAGATATGTGCTGGCTCTGGCATAGGAGGTTATCTCATCTAAACTTCAAGAGTATTTCAAAGCTTGCCTCCAAAGATCTAGTAAAAGGATTGCCAAAGTTAAATTTCATCAAAGAAAAACCCTACAAAGCTTGTCAGTTTGGAAAGCAAACAAAGACGTTATTCTAGAGCAAGTCAGTAAACTCAAATGATAGGGCTCTTCAATTACTTCACATGGATTTATTCGGACCTGTCTCGACGACTAGCCTCGGAGGAAAGAGATACTCTCTAGTGGTAGTAGATGACTACACTAGATATACATGGGTATCTTTTCTAAGCTCTAAAGATGAAACCATTTCACATCTTATCAAGCTCTTCAGACTAATCATGAATGAAAAAGGCGAAAAGATCAAGGCCATCAGAAGTGATCATGGAAGAGAGTTTGATTTCTCAGATATGAACCTGTTCTGTGAAGAAAATGAAATCAATCACAACTTCTCAGCCCCAAAGACGCCTTAACAAAATGGAGTAGCAGAAAGGAAGAATAGGACTTTTATTGAAGCAGGAAGAACCCTTTTAGCAGCAGCCTATCTTCCTGAATATTTCTAGGTTGAAGCCATCAGTACTGCATGTTACACTTAAAACAGATTACTCATACACTCAACATTGAAGAAGACTCCGTACGAATTATGGAAAGGAAGAACGCCAAACATAAGTTATTTTCATGCGTTTGGTTGCCTTTGCTACGTACTCAACAATTGCAAGAAGCATCTAACTAAATTCCAGCCAAAATCAGATGAAGGAATCTTCCTTAGCTATGTAACAGATAACAGAGCATTCAGGGTGTTCAACAAGAAGTCCTTAACTATTGAAACCTCCATCCATGTCACATTCGATGAATCAGATCCTAAAAAGAAAAGATCAACATTCAACGAGTCATCAGACAAAAGCTCAACGATCGAAGAACTCAAAATCGTAGAGTCTAACTCTACGACCACAGAACCAGCAACAGAAATCGTTGAACAAGGAGAGGAAATCGTAGAGCACACCACACCAGACATTGAAACTCTACGATCAGAACCGGAAGCTAATTTAGAGGAACTCAGACAAGAAGGCACCAGAACAGACGTCCCTAGCAGAATAAAATGGACCAAAGATCACACTCAAGATATAATTATTGGAGATCCAAACACCGGAATCAAGAAAAGAGCTGCAACTTCGAATGAATGCTTTTACCTAAGCTTTATCTCTCAAGAGGAACCCAAGAAGATCGAAGAAGCCTTAGGAGATTCAATTTGGATAGAGGCCATGCAAGAGGAGCTAAATCAATTTGAAAGAAGCAAGGTTTGGAGATTAGTTGCCAGGCCTCAGCATAAACCAGTCATTGGCACCAAATGGGTTTTCAGAAACAAAATGGATGAAAATGGTGTGATAACGAGAAACAAAACAAGACTGGTGGCCAAAGGTTACTCTCAAGAAGAAGGAATTGACGACGATGAAACGTATGCTCCAGTTGCCAGGTTGGAAGCCATAAGGATCTTCCTTGCCCATGCTACACACATGAAGTTCAAAGTATTCCAAATGGATGTTAAGAGTGCTTTTCTAAATGGAGAACTTCAAGAAGAAGTCTACGTGGAACAACCTCCAGGTTTTATTAATCCAACCTTTTCAAATTATATTTATAAATTAGATAAAGCACTATATGGTCTAAAACAAGCACCTAGAGCATGGTATGAAACCTTAACTAATTTTCTCATTGAAAAATGATTCACTAGAGGAAGAGTAGATACAACCTTATTTTTGAGAAAACATAAGGATAAAACACTACTAGTTCAAATTTATGTAGATGATATCATATTTGGTTCTTCTGATAAAAAATTATGTGAAAGATTTGCCAAGCTTATGCAGAGTAAGTTTGAAATGAGCATGATGGGAGAACTCAACTTCTTCCTTGGACTACAAGTAAAGCAGACTGATGAAGGCATATTCATTAATCAAGCCAAATACATCAAAGACTTATTAAAGAAGTATGACATGGAATATGCAACTATCATGAAAACTCCTATGCCACCAAGCTCATCAAAGATGAAAATGGTAAATCCATTGAAATCACTCAGTACAGATGTATGATAGGCTCACTATTATATCTTACCGCTAGCCGACCAGATGTAATGTTTGCTACATGTATATGTGCTAGATTTCAGGCTAAACCCAAAGACTCTCATCTATTAGATGTGAAAAGAATTTTCAAATATCTTAAAGGAACTCCAAATTTAGGATTATGGTATCCCAAGGAGTCCTCTTTTGATCTAATGGGATACTCAGATGCTGACTATGTAGGATGCAAAATAGACAGAAAGAGCACAAGTGGAACTTGCCAGATGCTTGGCAGCAGACTTGTCTCTTGGTTTAGTAAGAAGCAGAACTCAGTATCCACATCAACTGCAGAAGCTAAATATATAGCCGCAGGCAGTTGCTGTGCATAAATCCTATGGATGAAGACTCAGCTTGCAGACTATGGGTTTGAGCTTAATTATATTCCTATATATTATGATAATACTAGTGCAATTGCTATAACTCATAATCCTGTTATGCATTCAAGAACTAAGCACATAGATATAAGGTATCATTTCATTAGGGATCATATACAAAATGACAATATATCACTTCACTACATCCCAACTGAAGATCAACTAACAGATGTGTTTACAAAACCTTTAGATGAATCAAGATTTAATAAACTTATAAGTGAGTTAGGAATGCTAAATCTAGACCCTTAATATATATCATGATTTTTTTTTTTTTTGGAGAAGATACTAACTCTGCAGGAAGAAAAGTGAGCAAGGAAAATAAGTAAAAGACAAATTAGTGGAATGCACTCAACGATCGTCAAGCGAAGGATCGTAGAGTATGTTTAAGATCGTAGAGATCACTCAACGATCAACAAACCAAGGATCATAGAGCACACTACAAATCGTTGAGCTCACTTAACGGTTGTCAAGCCAAGGATCGCAGAGTATTCCTCAATCATAAAGCTAACTCAACGAACATCAACAAAAAAATCGAAGTGTCAAGAAGGATCGTAAAGCTCTGGGAGCAAAATGGTCATCAACCAACTGAAATGCTCATATCAGAACTTGACACGCATCTCAGCAAACATAGAGGGAAGTTTTTAAATACTTTGAAAACTGCACGTCGTTTATTTCTTCAAATCAAAAAAATCTATCATTCCTCTATCTCTCTCTCTCTCAATCCTAAACCCTAAGTTTTCAATACTCAGATAAATCGTTCTTATTGTTTCAGAAAAACTATCAAATAGCACCTGCTTAAGTCATTCCTGGAAACGAGCTCAACTTCGAAGCCTTCACAACAGCAGATAAGCAGTTCAAAAGAATAATCCAGTTACTAGATAAGGCTGGTCTGCGAGAAGCTTTGGGAACAAATACGAGGATTCTATCAAAGCTTATCCGAGAGTTTTACGTCAATGGATCCTATACAAACGGAACTCTAACCACTACAGTAAAAGGGATACAGCTCAACCTCACTGCTGAAGAACTTAACCTAGCCCTAGGTTTCAAGCAAGGAGGCCTCACATCTCTAAATATGGTTAATACTGAAGAAGGCCTAAGAATAATGCACCACCAAAAGAATCTAGGACTGAAAGGTTTGAAGAAGAAAGAATTTCCTCAGAAATATGAGTTCCTGACTGATGTGATAGGTAAATGCCTCCTCTGCAAAGACTCAACTCATGACTCAATCAGTGAGGTGCAGCTGAAATTAATGACAGCTATAGTCAAGAGGATAAACATCAACTATGGCTCCTTGCTGTTGGAATGGATAGGGAACTGGGTCCAAAATGCGAAAAAAGCTAAGGGGACCAGAAAAATGTTCTATGGGAGATTCATCAGCATTCTCCTTAGATCGTCATTGGGGGATCTGATTGAGAATGATGAAGGAGAAGCCCTAAATACTAACAAGAGAATAACCCAGAGACTCTTTCACAACTGGAGGAGGAATCCAGTTGAAAATAGGAAACTATCCCGATCAGGGGATAGTGAAGGAACGCAGAGTGGTGCAGGGCCATCGTTATTGAAGAACACACCTGAAGAAGAATCTCAGGAAGTCAGCAAGCAATCTCAGGGTCTCATCAGAAAGAGAAAAGGAAAGAGAGCCCTTGAGATTTAAGAACCTCAAGGCTCATCAAATGAGGCTCCTGAAGGAAAGGCTGCATCAGAGGATGAAGATTCCGATCTGCGAAGGGAAACTCGCAGTAAGTATGAAGCTGAAGAGGCCACTTCAAAAGAGCCGATAAGAAAGAGAATAAGGCTAGTAAAATTAGCCGACAAAGACTCAGTAGCTAAGGGGGAGCTACTTGAAAAATCTGTCATTGCTCCAGTTGAGAAGGAGTCATCTAAAGCAGCTGAGCCTATGGATGCTCAAACTGAGGGGGAGCCACCAGTAGTTTCTGAGCCAGCAGGTGCTCTGGCTGAGGGGGAGACTCACGAAGACATTTCAATCCCTTCAGCCACAATGAATAATGATGAAGAGGATGACATCGAAATAATAGTCGTCGGAAGAAATGAGCAAAGGCATCTTGACTACAACTGCCTGTTGAAATTCTTGCCACTGATGCCATTCCACCGAGCTCTGGTGCACAATGCGTGGGATCAGGTCTTCTGGACCTTCAAAGCATACCCTAATGTGGTGATTATTGCTCAAGGCTATCCTCAGAATCTATTTTTTGCCCAGAAGCTCATTTCATGCAGCCCCTTTTCACATTCTTTAGGGCAAAAGGTACATTTTATTCCTCTAGCCCTCATTCAAATTCATACACCTTCACGAATGTTCAATAAATTTGAGTAGTCTTCAAATGCCAACTCTGCATTAAGCTCTACGATCAACACTTCCCCGATCGTAGAGTCCCCACCATCTATGACTGGTAGTCAAGAAAGCCTCAATGATCAAAACATAGAGTGCCCTCCAGACTCTCCCGAAATTCTACCAACTCATCAAACAATGCCTCCTGTTCCATCTTCAAGACTTCTCTTAACCTACGAGGATATTCCCTCCACCTCTGGTCACGAATACTTCCACATGCCAAGCTCTACGATTGACCAGGGACAACCATCTCAACTCCTCTAGGAAATTCTGGACAAGATATCTCGGCTTCCTACAACTGAGGGCCTAACTGACTTGACAAGCCATATCCATACAGAGATACAGAAAGATCTGGCATCTAAGTCACACAACATTCAACGAAGAATAGACGATGTCATTAATGCTGCCAACGATCTCTCTAACAGCTTGAATAAATAATTCTCCACAAGGTTAAAGCAGTTAATGGCAGCAGTCTCTGAAAATCTCCAAGAAAAGGATAAAATATTTCTGGAAGCCTTAAACAAACATCAGAAGGCCGTCGTCGTTCTTCAAGAAACTAATGACAAATCTATCACTCTCCTCAATAATGGGATCATTGCCTTGAAGAACTATCTCACAGAACAAGAACATCGATCGAATGACACTTTGTCATTGGTGGAGCAAAAACAAATAATGGTTGACGAACGACTTCAAGCACACCAAGATGATGTTGCTGCCACTAAGACTCAACTTCAAGAAATTATTCAGGGCATACAACAACTTTCAGAACAGGTAGCAACCATTAATGATGCCAACAAGGGGGAGAAGAAACTGAGCACAACAGAACAAACGAGAACGAGCTCAGACTACAGCAGAAGAGGAAGAGCACCTCAAGGGATGAGGATGGTTCAAACATCAATACATCCTCTTAGATTCGAAGCAGTACCATCTCATCCCAGACAGGATGAGACAACAAGACCTTCTTCCTCAACTGCGAGGCCATCTAGCTCATAAGAATGGTTCCAAATTAAAGAAAAGAAGCTTTGTTGAGGGAAGAAGAACTGAGAAAAGCAGAAGAAGAAATGAGAGCACTCTTCAGGCAGAGGGAATAAGAAAGAAGAAGACCTCCTAGTAGAAGGAGATAAGTTATTTTTTTTTTACTCAATTGTATTAACTGACTAAACATCAATAAAATTCATAATTTTCACTAGAAAATACAGCTGCTCACTGTATGATTAGGCATTCAATTATTCATATGCATTTTGCCTATTTAATGTGTTCAAATCACTATCTGCTATTTATGTTGTCATAATCAAATAGGGGGATTGTTGAACATTGAATGATTAAATTTGATGATAAGAAATAACGTACAAGGGCTGTGTTAGATAAGATCAAAGCTGTTAGGATGATCTGCTGATATAAATGTATGGATTTATAAAGTCTTTTGTGTTGTACTAAGACTTAGATTTAAATAGATCAAAACTGTTAGGTTGATCTTTTGTTGTAATCTAATCGTAGAATGGACTCTATGATTTCAGTCAAGAAGACTATACGATTACCAGACTCTACGATCAAGACAACCAATCATAGAATAAACTCTACGCTTTTGGCCAAGAAGACTCTACGACCAACAGACTATATTTTAAGCAAGAAACCGTAGAACGAACTCTACGTTCAACAGTCTAACAGTAGAGTAAACTCTACGATGACAATAAGAGATGATCCATTACAAAACAATCACAACAACAAGGATATTCGTAGAATTGATCATGGAGGGTCGTTGAGCAAAAAGGCAAGAGACATCATGACTCTCAGATCAGAAGCTATTTCGTTCAAGAATTCAATCTGCATTGATGTAACCGAAAAGCTTCTGCAAATCGATCAAAGTCAGAAAAGTCAGGGGACTGACCCAAGCGCACTATGCAACAGAAAGAAGACTTTCGAGGAAGTAAAGTCAGAGGACTGTGTCCTATCAGTCCTATAGTATGGAAGGACCAAACGACTCTATGAAAGTTGGTAGGAACCTACGACTGACATATCTGTCCCAAAGGAAAAAGAAAACACCCTTCCATGGACTAACAGATCAAATCAAATAAAATCTCATCAGAGCATTAATGAGCTATATTAATATAATATTCATAAGCTCCCTTCTGTGAGGTAACGGAAAGAAACAAAAGCTCGAGCAGATGTTCCAACGGGAAGAAAACTAAAGCCCTCACTTTTTAAATACCAAGATCGGCAAAAGAAAAGAGCAGTGAATTACACGAGAAAAGAATATACGCAAGAAGTTGAAAAGATCAAACTGATAAGAAAGCTTGCATTGCTACTAAGTCCTTCAGAAACTCATGCTAAAAGTAACTTAGTAGCACATCCAAATCTACATCACTCCAGGAGAGTTCTTTGTGAACTAGAGTATCCAAATCTGTTAACTTGTAGAGTTCTTAGTGAACTAGAGTTCCAAGACTGCTGGTCTTGAAGGAATCTTAGTGATTCTGAAATTGTAAAAGTATCCTTAGTGGATTTGTTGCTGGAAGAGCAGAACAGTGGAGTAGGAGTCTTATGAGCTCTGAACCACTTAAAACCTGGAGCCTTTCTTATTGTGTCTTTTAATTGTTATATCTGCCATATAATTGCTTGTTGAATTCTTACTTTAACATATCAAGAAAATGGTAACTAAATCGTATTCCGCTATGTTAAACTTATTGATTAAGAATTAATTAACGTAAGATTTTTAAAGTAAAAGAAATTTTTAAAAGAATCTATTCCCCTCCCCCTTCTAGATATCTATCGTGTCATTGGGAACTAACAAGGTGTACCCTTGTGAGGAAGGAAGATGAGTGATAAAATCTATGCTTATGTCCTCCCAAATGTGTTTGGGAATTTCCAAAGGCTGTAACAAACCATAAGGACTGACATTGATGGCTTTAACTTGTTGACAAACTACACATTTTTTAACATAATTTGCAACTTCCTCCTTCATTTTAGGCCAATATAAGCTAGCACTTAACCTGAGAATTGTCTTCTGTATACCTCAATGCCCCCCTTCTGGTGTATTATGGAACTCTTTTAGTAGTGATTTTTTCAATATTGGAACATTTGGAATGTAAGCCTTTCCTTGGTAGAAATATTCTCCTTCTTTAACAGACCAGAGTAATTGACTGTAATTCTTCTACAAATTTTTTAGCTTTCTTTATATCATTCCATATGAGAGATTGAGGTATGGTAATAGTCATGAAAGTACTGAATGAAGTGTTTGTGGTCTGATAAGAGGGATGTCTAGGCAAAGCATTAGCTGCTGCATTTTGTCTACCTGGTTTATAAATGATTTCATAATTGTAGCCTAACAACTTAGTGAGATAATATTGATTTTCAGGGGTTTGAATTACCTACTGCATTAGATTCCTTAGACTCTGCTGATCAGTGTAGATATAAAACTTTGCACCCAAGAGATAGTGTCTCCATTTGGCTATTGTTAAGGTGATTGCAAATAGTTCCCTAATGTAGGTAGATGACTTTTGCATTATGGGACACAACTTTTTGCTAAAGTATTAGGATGTCCTTCTTGAGTGAGCACAACTCCAACTCCAATAGCATAAGTTGAAGCATCTATTTCTAACGTGAATGCTTTGGTAAAATATGGGAGTGCAAATATTAGAGCATGAGTAAGGGCTTTTTCGAGTTGTGTGAATGCCTCCTTAGCCTTTTGGTTCCAGCAGAATGCTTCAAACTTAAGAAAATTAGTTAGAGGGATTGTTATGGCTGCATAACCCTTAACAAGTTTTCTATAGTATTATGTGTGGCCTAAAAATCCTCTCAGTTGTTTCATATTAATAGCCTTGGGCTAGGACAATATAGCTACAACTTTGGTCTGATCAGGTTGAACCCCCCTTTGTGTTATAATATGCCCCAAGTACTCAATTGTAGTCACAGCAAATTGGCTTTTGTGCTCTTAGCAAACAGTAAATTTTCCCTTAAACAATCTAATATCAATGCAAGATGTTGTACATGAGAGCTTAAATCCTTACTATACACCAATATGTCATCAAAAATTTTTTTATCACAAGTTGCCTCAAGTATTTTTGAAATATTGCATTCATAGCAGCTTAGAAAGTAGAAGGGGCATTAGAAAGGCTAAAAAGCATTACTAATAATTCGAAATGCCCACTAGGAGTCCTGAAGGCAGTCTTATGAACATCTGTTGGAGCCATCTTTATCGGGTGATAACCAGATTTCAAATCAATCTTAGAGTAGCATGTTGCACCATGTAACTCATCCAACAACTCATCCACAGTAAGGAATGGAAATCTATCCTTTAAGGTGATAGCATTGAGGGCCCTGTAGTTTATGCACAATCTCTATGTTCCATCTTTTTTCTTAAGCAACACTAGTAAGCTATAAGGATTTGTGCTATGCTTGATAATACCAGACTCAAGCATACCTTACACCTGTTGTTTAATCTCATTTTTTTAAAGTGTGGAAATCTGTAGGGACTAACATTCATAGGCTTGGTATTAGGTTCCAAGGGTATATAGTGATCAAAAACTCTAGGAGGTGGTAGTGTGATGGTTCTTAAAATATATCTTGGTATTGGTTCAACACACAGGCAATGGAGGGAATGGGATGAACATCTTTGGTTTGTATAAAATGTAAGGAAGGTGTGGAAGTTGGGGTAATAACAGTTATTTTGTCTATAGGGGTATGTATAAGATACATTAGATAGCATTGTGCTAATTCATTTTTCTTTAACAGTTGGTGTAAATGATTAACAGAAATGGAGTTTGTGTGTCTGTGGTTACCTGGCAAAAAAACTTCCTTCCCTTCATGAAAAAATTTGATGTAGGACTGTTGGAAGTTTACTTTTAATTCTCTAAAACTCTCTTACCAAGCCACCCCAAGGACAGCATATGCTCCATGCAAATCTATGACAAAGAAATTTGAGGCAAATTTATTCCCTTGGATTTCAAAAGGCACTGTAGTACATTGTCCAATGCATCTTAGATTATCCCCATTTCCCACAATTATAGAAAAATGTCGTGAGGGAGTAATTGCCAAACCCAAATATTTGGCCACCCTTGTTTGTATGAAATTGTCGCTGCTACCACTATCAATTAACATCTGTAGAGATTTGCCAACAATGTTTTCTTGTATCCTCAAACATCTAGTGTTAGGAAATCCAAAAAGGGCATACAGATTCTCAACAATCTCAATGACAGTTTCAGTTGTATTATCAATTATTTCTACATACACAACATTATCTCCTGGATCTATTTTCTCACACCCTTCTGGAATTATTCTTTCTAACAGTAAGAGAGACATTTGCCCCTTACACTTGTGACCCCTATGCCACACTTCATCACAATTATAACACTGCCCCTTATCTATTTTAGCTTGCCTCTCAACTGGTGTGAGCCTTTTATGGGTAATCCATGATATGGAGACATTTGTTGGTTAGGAATTGTAATTTTATCAACCTCTTTAGGTGTAACATTGGAGACTATAACAACTTTATTTAAGGGTGGTCTGGGTCCTAACACAGAGGTAGTAACATAACTACTGGGCTGGAAATTAGGATGTTTCCCTACTCCAAGTTTCCTTCATAAAATTTTGATAGACCAACAGCATGCTGTAAATTGCGAGGTTGATCTCCTATCACTTCACACTGGATATCCCATCTAAAACCACTAATATAGCACCCTTTGAGGAATGATTCAGGTAGACTAGGAATTTTGTTTGAAATTTTTTGGAATTTCATTTCATACTCAGCTACTGTAATAGTTTGGGACAATTTGGATAGTTATGTATTAGGATCTTCATAGGGTGATAGTCCAAACCTTACATGGATCTGAAAAGTAAAATTAGTCCAGGATTTTACTTAATGATTCATCTTCATCCATTGGAAGCAACTTCATCTAGGTGAAGAGCCACCAATAGAAGTTTATTTTCTTCAAAAACCTTGTGGTAGTCAAAATATTTGTTTACCTTATAGAGCCATTCAGTAGGGCCTCCATTTTCAAATTTGGGAAAATCCACTTTGGCCTTCATATGATGGTCATCTGGTTTTCAATTTATGGGAATTTGACCATTTATAGGACCTTGATCATGCTAATTATCATCCTCTCGAATAGGCCTCCACTGTTGCATCCGTTCCTGCATAACTGCAGTGAATGTTTGTTGAAATCGTTGAGTGAAGGTTTGAGCAAATTGGCCCAGCTGCTGATTAAACTGCTCAAATAGTTGTTCAATCATATTATTGTCAACCATTTTTGTTCTCAATGAAAGCACCAATGTTGCTATAGTTAAAGTCTACAGCTAGACTAAGAAGATAACTAGAGAATTGAGGGAGAAAAGAAATAGAATTAGAGAGGAAGTATGATAAATTTTATTTCCATGAATCCCACGAATTACACAAGAGTGTGTTATATAGCTATGAATACAGTCTTCTAGAAGGGCACAACATTCTATACATTATGTTATAACAATTTATCTCCAATCATTTACTGACTGATTAATTGATTGCTTTTTTTCCCTTCTTGCCCCTAAAGTAGTTCTACATCCTCGTGGGTTCCCTAAGTTACCTTATAGTCCTCCTCAATTTATTCAATGTGACCAACTCCTATATTTCATCCTTCTCCAACTCTTCTTCACTGGAAACATCTTATTATGGTGCTTCTGTATGCTCAACCATATCACTCCCAACTTCTTTGTTAGTCTCCCATCTTAATTGTTCTTTGCTGTGTTGGGGTTGCTGCTGCTCATCTGCTACTGCTGCTACACATTCTGCTTTTGCTACTGCTGCTGCACATTCTGCTGTTGTAAAGTTTGATCCAAGACCTCTACAGAAGCTTCTTTTATTTCAAAAGTCTTGTTAATTGTATCAGTATGCCCATTACCCGTAACTTCTAACAAGTTTATAATAAAAAAAGTATTTACACTCCTTTTTATAAATAATTATTCGGTGGTCCTAGGGCACCTGCCACGTGGTGCCTCACACCAGTCATGTGTTGTCATTTCAGTACTTAAAGTGAAATGACCCACTTTAAGTGCTTAAATGGCAGCACATGAATAGTGTGACGTACCACGTGGCAGGTGTCCCAAGAGCATCTAATAATTTTTTTCCTTTTCATAGTATAACCATACCTTTTTATAGGATTAGCTATATGGCAGGAGCTTGACTAGGTGTGTGAGGAGTTATGAGATATTATAAACAAATGAGTTTATGAAATATGTATATACCGAAAGTAGTGGTTCATTTACAATAATTGATTTAACCAACAAAGGACATTAGATTGGTTCAAGTTGTAACTCACTTGTTACTAGGGGTGAGCATAGTGAGTTTTAAAACCCAAGCTATACATGAAATCGCTTAAGTGCGGTTTGACAAATCTAAAATTACACATGAAACCGCTTGTGATTAGTACAGTTTTGAAACATGCAATGTGATTTTATTTGGTGCGGTTTCAATTTCAATACCAATTGAACATATACAAAAAATTATGACTGAAAGAATACAGATACCGAAAGAATCACCTAATTTCTCAATGCAACATTAGATTAAATTAAGACTAGTCTTGCATAGTAAGCTACTTATTGAATCGATAACACATTTGAATTGGTTAAACTAGTTTGGTCAAACATTTATTCAAAAAAATATATAATTTTTTATACAATTATATTTATTATATCACCGGTTTAATATGATTCAAACATTGATTGAGCTAATTATCTATCCACTTAATATTTTTATCGATTCAATAACTAGTTCGAGTCTAAAAAAATTAAATACACGTACATTATCATTAACTACATTAGTAGGAAAATATTAAGTATTACAATAATATTATACGTTGTGTCACATTTTTAAATAATAGACCTATAGTCTATATAGCATGAGGAAGCATTTTTCAATAACACCGACAATTCAATTTCTCTTTTTATTATGTAACAAAATAATAATATTTCAATTAATTTCTTAACTCAATATAATCAAAATGTAATATTATCTTAATGTGGGGAAATATTCCATAAAGCGATATTAAATATTTCCAGACATTAACAATATATATATATATATATATTAAATATTTCCAGACATTAGCAATATATATATATATATATATATATATATATATATATATATATATATATATATATATATATATATATATATATAACTGGGGCTAGAAAGTTCAATCAAAATAGAAGTGCAAAGAAACAAGTGAAGTGCACGGTTTCTAGTTAGTATATTATTCGCAAGTTAATTAGACTTCTCTTTCCTACATGCATTAATGATGGGAGTATTTGTTGAGTGACCAGTAGTCAGGGTGCCAATAATTCTCCACAACCCCTGTTAATAAGATTTCAAAATTTTAGATTCTATTGTTTGTATTTCAATTTTATAAATATTCATTAGAATGTAATAAGTTTCTATTGAAATGGTAGTTTTATATTAGTGATTAATTCATAATGAATATGGGGATGAATATGATTGGTAAATGATTAGAAAGATATATAAAAATATATTACTTTTAAAAGAAAAGAAAATATATTAAAAGAGACTTTTAAAAAACAAACTAAAACAATGGTGTTTTGACTGTTATTGGTCCGATGCAGTTTCTGTGATATGGTGCACCGCAAAAATCGAAATCAAACCGTAAATGCGATTTTTTAACCCTCCTAAAATCGTCACATACACTGAAACGGTTTGTGCAGCTTTATTAGTGCGCTTTGGTCAATTTTTGGTGTGGTTTCGAGACCAATTTTAATTTTTATGCTCACCCCTACTTGTTACTTGTTAGCTTACACTGATTTCTTAGTTTTGAAAAAATTTATATATATATATACATAAATTTTCTATTATTTAATTATTATTTATAAATTATAATTATATATATTACCATGTAGTACAAAAGTAAAATCGAACAAAAAAATTGATACCAAAGCCGATAATTCAGTACTAGTACCGATTCTTGATTTTTGAATAATTCGATATCGATACTGATTCAGTATTTTTTATACCGGTTTAATTTTTTACAGATAAACACCCCTATCTACTTGTAGCGATTTTCAATTCGTAAACCCAATTGCCCTATTCGAGAAATCCCAATTTGGCCCAGGGTTGAGAAGGCTCAATGACATTTATGTCCCTTTTAGGTGTTTCGTATTTCATTAATTGGATCTCTAAAGTAATAAATTAGTGTCAATTCTACTCTTTTTCTTTATTTTCACCTAAATATGACTCAAGTCCGATCCGACCTATTTTTTGAACGGTAACCTTGTCTTTTCAAAAAGCAAAATATATTAAAAATATTAATTACTAAAAATATAACATCTTTCACATTCATCTCTTTCCCTTCTCCTATTTACAACTCATATTAGAATTGAATAAAAAATCAAATTTGGCCTCGAAATCACACAAAAACCAGATCAAATCGTACTAATAGAACCACACTAACGGTTTCAGCGTATATGACGATTTTAAAAGGGTTGAGAAACCACATCTGCGATTTGGTTTCGGGTTCTATAGCTTACCGCACCGCCAAAATCGCACCGCACTAATGATGTTTATTATATATATATATATTCTAAGTTACATAGCCAAAAAGACATCGTTTTAGTCATTTATAAAAATTGGAATTGGTTCACTTATGAAAATTGTCTTCTTTGATAATTTCTTGTTTGCTATTTTATTTTTATGTGTAATCAGTAATGTGGTATTTGACTATTAGAATTATTATTTTTTTTGGATTTTTGGCAAATTAGTATTTATGCGAATGAATTCTTATTGTAAACTTGTTTATTACAAATAAGTATTTATTGCGAACTTAGTTCATATAATTTTGCATTTTTGTACCTCCACTTTAATTTGGTATACTTTCAAAATTGTAACCTAACACAATTCTCTCTTTTTCCTCATGTGAAAGATGTTTTTTAGTGCATATATGTTCAATTAGTTTTGAACCCGAAACTGCACCAAATGAAATCACACCGCCCCAATCACAAATAGTTTAATGTTTGGTTTTAAATTTGTCAAAAAGCACCTAAGCGATTTCATGTGCGGTTTAGATTTCTAACTACACTAAAATGCACCATACTCTACGTTAACTCAGACCCACATTCATCCCGTGCTACCCGACTTCAATTGATAACTTCTTCCGATTGCTTCTTCTCGCAATAGAAAACCTTCTCCACGGACACCACCAACTTTTGATATGTCCATGAAGTTGCAATAATCTCAACAACGATAATCTAGCAAAATTGCGATTGGGCGAACTAGGTAAAAAGAGCGAAGAGGCCAAATTACATAAATCTTAATATTCATACCCAATTTTCAATTAAACCCATCGAATTCATAAAACCAAATTACAAACCCACCAAAAAACCCTAATCCCTACCATCACAACATTAATCCCCAAAATCCAAAATCAATCATCTTCGAGATGAAGCTCCAATAGGGCATGATGAAATTTCATGAGAAAATCACCAGAGTTGAGCGCGCGATGATTCTAGGGCCTCTTCCGACAGGTCTGCATAACCCATGGTTTGGGGTAATGAACAGGTGACTTAGGAGGGCAGTGTCCGATGGTAGGAGTGTTTATCATAAGTAGACCTGGCAAACGGGCCGGGCCAGCCCAAACGGGCCGGGCTATTTTTGGGCCGGGCCAAAATGGCCCAAAATTTTCTAGGCTGAAATTATAAGGCCCGTGGCCCGGCCCACGGGCTTCTTCATTTTTTTTTTCCCCTGAAACTTGATTCTTAGTTCATGAATACAAAAATCATTTCATTTTATCATCTAATAGACTACCAGTCTACCACCAATTCACAGAATACTAAAATGAGAAAAGTTACAGATTGCATATTTGCATCACTGTCTAGTGTCGCTACCATAAGTCCATACTCACTGATCTCACCATCTCAAATTCTCAGTCATCTCACAGTTCATTACTTCATTACTCCTTCATAGTTCATTACTAATTTACTATTATACATTTATACTTGTAATACCAACAAAAGCAACAAAGCAGAGAACATTAACATCACACAATTAATTGCAGCCACACTTGCAGCCATAATTCCTCCTGGCCTCCTTCACAGTTGCTGGCTTGCAACCATCTTTCACAGTTGCAGTCCTCAACAAAGCAGAAAAGTTATGATGTTGCTAACATCATGTGTGATAATTCCTCCTGGCCTCCTTCATACTTGCTGAAATAAAAAAGAATGTAAACTAGTGTTAGTTATAATTTATAAACAAAACCATGACATCTTGAAATTATCAATTCCTGCAAACATATGTAGATTACTGTAAAAGCAATGTACATTTAGTTTCCTAGCAAATGAACATGTCAACAAATGCACCAATGAATGCCTATATTATTTGTAAACTTGGAATACACATTATCTGTAACTATATTTTGAAAAACAAGGACTAGGAAGTGTTTTAGTTTTTACGAACTTATGTGGTAATTTAGCTTATATATGTTTGAAGCACTACAAAATTAAGTAGAAGTGGCTAAAGCAGCACCATAATTCCAACATCATAACCTTCATAATATAACCATAATTCCAACATCATAACTTTACATAGCAAAAAGGCAGAAACATTAAAGAACATAGACTTGAAAATAATAAACCTAGAGGTATATATATATATATCAGCTTAACTGCTTAAGGCTTAATGCTTTAATATAACAAGGAAAGCAATTAAGGTACTATCTACAAAACTGTAAACTATCCAGCCATATAGGAACTTTAAATAAGATTCATCTTAATGTTAAAGCACTTACTCTTGATTTTTAAACACTTGAAATTTAGGCCACGTTTGAACCATTTGACTCTTGATTTGCAACCAGTGACACCAAAAGTTGGTCATCTGTCGGCCCATCATCTATATTAACAATATCAATTTAAAATATCAATAATTCAATACCCAAAATTAAATTTAAAAAGTATAATTAAAGTTTAAAAAATTACAACTAAAACAAACCTTGTATTTCATATCCACAAATCCAATTACGTCCACAAATTAATGCTTGTGCATTATCTGGTAGAAGCGAACTACGATATTTTGTGAGAACTTTTGCCCCAATGCTAAAAGCCAACTCCGTAGCAACCGCTGTAATTGGAATTGATAAGATATCATATGTCATCTTATCAAGTATTGGATACCTAAAATAACATAATATTTTAGATATTTCATTAGTCATATATAAAATTAATATATAAAATTAGAATAAAAAAATTGTGTACCTCTCATAAAGTTTTTTCCACTCTTCGAGAATATTAAAAGAACTTCTGTTTGTGACCATTTTCTCCTCCAAATATTGCTCCAATTTCGTTCTTGTTGATGTAGTACCTTGAACTTCCCTCACAAAGTCCTATTTAAAATTATAAACAAAATTACATCAATATCTAACATGTAATATAGATAAATATGCACAAAATTAAAAAAAATTATAATACATAAAAACTTTACTTACATCAAACTCATCATCACTATTTTCACTTGTGTTAGTGGTGGAAATAGTTGAAGTCCCAATACCATCTTGAGGTTGTTGTAAACCACCTTTTGAATGCTCCGTTACATACTCCATGAACAAAGATTTCATTGCATTCACAATTTTGTCCACTAGTCTATTTATCGCATCCTCATTCATCTCAACTTTTTTCAATTTAAATTTTACAAATTGCACCTTATATCTTGGATCAAGAATAGTTGCTATGGACAAGATAACAACATAGTCATTCCAATATTTTTTAAACTTTGGCAACATCTCATTTGCCATGTGATAGGGTTGAATTATATGATATTTTTATTCCCCAAAACTTAGTTTTTATATTTATTGTGTGCTTAAATGTTTAATTATTTAGTTATTTTGGTTTTAATAGGTTTTATAGGGGTTTAGTTAATTTATGTTAATTTACGTAATTTTATAGTATTTTTATATTAATTTTTATTTATGTGTTTTTATTTATTTGTAGTGTTTTAGGTGTTTTATTTATTATTATGTGTTTTTAGGATTTTTAGTATTTTTATATTATTTTTATTTATTTTATATTTGATTTTGTAGGGAAATAAAAGTCTAATGGCATTTTTGTAATTTCAGCAAAGCTTGAGGGACAAAACTGCAAAATCAGCAAAGACCGGGGCAAATATGTAATTTCCGGAAAGTAGCGACCGCGCATGGCGCGCGGATGGATGACCGAGCAGCTAAACGACGCCGTTCCATCAGCGCCTTCGCGCAATGCGCGCGGTAGCCGAACAGTGGCAAGAAACGGAGCAATACGACGTCGTTTTGTCTTCTGTGCCGCGCGCAATGCACGGACGCGCGTGAGTTGACCGGTCAAGGGGCGAAGGCAGTGTTTGGCTGCGCGTTAATTCGGCGGAAACGGGATTATTCGCGATTTTAGCATTAATTTGATTCCAAATTGGATTTTAATTCCAACTAGGGTTAGGATAATAATTATTTTTATTTTTCATTTATTTTTATTTGTATTTTAAATCCTATTAGGGTTTGGAAAGAGTAATTCCAACTAGGTTTAGGAGGTTTATGAAGCCTATAAATAGAGGGCTTGAGACACAATGTAACATACAACTTCTCTTAGAATAAAAATTCTCTCTTCTATTCTTTAGTGTTCTCTATTATTATGAGTAGCTAAATTCTTTTTCTTGGTTTAAGTGATTGAAGCCATCAAGATTTATACACTGTGAGATCTAATTTATTTTAATTGTTCAATTTATATTTTGATTATTGAATATTCTTCTATGCTTAATTTCATGATTGATTTGTTTAATTGTTAGGAAGCCTACTAGTTTATTATTCATATTAATCTACTGCTATTTGTGAAGCAACTAAGTTTAATAATTATTTTGAAGATCAAAAGATTATTTTATCTTAAGAAGAATATTCATCTAAATTAAATGCAAACAAGTGGCTTGTGTTGTTTAGTTCAACGATCTCTCTAATTCTTTATGCTGCTATTAAATTAAATCTTTAGCAAGTGTCGGAGGTTGTTTATTAGTAAGGGTATTTAGACCAAGTGGCTCTACTTATCTAAAATTAAGGAGAGAGGAGAAAAATTATTCCACCTGCGAGTAGTTCTTTCTACGGTGAATCTTCAAAATATTAATTGATTTATTTTTGCATCAGTGATCAGTTGTAAATTCTTGATGGTGGATATTAACTTAAACCAAGGCTTTTTATTTATATTTATTTCTTGCATAATTATTTTAATTAGTTTATTTTAAATTATTTCTTTAATTACAAAACCCCCCAATTCTTATTTACAAAACATAAAATTAAATAATCATTCTCTGTGGGATCGACTCTTGCTTACACTACTACATATTTATTTTTTCAAAGTAAGATTTTATTTTTGGGTGCTTGCGACATCACACCAAATTTTGGCGCCGTTGCCGGGGACTTGATTTTAATTTAATTTTGTGCTTTTGTAAATATTAACTTAATTTAGTAATTATTCTTAGTTTTTTTTATTTTGTATTTTTCTAGTTTTCATATTTTATTTGAGTTGTGCAGGTTGAAGATGGAAATCATGGCTAGGAATCGAACTTTGAAAGAGCTTGCGGCCCCTGATTTGAATCAACAACCTTTAAGCATAATTTTTCCAAATGTAGATGCTAACACTTCCTTTGAATTAAAATCAGGTTTAATCCATCTATTGCCAAATTTTCATGGCCTTGCAGGTGAAGATCCTCACAAACATTTAAAGGAGTTCCATATGGTGTGCACAAGTCTGAAACCTTCTGGAGTGACTGAAGAGCAAATCAATCTAAGAGCTTTTCCATTTTCCTTGAAGGATTTGGCTAAGGATTGGCTCTACTACCTACCCTCCGGAAGTATCACCATATGGGAAGAGATGAAAAGACTATTCTTGGAGAAATATTTTCCAGCTTCAAGGGCAGCCAATATAAGAAAAGACATTTGTGGTGTGAGGCAGAACCATGGAGAATCCCTGTACGAATATTGGGAACGTTTCAAGAAACTATGTGCAAGCTGCCCCCATCATCAAATCAGCGAGCAGCTCCTCATCCAATACTTCTATGAAGGACTCATGTCTACTGATAGGAGCATGATTGATGCTGCCAGTGGAGGAGATTTGGTGGACAAAACGCCCGAAGCTGCAAGGAACTTAATTGCAAACATGGCTGCTAACTCCCAACAATTTGGCAATAGGCTTGATTTTTCATCCAAGAATGTTAATGAGGTAAATCTTTCTTCACTTGAGCAACGAATTGATAGTCTAACCTCCGTTGTTCGTCAAATGGCTATAGGTAATACGCAACAAGTAAAAGCTTGCGGAATTTGTGCGGTAGTAGGACATCCAACAGATATGTGTCCCACTCTTCAAGAGGAGTCCCACGAACAAGTGCATGCAGCAGGTGGTTTTCCAGGTCAACCACAAAGAAGATATGATCCCTACTCAAACACATACAACTCAGGTTGGAGAGATCATCCTAATTTCAGCTATGGACATCCACAAGGAAATCAACCCACAAATTCGAACTTTGCAAGCTACGAACAATACAAGCAGCCATATCCCAACAAACACCAGGACCAATCATCTTATTCTAATTTGTCTTTAGAGGATTTGGTTAAACAAATTAGTACTAACACTGTACAATTTCAACAGGAAAATTTGCAGTTTCGACATGAAACGAAGGCGAATATGCAGAATTTGGAAACACAAATGAGACAAATGGCAACTGCAATTAGTCGATTAGAGGCGCAAGGTTCTGGAAAATTACCCTCTCAAACGGTGGTGAATCCAAAAGCAAATGTTAGTGCAATCACGTTGAGAAGCGGTAAAGAGATCGAAACTCCAGCGAAGCCAGAGTCTGCATCAAAAGACCAAAGCAAAGTTGAAGTGGATAACAAGGAGGTAGACAACAGTCAAGAGGACAACAATGTTCTAGTCAACAATGGTACTCCTAAGCATAAATTTCCACCTCTCTCTGAGTATAAACCGGTACCCCCCTTTCCCTCTTGCTTTAACAGAAAAAAGGATATACGAGAAAAATTCAGATTTATTTGAAACTTTTCATAATTGCGAGGTAAAAATTCCATTGTTAGATGCAATTAAACAAGTACCTCGCTTTGCTAGATTTCTGAAAGAATTGTGCACACACAAGAGAAAACAAGCACTTAAAAGATATGAAAAGGTACAAGTAGGAAAGAACGTATCTGCCGTAATTCAAAGAAAACTCCCTACAAAATGCCAAGATCCAGGAATGTTTACTATCCCTTGCAAGATAGGTGACACTAGATTTGAACAAGCCATGTTAGACTTAGGAGCATCTATTAATGTCATGCCATATTCTATATATGCTTCTTTGCAACTTGAACCTTTAAATAGAACTGGTACTGTAATTCAATTGGCTGATCGTTCTAACACTTATCCTAAGGGTATAGTAGAGGATGTTCTTGTGCAAGTAGATAATTTGATTTTTCCTGCTGATTTTTATGTGCTTGATATGGAAAATGGTGATCAAAATGCTCCTATTTTGTTGGGAAGACCTTTCTTAAAGACTTCAAAGACTAAGAACGATGTTCATAGTGGTACACTGACAATGGAGTTTGATGGCGAAATTGTTAAATTTAATATTTTTGATGCCATGAAATGTCATAATCCTGTTTACTCTGTTGATGTGATTGATTCTTTCGCAGCAAAAGTTTCTAAAACTGATGGAAAGAGTGAATTGAAAACGACATTTAGTCCGAATATGGGGAAAGAGAAAGAGGAGTTAGTCTTGAGTGCTGATTTAAAGAAAACTGTTGCGGCTGTGGATGATTCTCCGAACACAGGTAATGATCCATATTTTGACTTACCAGTTCCTAACAAGAAATCTTTACCTTTTGTTTTGCAGGATTACATTCCAGATTTGAAGCCTCTCTCTACTCGTTTCGAATATATGTTTATTGAAGAGGGAGTGAAAATTTTATATCCACTGCAAGGGAGTTTTAACAAGACTATGATAAATGGAGTAAAGACGGATGAAATGGTCAAAATTCAAGAGGAAAGAGTAACGTAGTACTTTGACCTGCTGTCGAGCCAATGACGATAAACAAAGGCGCTGCTTGGGAGGCAACCCAAGAAAACAGATTTGCATTTCTTTCCCTTTTTCTTTTTATATTTATTTGTGCCTTTTTCTTTGCATATTACTTTACATTGGGGACAATGTAAATTTTAAGTGTGGGGGAAGGATTTATGATATTTATTTTACTTTTAGGGAATTTTTAAAATTTTGTTTTATTTTAAATAAAAAAAAAATTAATTAGGAATTTTAAAAATAAAAAAAAAATTTGAAAATTTGAATTTTGTGGGTAAATTCACTGCAAACCCTCACGAGACAAAACTCGTCCACTTGGGGTAACCTTGGGGTTTAAAGGCTTGTTACACATGCTAAGTGTAACCGTGTTTCCTACGAAAATGGGTTAGTTTTTATTTTATTTTTAGGATGAGTCACTTGAGCAATGAGTTAATTGAATTATAAATTTTTAGCCAATGATAAAATTTTGATTTTTATTTAATAACTTTTGGAAAAATGATAAATTTTTGCTTAATTTGAATTTTTAACTTTTTATTGATTATTACTTTGTTCGACATTCTTTTAAATTTTTATACACTTATATCCATTTGTTTGAGCTAGTTAAGAGAAAGTTTAAATGGTTAAATGCTTATGGAAGATATTTTTGAACTCTATATCTTATTTGATCATTATTTGAAGTAAAATATAAGACAAAATATAATTTGGAAGAGATGATTTAGGTAATTTTTATAGGATTATTATCGAAAAAATTATGTGGTGGGTTGAGATGGAGCGTAAAACGCACTCACTCATAAACACATGAAAAGCGAGATGGAGCGTAAAACGCACTCGCTGGTGAGATGGAGTATAAAATGCATTCACCGTGAAAAAGAAAAAAAAAGAAAGAAAGAAAGAAAATGGGATGGAGCATAAAATGCACCCATTAAAAAGAAAAAATTGTGGAAACATATTTGAAAAAAAAGTGATATTAATAATCCTAGTGTATATAATTGTTTGAAACATTTTGATCTTCTGATTTATATTGTCTGTATTAGCTGAAAGTGATGTGAAAGATAAGTATATTGAGTTTTGCTGTATATCTTTTATAAGGTAATTAATGACCGAAACTTATCTGAATTTTGATTAGTTTGATACATTTGGATTCACACATTCACAAAAGATCTTGAGTAAAGTAAGATTAATAAATATGTTAAAGTTCTAGATTTTGCATGGTTTTGAAACTTTATTTGAGTTATCATTTAAAAAATCTTTGAGTCTGATGTTGAAATTTATATTGCTCTGTTGCTCAAGTGAGTTGTTTGGTTATTAGTTTAATTTTTATAATTTTTATTTTTGTTTTGCCCGAGGACGAGCAAAAGGCTAAGTGTGGGGGTATTTGATAGGGTTGAATTATATGATATTTTTATTCCCCAAAACTTAGTTTTTATATTTATTGTGTGCTTAAATGTTTAATTATTTAGTTATTTTGGTTTTAATAGGTTTTATAGGGTTTTAGTTAATTTATATTAATTTACGTAACTTTATAGTATTTTTATATTTATTTTTATTTATGTGTTTTTATTTATTTGTAGTGGTTTAGGTGTTTTATTTATTATTATGTGTTTTTAGGATTTTTAGTATTTTTATATTATTTTTATTTATTTTATATTTGATTTTGTAGGGAAATAAAAGTCTAATGGCGTTTTTGTAATTTCAGCAAAGCTTGAGGGACAAAACTGCAAAATCAGCAAAGACTGGGGCAAATATGTAATTTCCGAAAAGTAGCGACCGCGCATGGCGCGCGGATGGATGACCGAGCAGCTAAACGACGTCGTTCCATCAGCGCCTTCGCGCAATGCGCGCGGTAGCCGAACAGTGGCAAAAAACGGAGTAATACGACGTCGTTTTGTCTTCTGTGCCGCGCGCAATGCGCGGACGCGCGTGAGTTGACCGGTCAAGGGGCGAAGGCAGTGTTTGGCTGCGCGTTAATTCGGCGGAAACGGGATTATTCGCGATTTTAGCATTAATTTGATTCCAAATTGGATTTTAATTCCAACTAGGGTTAGGATAATAATTATTTTTATTTTTCTTTTATTTTTATTTGTATTTTAAATCCTATTAGGGTTTGGAAAGAGTAATTCCAACTAGGTTTAGGAGGTTTATGAAGCCTATAAATAGAGGGCTTGAGACACAATGTAACATACAACTTCTCTTAGAATAAAAATTCTCTCTTCTATTCTTTAGTGTTCTCTATTATTATGAGTAGCTAAATTCTTTTTCTTGGTTTAAGTGATTGAAGCCATCAAGATTTATACACTGTGAGATCTAATTTATTTTAATTGTTCAATTTATATTTTGATTATTGAATATTCTTCTATGCTTAATTTCATTATTGATTTGTTTAATTGCTAGGAAGCCTACTAGTTTATTATTCATATTAATCTACTGCTATTTGTGAAGCAACTAAGTTTAATAATTATTTTGCAGATCAAAAGATTATTTTATCTTAAGAAGAATATTCATCTAAATTAAATGCAAACAAGTGGCTTGTGTTGTTTAGTTCAACGATCTCTCTAATTCTTTATGCTGCTATTAAATTAAATATTTAGCAAGTGCCGGAGGTTGTTTATTAGTAAGGGTATTTAGACCAAGTGGCTCTACTTATCTAAAATTAAGGAGAGAGGAGAAAAATTATTCCACCTGCGAGTAGTTCTTTCTACGGTGAATCTTCAAAATATTAATTGATTTATTTTTGCATCAGTGATCAGTTGTAAATTCTTGATGGTGGATATTAACTTAAACCAAGGCTTTTTATTTATATTTATTTCTTGCATAATTATTTTAATTAGTTTATTTTAAATTATTTCTTTAATTACAAAACCCCCCAATTCTTATTTACGAAACATAAAATTAAATAATCATTCTCTGTGGGATCGACTCTTGCTTACACTACTACATATTTATTTTTTCAAAGTAAGATTTTATTTTTGGGTGCTTGCGACATCACACCACCATGTTTTTAATGACCTCAATCTCACAATACTTATTAACCATCAAAAGTTCTTTGATCCTCAACACATGTAAGAAATACAGATTTGATGTTGGATAACTCGTACCCGAAAAAAGTTCTGTAATTTTCCAAAATGGTTTCAAAAAGGTTGTGATAGCTTGTGCTATTTCCCACTCATCATTTGAGGGACAAGTAGTGTAACTTGATTCAACCATGGCATATTGATAGAATACATCTTTAAATTTCAAAACACAATCAAGCATCGCCCATGTAGAATTCCATCTAGTTACACAATCCAAACGCAAACCTGATTGTACCGACACATGCAATTGTTCACAACATGCAACAAACTTTAACAGTCTACTTTCAGACCCCTTAATAAACTTGACGCTCTCTCTAATCTTGCGTAAAGGTTTACTTGCAATTTTCAAACCATCTTGAACAATCAGATTTAATATGTGTGCGGAACATCGAACATGAAAAAAACTACCATTGCAAAGCAAGTTTCCTCTCAAATGAGCCTTCAAGAAATTTTGCATGTTATAATTGTTTGTTGCATTATCTAAAGTGATTGAAAAGATCTTCTTTTCAATTCCCCAATCCTTCAAAAACTCAAAGATTTTTTCTGATAATAGAGTACCGTTATGTGGTGGGGGGAAATGACAGAAATTTATAATTCTACTATGCAACACAAAATCATGATCAATAAAGTGAGCAGTTAAACAAATATAACCCTCACTAGTACCGGATGACCACAAATCAGAAGTGAGACAAATTCTACTGCGGATGTTCTCAAATGCACTCTTCAATTTCACTTTCTCAAGCTTATAAATTTTAATGCAATCCGCTTTCGCAGTGTTTCTAGTATAAGATTTCACATCCGGATTCAAATAGTTATGTACTCTCTGTAATCCTTCATGTTCAACAATCAAAAATGGATAATTATGCATCATGATTGCTTCAGCCATTTAATCCCTATAAATGAGCTGACTAAATTTTCTATTACGCATTTTTCCTTCATGATCTAGATGCATTTGACTCACATTTTGGTTAACTAAACCAGGACATGACTTTTCATGTACAAGCAAATTTCTAGTCCCGTGAGAACTACCACCATCTCCAATAGCATAACTTTTTGTGCATGTTTTACAATATGCTCGTAATTTTTTGGTTGTTGGATCTACCTTTTTGTCATATTTATTCCAAATTGAATTTTCTCCCCTTCATTTTCTCTTCGAATTGTCAATTGGCTGCGTCATATTCTCCGAGCTTTCAACTCCCCCATCAATCAAATCAATTGTTACACGATCCATAAGAACCCTACAAAGTTCAAATAAAAAATATTATTAAATAAGTAAGTAGTAACACATATTCACCAAGAAACTAAAACTAATGAGTTAAAACTTAATACTAAATAATTCATACTGTTGTTATGGTACAAAGTTTGAAGGAGAGAATTCATGTAACAAGTTGCTCCTTGGTTTTTGAGTCCAACATAAGTAGTCTCCTTTTTTGAGTTATATGTCCAGTAGTTAATGTTCTTACGTACAGCAACATCGGCTTCAATTATGCACATATCATTCATAAGCAACAACATTGTGGTTGAGAGCATAACAAATCTAACATACATTTAATATGTGATCAGCATATGCTAGATGTAAACAAGGTGAATATCTGCATCAGCGTATGGCTTTGGAGTATTCCCAACTTTAAAATTGTTTTATAGCAGAACCTGAGCATATATTTTGCCAATTATGTACCAGAACTTAACCTGTCGTGGCATAAAAAATTGAAGCTATTTTTATTTTTTTTAATTAACTTTTCATTTTCTAGTGCAACTAAGCTAAAACTTGTAGCTGATTAAGGTGAATGTAGGTGTTTTTCTTGTACCATTGGAAGTAAGTATTCTTCAGAAGAATAAATAAGGATGAGTAATTGATACTCATTTACCGTTTTGCTGAATATACATAATCTGTCATGCAAACACTAAACACTACTGCATACTGAGTAGTGAGTAATGAGTACTAACTACTAACACACCAACAGAGAAGTAAAAAGTATTAACTCTTTTCATATTAGCCTAGTAAAATCAGTCTCCACTACATACTGTAACTCTAAAATAATGCATATAGCTAGTTGATCCAAGTCCCAGAATGCAATCAAAATCAATCAACCAATGCACTGCAACAAATTATATGTATATAGTTTTTATCCTCTCAATAGTCAGTGGACTTGATACCAAACAAAATTAGTAGAGTACCCAAATTCCTAAACACAATTAATTGTTGCAAGTGTAGCAGAGTAACACTTAGATATATACTAGCAGAAAAGAACAAATAACACACATTAACATGAATTACAGGAGGCCAGAACAGAACTTAGAGAAGTAAAGACATATATAGAGAGAGAAAATTACCCAAACACAAATGGTCTCAACTCTCAGTCTCTCACAGTCACAGAAGGAGACGGAGGATTCGAATTTGGGACGAAGAGAACTTAAAAAAGATAAGAAACTAGCAGAGTAACACTACGCACTAGCAGTCGTCAATCGACTGGGATTTGCCGATTTGGAACGGAGATGGAGGATTGGGATTATGGTTTGCCAGATCTAGCTGTCGATTGCCGAAGACTTTGCAAGTAACTGATATAAGACTACCGATCTAGCTGCCGAAAGCGTCGATCGTGACTTAGGGTTTGGTTTGGGTTCAAATGAAAGTGTCGATCGTCACTTAGGGTTTGGTTTGGTTTGGGTTTGTTGAGCGGCTGAGCTTGAATCACGCTAGCTTAGTAAGTAGTTTGGTGTATATAGTCTAAGTAGCAAATGTAGGGCTAAACCGCTAAAGTCAAATTTTTTTTAAAATAGAGACGGGCCGGGCCGGGCCGGGCCGGGCCACCCGCGGGCCGGGCCGGGCCGGGCCACCCGCGGGCCGGGCTTTAATGGGCCGGGCTAAACACGCCCAGAAATTAACGGGCTAAATATGTGAAGCCCAAAAACCACTTTAAATGTTGTAATGACTAATAAAAATGTAATTTTATTTTAATGAAAAAGAAATTATTTATCTGCATACATGTGTGTGAAGTTAATTAATTCAAATAATTTGAATTGAGCATATGTCAATAAGGAATCCAGTGGGATTATTGAAATTAAGAATTAACCCAAATGATGAATACTTGCATGATTATTATATAAGTCCAATAAAAAAAATGTTGCATTGTGGCCCAATTTCTTTTAATTATTAAAAAGACCACTAATGGGCTTGTAGAGAATTATAAAAGCCCAAGATTTAAGTCCATGCACTAATCAAGGCCCAACATATATAATCTAATGTAGAGGTCCAATTATTAGGAAGTTGGATAATATATATATTGTATAAAAAAATATGATAGTTCTTTCTCCCAATAAAAACCAACCTCCCCCCCCCCCCCCCCCCCAACTTTTAGCTACAAAAATGCTGAAAATTATTCTTTAGCCTTGCATTTTTGAGCCATGTGAAGTAGCATCATGAGCTTAGGGATGGTTAGTGTACTAAAAGTGAGATTAGTTCACCAACTCAGCTTTTTTCAATGGGTAAAACTTAATTAGTTATATTTTATACATGTATTTGTACATGTATATGTAGATATAACTCATCTATAAATAGCATCATTTTAGCTCATTTTCTAAGTTTAATTTATTTGCTTACTAATGCTAAGAGAGCCAGAGAGAACATACGTTGAGAGCAAGAGAGAAAAAGAGAGAATTTGAGAGAAAATACTCTATTGTAGGAAGACTCTTGAGGAAGTAAGGAAGATCTAGCAAAGGAGAAGGAGGTGGATATCTTACACAAGTTCTTTGATAAGAGGAAAAGAGCATTAAGGAGGGATAACATGCTTAAACCCTAAAACTTTATTTAATGTTGTGTGTTTTAACATATGGTATAGCTATGCATGCTTGGTTATAGGAGGATCTTGTGTGTAGGAATCATGATGGCAAAGTTATAAAGTGATTTTGACGGAGATTATATGCTTGTATGTGGAAAAAATGTGGAAAAACTTAAAGTGGAATGAAAATAATAACATAAACACTTTACCGAAAAAATTCTAAAATAGGGCAGTAGCTTTGGACGGACATAACTCTCTATGCGGTTATTGTTTTGGTAAGCCATAAATTTTGAATGTTATATCCATGAGTTCTTGAACCAATCCAAGTGGAATGAACGAAAAATATTAAAATTTTCATTTATGGTGAATTTTCCACCAAAATAGTCCAAACTGCCGAAAAAAAATTCAACCTACTAACCTAGACTATTTATGGGGACCTAACCAGTGCGTTAAATTTCATAATTCTGTATTATGAAATTGTATGCTATAACAAAGCTCCTTTCAAAAAATGACATCAATCCGACTTCGGATGAGTGAGATATGGTCAATCAAAGTTTTAGGTTAAAACTAAAAATTTTGGAGTTTTGTAACTCTGGTTGAGCTAAAACTTTTACTAGAAGTTAAAAATAATATAAGGAAGTTACCATGTGAATTGTGGAACAGTTGGATAAAATCTCAAAATATGAAAAATGTAGCAATTTTATGCATAAACGGCCGTTTTGAAAATAGTAAATGACATTAGAAAATCAAAAGAAAAATATTTTGTGTGTGAAATAATATTAAATAAGTGATTTTAGAAGGAATAAAAATAATAATGTATCTAGGTATTTTTAATAAATAATATTAAGTTAAGAAAATTTAAAAGAATAATTAAAGAAAAACCAAATAATGGTGTAAATTAATTTTATAGGCAAATGTGTCATAAGAATTGATAAATAAAATTTGTTAAGGATATTATGGTCATCTTAATGGTTATGTTATAAAGAAAGAAATAATGATGAGTAGGGAAACTACTTGTGAAAAATAATTAATAAATAATAATAACAAATAATTAAACAAATAAAATAATAAATAAAGATTATTTTATTTGTAAAAATGTGAAAAGATTAAACAAATAAAATAATAATTTGAATTATTTTATTTATAAAGAATAATGAGAAATGACCACTAAGATCATTTGAAAGATTAAGGGAAGATGATTAGATAAATAAAATAATAACAATTATTTTATTTGTGAAGAATGGTAATAATGATTAATTAGAAATAAGAATTTTTTTTTTTTGTAAGATTATTTAATGAGTGAAGATCAATATTAAAGAGAAGGGATCTATTAAGTAAATAAAATAATAAAGTTGTTTTATTTGTGAGAAGTAATGCGGTAAAATGATAATGATTAATTGTGAATGTTGATTAAACAAATAATGTAATAACAAAGGTTATCTCATTTGATGATTATGATCATTAGATGTAATAAACAAATAATTAACAATAAAGATTATTTGTGAATTATGAATATAAAGGTAATTATTAAGCAAATAAAATACCAATAAGGATTATTTTATTTGCAGAAAATGAATATATGTATTAAATAACAATGTGAGATAAATGAGATAGTGAATGAGGTAAATAAGGAGATGTTAAAGAATAGGTGTATGGTTAAATAATGAAAGTTTATGAGATAGTTTAGATCGACAAAAATTGTATTGATGATCCGATAAAAACTAAATGGTAGACTGAATCACGACTTATATAGGTCAAACAGAGGTCAATGATCTAAAAGGAAGAAAAATGGACGTTACAAGCAAGTACCCTAACTTGTACACTTTATTGTTTCGTACAAGTAATTTAATTGTTATGCTTACTGAAAGATAATTCATATTCAAATATGGATATTCATGTTTACATCCATGAAAGATTAATCTAATATCAAATTATTAACTTTGAAAATCCGAGTTATTTATATTTGATTATCTTTAAAAGATTATTTGAATCCTAACATGTGGACTTTAAAAGTTTTAATTGTTCGTAAATGCTTGAGAAGAGTGTCTACGTCATTTGATTTGACTAAACAGATAATAAAATAAAATCAATCGTATTTTAGAAAGCGATCCAAACCAATTGCTTTAGTGTAGACTCCTATATGCTGAGATGAACAATCCTCATAGAAGGGGAAATTACCTTATGTCAAGAAACCAACTTGCGTGTTATGACTAAATGTTATGCATAATGTAAGGTATAACGAGGCTGATCACCTCATATGCCTGTTATCGAAGGCTTACAGTAATACACTGATAATCCTTCCATAGAGTTCATGGTCCATAGTGACCACTCAGTAATGGAAATGTTCAAACTTTGAAACTATTAAAACTATATGTCCCCAGTTCATTTAATTTATATCATAAACAGTTTTTTAATTGTTCAAGCTTATGAAATTATTAAACGTTGAGCATGACTATTTATTATTGATGATTTTATACTTGCTGATCAAATTCGTTACTCATTTTTGCTTTACCTTAAATGTTATAGTTAAGATCGAATATGGTGGTGTATAGGGAAAGGCAAAGTTATAGATTAGCTTTGATTTGCTATGTATTAGAAAGACAATATCAGTTATTTGTATTAAGATTTATGTCAATTATGAACTAAGTTATATTATGTCTTAATGAGGGTTGCGTAAACCTAGGTCGATGGTATTTTTTGTTGTATCAGTTAATGTAAATATTTATGTTATTCCGCTACTAGTTGATGGTAGTTATAATATATGAGTTGGATCATGAAGTACCAAGTTCAAGGTAGAGGTACCTGAATTTGGGGGTATCACAAATGTTGGTACTACAATTCATTTCACTTTAATTATTGAATTTTAATTTAAACCTTATTCTTTTAATTTGATATGAATTATAATCTTTCTTTTATATAATGTAATAATTATTATAGTAGTTAGTTTTCAAAATTAATAATAATAGTTAATTTCCAAAATTAAAAATAATTATTATATTTCAAAATTAAAAATTATAATTAATGTCAAAAAAATTGTTTTTTTTTCAAAAAAGTTTTAAATCAAAATTTTCAATTTTTTTTTTATAAATCTGAGTTAGTTTTTTTTTTTTTTTATCTTTTTCTATTTATTTATATTTTACTTTCTATGTTTATATTTTTATATTTAAATTTCAAATTTGTATGCTCTAAAATTTATAATAGTTATAATTATATTGAAAACAAATTTGCCCTTAACAAAGCAGGCCGGGTCAAAATTTGGGCGAATTTAGGTAAATTTTGGGAAAAAGAATATAATTGACACTAATTTGTCATTTTAAGGAGCCAATTGATAAAAAAAAAATTAAAAATAATTTTGATATTCAGTGACAATTTAGAAAGGCAGAAGTGCCATTCAGTTGTTTTGAAAAATGCTAATTAGCCTAGAAAAATCCCAATTAGCCTAGGCCCTTGATCGAG
This sequence comes from Hedera helix, assembly GCA_947179155.2. Classification (NCBI taxonomy): domain Eukaryota; kingdom Viridiplantae; phylum Streptophyta; class Magnoliopsida; order Apiales; family Araliaceae; genus Hedera; species Hedera helix. The sequence goes on along the minus strand of OX359282.1, from coordinate 22,091,342 downwards.
CAATCCAAATTTAGAGGGGGGAAATAGGGAAATTACTTGCTATTAATGGCATGGTAGACTCCAATTTTTAAATGCATTTTCTTTAGTTAATTAGTTTAAGTTTTTCCAATCGTTTAACGTTTATTTAGGTGGCATATTCTCATGATTTGATGTAAATATAAGTGTGATTATGTCAATTCAAAAATATATAATTTTTTACCTGTTATAAAAATTGTAGATATATTTTTAATTTTGGATTATAGGCATATAATTTTATAATGACAACTTTTTTTTTAGAATAATATCTTTTAAATAAATTCATAATATTAAATAAAAATATACTCCATTAATATTGGCATGATATAGTATTTAATTTGATAAGAGCTAAATGTTGGGGATGATTTGGTGAAGGGAATTTATGAAAGAATGTTCTTGAATTGGGTTCCATCTAATAGAAGCATTTGTCTAGGATAAGTCATTTAGAAATTTAATGTCATTAGACCAACAACGTAATAGTTTATTGGTAAATATTTGTTATTCTAGTTCGGGTCTAAATAAAAAGTCAAAATTCAATAAACACTATAAAAGATTAAACGTTCTTCCTAGGCCTCTAAGATGACATACAACAATATCAATTTATAATCAAAAATTAAAATTTATCTCTAATTTATTTACTTAAAAAAAAGTAATACTTTAATATTATGTTTATTGGAGACTACATGTTAAATTTGATAATGATATGATTAATGTATATTTGTGTACCAGTAGCTTTTGTAAAATCCTAAATGAATTCTTGATGTACAAGGACTTAAATTAGAAAAGATCAAAAACTTGTTAGGATGATTTTCTAAGAAAATTGTTGTATAGACTGAAGGATTAAGTTGATTGATCGCATAGAAAGAAGATCAGATCACAAAATTTAAATCATATAATCAAGCAATCGCAATGAAAGATCAGATCAAAATTTAGATCGTAGAGCAGGTTTAGATCGTATTGCTAATCACAAAAGTATAAGGATAACTTGAAGAGCAGATCGTACAACAAAGTCGATGGCATAACATAACACTCAGATAATAGTGTAAACTCAAAGGCGTATAGCAAAAGAAAATCCTCAAAAATCCAATCAAGAACATAGACCAAAACGTAGAACTTTGATCGCAGTACAAACTTTATGCTCCTCATCCAACTATACAATCAACTTATTTCGTAGAGTATGTTAGAAATGTTAAACGACTTATATTGAAAAAATTTAAGATTGAAAAGCCTGATGCGTTCTCCAATAGTTAAGATTGAAATTTGAAAATAAGAGTATACTGTGTCTACCAACAAGTTTGACCTTGAAAACATTAACTAAATGATTTCCATATTTGGAACTTTGATAAGACGACATAGTAGAAAGCTGTTTTGCCCAGTTCAAAGATGTCTACATCAAAGATCCTTAAGGATCAATGCATTAAAAAAGTAACGACTACTTTTACAATAGGAAAACTTCAAGAGATCTATATAAGGACAAGCAGAACTCAAAGAAGAAAAGAAACTGGATTAAAAAAAATATAAAAGATTCTGCAAAGAAATCCAAAAATACCACTCTACAAAAGTTGATACACGTTCAAGCTGCCATGTACATGAAAAGTTAAACCTATTGAGATTAATGGTATAAATGAATCGAATCAAGTCAAATATTGAGTTGCTCAAATTTGATTCAAAAAATTTATCGAGTATAAAATAGGTTTGATTGAGGCTCGTTTAGCTACTGAGTCGGGCACGATCAAATCGAGTCCAAATAGTTTGAACTTTTCGAGCTAATATGATCCGAGTATCAATAAAAAATTATAATTTGAAAAGGTTCGAGTAATTTATCGAACTTTAAACTTTGCTCATTTTACAGCCTTAATTGAGATCGTGGCAGTTACTTGAAACAAATTATTCATTATTTGTGTAACATTGTCTTTATGACAGAAGCCCAAGTCTGTGTGACTTGAAGGGATCTAAATGATCTGGACTGAGTGTCCCTATTTTGAAACTGAGTGACTCAAAGAAACCTAAGTGGTTCAGTTGTAGTAGATCTTGGTGATCTATAACCTTAGTGGATTTCCTACTCATGGAGTAGAATAGTGGAGTAGGAATTGTTCAGTCTCTGAACCACTTAAAATTTCCTATCTCATTTAAATTTCGGCATTTACTTTCTGTCCATTATTGATTGTGATTGTGTGTGATTTATTTCATTAGTTCTAAAATTATAGAACTGTAATTTGCTCTTATTCATCTTTAAGGGGGATTTTCAAATCACATTTTGTTGTGCTTAAATAACATTAATTAATAGATTATTTGGTAAACAGTTTAAATCAAGGGAAGAGTTTTTCAAAAGATCTATTTAACCCCCCCTTCTAGATCTGTTATGTGCCTTTGGGATACAACACGTGGTATCAAAGCAAGTTCTCACGAACATAAAGCTTACACTTTAAGTTGATCTATGGCACATAATAAAACCAGTTATGAGCTTGGAGGTGTTAATAAACCACCGCTTTTAAACAGAGAAAAAATTACTAACTGGAAGGTTTGTATACAGGTCTATATGGATGCAATCGATGATGAACTATTCAGCACTGTCATTAATGGTCCTTATATTCCAACAAAGCTATCTCTAACTACATATGATTCCAACAAACTAGTTGTCAAGCATCAATCAAAGTGGACTGAGAATGATAAACAGGCCAAGAACATTTTGTTCATCGCTTTGAAATATAAGCTTTTTGAAAATGTGGTAAATTATATTACTGCCAAAGAAGTTTGGGAAGCTATATTAATGATGCACGAATTTATAGAAGAAGTAAAGGAAAACAAGCAATCCCTCTTAACTTAACAATATGAGATGTTCACTCATGTACCTAGAGAGAACTTAATAGCTACCTATGAAAGATTCAATAGATTTCTCAACAACCTAAGAGCTTATGGTAAGGTCTATCCCAACAAAGACCTTAACATAAAGTTCATGAGGGTTCTACTAAGTAAATGGAATGCGAAGACCACTACAATTCATGAGTTAAATAATCTACATGAAATAACTGTACAGGAGCTCTACGATAATCTACTTACCTATGAGCTTGAATTCAATCAAAGAGCACAAGGTATCTAAAGCTATAATAGAAGATGTATCATATGATGTAAATTAAATGAAGAAGAAAGTGATGATGATGACTTATCCCTTCTAGCAAAGAGACTAAGCAAGTTTATAAGGAAGAATTACAATAGAAGACCAAGGAAGATCTACATCAATAAAGTAAATAGTATCAGAGATCAAGAGAAAGATCTTTGTTATAACTGTAAGAAGCCAGGTCATTACATGACATAATGTACAAAGCCTCTACGAGAAGAATAAAAGAAAGATAAAAGAAAATCCTACTCAAAGAAGAAATTTAAGAATTACAAGAAGCAACATAATAAGGGTAAAGGGCTTGTAGTAGAAGAAACATGGAGTGATTCTGAAAATAACACTAGTGCAGAATCTAGTGATGATGAAGAACCACAAGTGGCCAACCTCTGTTTAATGGCAATGAAAGAGAAATCTAGCAAAACCATGGATCGTCGAGAAGTGGATATTAATGAGGAATTTGATTTTAACACTACTGATGTTATTATTGATGATCTAAGAGTTGCATTGCATGACATAACAACATATTTACATCAGTATATAAAGTGGTTCAAGGTTCTATCAAAGGATTATTCTCTTTTTCAATAGGAGAAAGAGAAAATGCAAGTGGAGCTTGAAGTAGCTCTCCGAAGCACTGCCTCTTTATCCAGACTTCAAATAGAGAATGCTCACTTAAGGCAGATAACTGACATTAGTACACAGAAAGAGTCTACTTTAGCCTCTAATATAAAGAAACTTAAAAAGACAATATCAATGTGGAATAAATTTACCTCATCTATGAATTGCCTACTCACAAGTCAGAGGGTTATCTCTGATAGATCTGATTTGGGGTTTGAAGATTCTTCTTCATCTTCAAATATCGAAAATCAATTAGAAAAAATTAACAGCAATGTCACTTCTCATAATAGAAATATTATACTTTTGAAATCTATAGAAATAGTTAAACCTTGAACATATCATATTGTTGTTCCCATGAACAACATATCATATACTGGCCTGAGTTTTGTTAAATCGAATAGTAGATCAATATCTATGAATGTACCTCGAAGGATCGTAGAGTTAAGTAAAACTTACTTCATGAACCAACCAGGTCCTCATTGTAGAACTATTTCATACTCTACGAAACCTCAAAGTTGTAGAGCAGTATGGAAGTAGATTGAGAACAAATCAAGAAGAAGAATGTTTAACTTAGATATGGGAAGATATCCACATACTTACACACCCACATATGCATCATGTCAAATTTCATTCCTGTCATTAGTCTGGGCATATAATCGCATCACATTGTCATATTTAGTGATTTTCAGTAGGTGGTGAAACATATATAAGGGGAGTATGAGGCTCGGGGAGTTCGGATGACTAAATACTTCCTTGAAATGAAGGGATTATTGCAGAGGTTTGAGTCTTACACTCTTCAGTGCATCGAGTGAGGAGGAAACACCATCACAAATGCGTTATCTAAACTTGCGGTGACCTGGATGGAAGATTTTAGAGGTTCGATATCCTTGGAAGACTTGAGCGAACCTAGTATCAATCAAAGGGAACTTTTGACAATTGAGAGGTTTAATCTGCTGCTCATGGCTGGGGCCAGATTTGGCTGGGAAGATCTAGTCGGGGCCACGGATTATAGGCAAAAAACTAGCTTAGGCCAGATTTTTCTGAAAAAATATTTCTTCCAAATTTTAATGTTATTTTTGGCCATAAACCATATTCCTCTATTCTAAAACATGATTTAACATGCCTAACATCTATTTGACTTGCATGGGCCTTCAAAAATATTAAAAATCTTTAAACGACCCTATTTTTCCATAAATTTTATTTTAGGTGTCAGCAAACATTTTTAAACGTTTAAAATCCTCTTCTATCGCCTTAAATGCCAAATGACTTTTAAATTGACACGAACACGTATATTTACATGAAACTTAGTTATTGAGCTTCATTTTACCTTTATTTGCATAAAATGGCCAAAAATACACTTTTGTGGAACTTTGCCAACTTTAACAAAATCCACTCTTGAACACCATTTGATTTCTTGAACTCTATACACATATACATTAACATATGCTCTTTTAGCAACTTTGAATGCTCATATAACTTTTACATGCACATTCTAAAGCGTTTTACAGATTATAATTTGGTCTATATGTAAATCATAGTTTAATATTGTATTTTTTTCATACAAGTTTTGCTTTTCTTCCATCAATGAACTTATTATGCTATCTAGCATGAAATTTTACATGCTTCATACATGATCAACACTTTCAACTAGGTTTTCATCACTTCTATCAACATATAACACATGACCATCCTTAAATCATGCTTTCTAGCCAACAATACATGCATGAATAGTTTACCACCTTTGAAATACAACTCTAGCACTTAGGGTTTCATTATATATCAACCAAATAACATGTAACTCACATAAATCACATAATTAACACATATATCTCAAAAATACATGCATGGTTACTCTTGTTCTTATATTTAAACACATAAATGAAGGTTTTAGAGACAAAGAAACTTTTAAACCTTCTTGTAGCTCTTCTTCTTCTTGCAACAAAGATTTCTAGTGTTGGATGCTCCACTTTGATGGCTTGATTTCCTTCTCTCACACACTTTTCTTGTAATCTCTTAAGGTTTTTAAGCAAACCCTAGCACTCTTACTCTTCTCTCTTATGAACTCTCACTTAACAACTTTGGAATGATAAAATAAAAGTAACAAGCTTGATACTTGGAAAATATATACATATATAAGTTGTATATATTTTCCTAGCAACTAATTACACCTTGGTTGGCTTAACTCGTGCATGGTTAGGGCTATCCAAGACATTTCCCTTCACTAACTAATGGCATAATGGACAATTCACCTAATTAGGACACCAAGGACATTTCATAACTTGCTAAGGGTAGCATGGTCTTTTCTCCCAAAATCTAGAGAATTTAATTCCTATTAAATCATAATTTGCTTATTTCTTAACCAATTCAAGTCCTTTTTTACTCCAATTTTTTTCATTATGCTTGAATTTTATTCCACAATTAAATAATTCATACATGGCTTGTCCCAAAACACTTGTCACACTTCAAAAATTTAATTTCATTAATTAATAATAATATTTACAATATTTATAAACTCTACGTCCTTACATTATTCCCTTCTTATAAGGATTTCGTCCCTAGAATCACTATTATAAGGTTACATAAACAAATTCGGATATTCCTTCTTCATTATTTCCTCTAGCTCTCACATCACTTCCTCAACATTATGGTTCCTCCACACTACCTTTACAGAAGATATTACCTTATTTTTCAAAATTTGCTCTTTCCTATTAATAATTTGAACAGGTGTTTCCTCATACATTAAATCCTTCTTAATCTGAATAGGTTCATATTCGATCACATGTTTGTAGTCCAGCTTATACAGCCGTAGTACAGATACGTGAAACATATTGTGTATATGTTCTAATTCTGGAGGTAATGCCACAACATAAGTTACCTCTCCTATTCTTTTCAGCACTTCAAAAGGTCTAATAAATCTTGGACTCAACTTTCATTTCTTTCCAAATATGATTTTTTCTTTCAAGGGAGATACTTTTAAGAACACATAAGACCCTACTTCAAAGTCTCTTTTCTGTCGATGCAAGTCTGCATATTTCTTCTGTCTATCTTGTGTTGCTACGAGCCTTGATCTTATTACCTTGACATTTTCTACAGTCTATTGCACTATTTCTGGTCCCAATAACTTACGTTCTCCTATCTCGTCCCAATAGAGAGGTGTTCTGCATTTTCGTCCATACAATGCCTCATAAAGAGGCATACCAATACTCACATGATAACTATTGTTATACGCGAATTCAACTAACGGCAAATGGTCGTCCCAATTGAAATTCATTACACATGCTCTCAGCATATCTTCTAACGTCTGGATTGTTCTTTCACTTTAACCATCTGTTTGTGGATGATACGTCGTACTCAACCTCAACTGCGTGCCCAAAAGCTCCTGAAAACTCTTCCAAAAATTTGATGTGAATTGCGGATCTCGATCTGAAACAATTGATACCAGAACTCCATGCCTCAACACAATCTCTTTCACATAAAGTTTTGCCAATTGATCTAAATTGAATTTGACCTTGATCGGCAAGAAGTGTGCAGACTTTGTTAGTCGATTCACTATTACCCATATCGCATCATGGCCCTTCTGCGTAGTTGGAAGTCCCACTGCAAAATTCATTGTAATGTGCTCCCACTAAGTCTTTGATGTTCTGTCTTAACTCTTTGACAAGTCAGGCATTTACTAACACATTCTTCGATGTCTTTCTTCATGTTGGGCCACCAAAAGTGTTGACGAAGATCTTGATACATCTTCATACTTTCTGGATGAATTGAATGCTTTGAATTGTGCACTTCCTGGAAGATCTCTTCTTTCATTTTGGATACCATCGGCACCCATACTCTTTCCTCAAACTTGAGTAATCCACTGACATCTACTTTAAATCATGTCTCTTGTCCATCAGCTATGCGCTTTTTGATTTGACCACATTCTTGATTTTGAATTTGAGCTTCCTTCCCCTTATCCAATAACGTTGGATGAGCTTCTACCATATACAACTTTTCTTCCGACTCCATTGGATATGTCACTTTTATTTCCATTCTTTCCATCTCTTTGATTAATTCTTCCTGAGTAGTTATCATTTCCAATCTTTCTCGACCCTTCCTAAATAAGGCGTCGGCCACAACATTAACTTTTCCTGGATGGTATAGAATTTCACAAGCATAATCCTTAATTAATTATAACCATCTCCTTTGCCTCATAGTCAAATCTTTCTGAGTGAATATATACTTCAGACTTTTGTGGTCTATGTATATCTCACAATTCTTTCCATATAGGTAATGTCTCTATATTTTCAAGGCAAAAACCATTGTTGCCAATTCTAAGTCATGGGTAGGATACCCTTTTTCATAATTCTTTAGTTGCCTTGACACGTACGCAGTGACCTTGTCGTGCTGCATCAACACACAACCAAGTCATTTATGCGATGCGTCACTGTACACTACAAATCCTCCCGTATCGTCAAGCAATGACAATATAGGTGCTTCACTTAACCTTTTCTTGAGCTCCATGAAACTCTCTTCACACTTTTTTGACTAAACAAACTTCACAGCTTTCCTCGTCAAATTAGTTAGAGATCCTGACAACTTTGAGAAATCTTTAATGAATCTTCTGTAATATCCTACTAAACAAAGAAAACTCCACACCTCCGTTGGTGTCTTCGGTTGTTCCTAGTTTATTACTACCTTTACCTTTGCTAGATCCACTAATAGCCCTTGTTAATCAATCACGTGTCCTAAAAATTGCACCCTTTCCAACCAAAATTCACATTTCAAAAATTTCGCATTCAATTTTGCTTCCCTCAACTTTTCCAGCACTATCTGATGAGTGGGTGTTATACCTACGATTTAGGTATTGTTAGGCTTAATTACTTACTATCTTTAAGTACTTTTAGTTCTATTTTACTGGTTTTATTGTTTAATTTGCAGAAAACGGCTTCGAGAGGTCAAAACGGGAAAAACAAGCTGTTAAGGGCATTTCGGTAATTTTGATCAGTGCCTGGCGCCGGGGCGCAGTGACAAGGCAGGAGGATGGCGCCGGGGCGCAGTTCGGCGAATCCAGTTGTCCAATTTACGCGTTGAGCAGTTCGAGTCTGGATAAGAAGGCGGTTGTTGCAGTAGAGTCAATGAAGGATTCTAGGACTTCAGGTAGCGAGGAAAGGAACATAAAAAAGGACATAAACGCAAGGATTAGAGTTACACATTTTTGAGCTTTCGAGAGGATTTACTTGAAGCAGAAACGCAGCAGTGAAGGAGAAGAAGCAAGAGAGACTTCAATAGAGTTTTCTCTAATTCCTTTTCTTTTATCTTCTGAATTTTGATGAATTTTAATATTAGTTTGATTTTGGTTTTCATGACGATGTGTAGCTAAATTCTTCTTTAGGATTGCAATGGAACCGTTGGTTGAACTTTAATTTAATTATCTTAGTTTCAATTATTTGATCAATTGTTGGATTGGTTATTATATCTCGTATTAATTTATAATTGTCTGATCAACAGTTATGTGATTTCTTAGATGGAATTGATGAAGAAAATCTAGGAATAGATCTGGGTATAATAACGTGTGACTTTGTTTATTTTTCATTGGAAGAGTATCATGATAGTATATAGGATGCGAATACCTATAGACCACACGTAACATATTGAGAGTTTGATCTTAATGAGTCTGCTTTAATGAATTTTGCATAGAATTATAGCATTATAAGTTGGAGTGGATCTTTTTATTAGTTATCGACGGAGATTAGTAAATAGATAAATGATCTCAGTTAACAATCCATAAGATCAAGTAATTGGAGTTAAGATAATGACATTATTGTGATTCAACGGGGAAATTGTAATCTTAAAGCCTTTTATTATCTGATAAATCATTCTCATTAGTTAGTTAGTTTAAATTCAATTTCAGTTTTAAGTAGTTCTTAATCTAAGTTTGCAAAGTTTAATTAGAATTGAATTAATAAAGAATTAATAGTTAGCATAATTGTTAGTAATTGTTCCTCGTGGGTACGATAACCTTCTTTCTACTATATTACTTGATTGACCGCGTATACTTGCGTGAGAATTCCATATATCTAAATCGGACAACAAGTTTTTGGCGCCGTTGCCGGGGAACGGTTCTAATAATTAGTTTATTATTAATTTTTATTTGTTTAATTTTAATTTAAAAGTTTTATTCTTTTGTTTTACCTTTGCTTTTTCTGGCTTTCATCAGGTAGAGTTTTTCTCGTGCTTTCTGGAAAAAGTGATTTTAGTATTTTGTGTATGCACACGAGATCTAAAGGTCCGGAACTAGAGCCTTACGAAGACGACATAGAACGAAGGTTCCGTAGAATTCGCACTTATATTCGGACGACTCTAGAAAATCAAGAAAGAATGGCTGAGGAAGATCAGAAAACACTGCGGGAGTATGCTATGCCACAAGTGACGGAAATTCAGTCTAGCATCACAAGGCCCGCCATCACAGCAGCAAATTTTGAGATCAAACCCGGAACTATTCAGATGATCCAAAACTCGGTTCAGTTTGGGGGTTTGCCGAATGATGATCCCAACGACCACATTGTCGGCTTCTTGGAGATATGCGACACATTCAAGTACAATGGGGTGACGGAGGATGCTATTAGACTAAGGCTATTCCCATTTACACTGAGAGACAAAGCCAAGAGCTGGTTACATTCCTTGCCGGCAGGATCCATTACAACGTGGAATGATTTGGCACAAAAATTTCTCGCCAAATTCTTTCCACCAGCAAAGACGGCAAAGATGAGGAACGATATCACCTCTTTTGTTCAACACGACTCGGAATCACTGTATGAAGCGTGGGAGCGGTTCAAAGATTTGCTACGGAGATGTCCACATCATGGAATACCTAAGTGGCTGCAAGTTCAAACCTTCTACAATGGTCTATTCAGTCAGATTAGGACAAGCATAGATGCAGCAGCTGGTGGAGCATTGATGGGAAAGAATATTGAAGAAGCATACAACCTGCTTGAGAATATGGCAGCAAACAACTATCAATGGCCTGCGGCTAGAACTCATCAGCCAAGAGCAGCAGGTATTTATGAGGTGGATCACATGACAGCCTTCTCGGCACAACTTTCTGCCATGTCAAAGAAAATAGACGCTATGGGAAAGCAGCAGAATCGGTTGGAGACAGTTTGTGAGATTTGTGCAGGAGATCACTCAACAGAACATTGTGCTATTAATCCAGAGTCTGCGCAGTATATTGGAAATCAAAACAGACAGCCGCAATATGGGAATAATGCAAATAATTACAATCCTGGATGGAGGAACCATCCGAATTTTGCGTGGAGCAATAATCAGATGCAAACTCAAAATCAAGCTCCAAGACATCAATACCCACAACAGCAACAGCCCGATAAGTTATCACTAATGGAAGAAGTATTAGCAAAAATGTCAAATCAATTCATTCAATTTAATGTAAATTCAAAAAATCAGGCAGCTGCAATAAGGAATCTTGAAACTCAACTTGGTCAGATCCATAGTGCTTTAAACAACCGACCTCAAGGATCTTTACCAAGTGATACTGAGAAAAACCCAAAAGGAGAGGGTAATGCACACTGTAAGGCAATTACATTGAGAAGTGGGACAGAATTATCAGAAACAGTCAAGGAGAACTTAAAGCAACCACAAGATGGCGAAGCAAGTGAGGATGCAGACTTATCTAAGAAAACGGAGAAACCCGCGGAAAAACCTGAAGGAGTCAAGCTGAATCCCTATGTGCCACCAGTACCATTCCCTCAGCGACTCAAAAAGGCAAAAGCAGACAAACAATTCTCAAAGTTTCTAGAGGTATTCAAAAAGCTTCAAATCAACATACCCTTTGCGGAAGCTCTAGAACAAATGCCAAACTATGTGAAGTTCATGAAGGATATCTTGTCAAGAAAGAGAAAGATGGAAGATTTTGAGACAGTCGCACTGACAGAGGAATGTAGTGCCATTCTACAAAATAAACTGCCGCCCAAACTAAGAGATCCAAGCAGTTTCACAATACCATGCACAATTGGCGATAAGTTCTTTGGGAAAGCTTTGTGTGATCTGGGGGCCAGTATTAATCTGATGCCACTCTCCATATATCAGCAGTTAGGCCTGAAAGAAGTAAAACCGACCAATGTTACTTTACAGCTGGCAGACAGGTCATTGATGCATCCAAGAGGAATAGTAGAGGACATATTGGTGAAAGTAGAGAAATTCATCTTTCCGGCAGACTTCATAGTATTGGACTTCGAAGAGGACAAAGAAATTCCGATTATACTGGGGCGTCCATTTTTGGCTACTGGTAGAACTTTGATAGATGTGCAAAAAGGGGAGCTGACTATGAGGGTACATGATCAAGAGGTCACTTTTAATGTTTTCAAAGCTATGAGATTCCCAAAGAATGTTTCAAAATTGATTGGTTAGAGGTAGCGGTGGACGAAGTTTCTGAGGTGAATTGTAATGCAGATCCACTTGTAACGGCATTAGTTAATCCTATAGCTGCAGATTTTCCAGCCCCATTTGAGTTTGTGCAGCTGTTGAATGCATATACACCGCTCTTACAGACTGGCAAGAAATTTGAGCCGTTAAGTCACTTTGAGAAAGCAAAGACTCTTGACAAGACATCTATAGAAGAACCACCAGTTCTGGAGTTGAAACAGTTGCCAACCCATTTGAGGTATTCTTATTTGGGGAATTCTTCTACACTGCCAGTAATTATTTCCGCTTCACTTGATGAGTTACAAGAGACAAAGTTGCTAAGGGTATTGCGGGAATTCAAAACTGCCATTGGATGGACCATAGCAGACATCAAGGGAATTAGCCCATCACTATGTATGCACAAAATCCTGCTTGAAGAGGAGGCCAAACCAGTTGTAGAGCAGCAACGACGACTAAACCCAATCATGAAGGAAGTCGTAAAGAAAGAAATCCTCAAATGGTTGGATGCGGGAATAATATACCCCATATCAGATAGTTCGTGGGTTAGTCTGGTGCAATGTGTACCAAAGAAAGGCGGCATGACAGTAGTAGCCAATGAGAATAACGAACTAATTCCAACAAGGACGGTGACGGGTTGGCGAGTCTGTATGGATTATCGGAAATTAAACAAGGTAACTCGCAAAGACCATTTTCCGCTGCCTTTTATTGATCAGATGTTAGATAGATTGGCAGGACATCCATTTTATTGTCTATTGGATGGCTATTCGGGTTACAATCAAATTGTCATAGCCCCCGAGGATCAAGAAAAAACGACGTTCACATGCCCGTATGGAACATTTGCCTTCCGGAGGATGTCTTTTGGGCTCTGCAATGCACCGGTGACATTTCAGAGATGTATGATGGCAATCTTCTCTGATATGCTAGAGCAGAATTTAGAAATATTTATGGACGATTTTTCGGTCTTTGGTGATAGTTTTGATCTATGTTTAGAAAATCTGATTGCGGTTCTAAAGAGATGCGTAGAAACAAATTTGGTGCTTAATTGGGAGAAGTGTCACTTCATGGTGCAAGAAGGAATCATCTTGGGACATAAGGTGTCGGCTAGTGGTATAGAGGTGGACAAGGCAAAGATCGAGACGATTGAAAATCTGCCACCACTAAATTCCGTGAAAGGAATTCGAAGTTTCTTGGGACACGCAGGATTTTATAGACGATTTATCAAGGATTTTTCCAAGATTACAAAGCCATTGTGTGCATTATTGGAAAAAGATGTTCCTTTCAAGTTCACTACAGATTGTCATGAGGCATTTCAGAATTTAAAGACAAAATTGATAACTGCACCAATAATTGTCGCTCCAGATTGGATTTTACCATTCGAACTCATGTGTGATGCTAGTGACTACGCAGTTGGGGCAGTCTTGGGCCAGCGTAAAGAAAAGATATTTCATGTAATTTACTACGCTAGCAAAACGCTGACAGATGCTCAATTGAATTACACCATGACAGAAAAGGAGTTACTTGCAGTGGTATTTGCATTCGACAAATTCCGAGCCTATTTGATTGGGACAAAGGTGATCGTGTTTACAGACCACTCTGCAATAAAATATCTCATCTCTAAGAAGGATGCCAAACCAAGGTTGATCCGTTGGATTCTTCTACTTCAGGAATTTGATCTTGAGATTCGAGATAGGAAGGGGTCCGAGAACCAAGTAGCAGATCATCTCTCTCGACTGGAAAATTCGCAGCAAGACCAAAGAGATCAGGTATTGATAAATGAGTCCTTTCCCGATGAGCAATTATTCTATATAGCAAATGAGGGTCCTTGGTATGCGGATTACGTCAATTACATCGTCAGTGGTGTACTTCCATATGACCTGAGTTATCAGCAGAAAAAGAGGTTCCTACATGATGTCAAGCAATACTTTTGGGACAAACCTTTTCTTTTCAGACAATGTGCTGACCAGATGTTAAGACGATGTGTGGCTAAGGAGGAAGTCGAAGGCATTTTACAACATTGCAATTCATCTTTATATGGAGGCCATTATGGAGGTGATAGGACAGCTGCAAAGATTCTCCAATCGGGATTCTATTGGCCAACAATGTTCAAAGATGCTCATGAATTCGGAAAGAGATGTGATCGTTGTCAACGGGTTGGAAACATATCAAATCGGCAAGAAATGCCATTGAATTCAATCTTGGAAGTGGAAATATTCGATGTATGGGGGATTGATTTCATGGGACCGTTCCAGTCGTCACTCAATAACAGGTATATTTTAGTAAGGGTGGATTATGTCTCCAAATGGGTGGAAGCAGTGGCTTTACCGACCAATGATGCCAAGGTTGTTCTAAATTTCTTGCGCAAGAACATATTTACAAGATTTGGGACACCAAGGACGATAATCAGTGATGGGGGGTCACATTTCTGCAACAGATATTTTGCCGCTCTTCTCACAAAGTATGGTGTACGGCATAAAGTTGCGACAGCATATCACCCGCAGACGAGTGGACAAGCCGAGATTTCAAATAGAGAAGTCAAGCGGATTTTGGAAAAAATAGTCAACCCGTCCCGCAAAGACTGGTCTAGCAAGCTTGATGAGGCTCTTTGGGCATACCGCACTGCATACAAAACTCCTATAGGGATGTCTCCTTATAGACTCGTCTATGGAAAAGCATGTCATCTCCCAGTCGAATTGGAGCATAACGCATATTGGGCGATTAAGAGGCTAAATTTTGAGTCACAGGCCGTAGGAGAAAGGAGGCTCTTGCAATTACATGAATTAGATGAATTCCGGATGAACGCCTATGAAAATGCCAAAATATACAAGGAGAAAGTCAAAAAGTGGCATGACAAGCGTATTGTTGAGCGGACATTTGAACCGGGTCAATCGGCGCTACTATTCAATTCAAAGCTCAAGCTTTTCCCGGGCAAGTTGAAATCCAGATGGTCAGGACCGTTTACAATCACGACCGTCTTCCCATACGGTGTAATTGAAGTGATTGACCCTCGTACGCAGGAAATGTTTAAGGTTAATGGGCAAAGACTTAAGCATTATTGGGGAGGCACAGTGGATCGTCAACGGACCTCCGTAACCCTTTCCGAGCCAACTTAAGAAAAAGGGAGAAAGTCAGGCTGAAAGACTCTAAACCAAGCGCTTGTTGGGAGGCAACCCAACCGTCGTATCATTTTCAAATTTGATTTTTCAATGTTTAGCATTTTTTACATTACTTTAGTCAAATTATAGGATTTATTAAATTTCTAGCTTAGGTTAAGTTTTTTTATGAGTAGCTCTACTAATTCTTGGCATATTTGCATATCCTCGCAGTTACTAATGTTCAATGTGGAGCTTCAAAGTCAGAAAATGTAGCAGAAAATTAATTCTGCAGAATTCAGTATAGCGCCCCGGCGAGAAACATTAATTGATAAATGGCGCCCCGGCGAGACCAGAACGCGCCCCCAGCGAGAAGCCTGCAGTTGTACAGCGCCCCGGCGAAATACTTGGCGCCCCCAGCGAGAAGCTCTCGGTTGAGTAGCGCCCCGACGCACTTACAAAGCAAAATATTAGCGCCCCGGCGCCACAGTCGAAATTCAGTTTTTAAAAATCCTAATTCCCACGCCCGAACGGATTTAAATCCTTAAAACCCTAACACCCAAACCAAATCCTTCATCACTAAACATTCATCTCTCTTTCTCTCGCAAGCCCCAAGCACCATTACTGAAACTCCCTCTCTCGAACACTTCCATTACTGAAACAACATTCATCTCCTTCTCTCTCGTAAGTTTCCCTCATCTTCTTCTTCTTACACCCAAATTTCGCCTAACACAAACATCTTCGATTGATACTCATTCCTCACGGTGGCTCAACAAGTGTTCCTATATCACGGGTGACCTCACAAGTTAGGGTTTGGGGAAAAATTCAGATTAGTAGCATTCAAGCATTCAATTCAAGGTATCAAACATAAGCAATTTATTTATATATTGATTTCCATCTTTCAAGTTTAGTGTGTGTATTTGGTACTTTGATTTCCTGTGTTGGGATTGCCCAGTGGTTTGTGTTGGCCACTGGAGGAGAATTGGCGGTTTGGTGATAAACAACGGAGCTAAGCTCAGATTAGCAGTTAGTAAGGGTAATTTTCATTCTAAAACTAACTCGAGTTTGGGGGAACGTTCCTGCACACAACCTGTTTGATAATTTGCCACAAAGGAGGGTTTGCTTTGTTTTGCTTGCACATTGGTATTGCGTTAGTATGCCTCCGAAACGGCAAAGGGGATAGGGGTCGTCGGCCACACATCGGCCTTATAATCGGAAAAAGTTTGTAAGTGTTGAGGCCGAGGATAAATATAACAACGTGTTAGCCGGACGAGCGTTGATTGCGGAGAGAGGGTTGCGTCCGGATATTTTAGAGGACGGGGACATGCGCGGAATGTTAGTTGAACGTGGATGGCAGGTGTTTACAGAACACCCGGATGCGGCGGTAACGGCCGTGGTCAAGGAGTTTTATGCTAATGCACTTGACACACCTGAGTGTGAAGTGTTGGTTCGGAGCCAGGTGGTGTTGTTCAGCCGCGACCAGATCAATGAATACTATAATTTGCGGGTTCCGGATGTGTGTCAGTATTCAACAATGGGACCTCCCGATTATGCACGAATTGTTCGTGAACTTTCTCGACCGGGCACAGAATGGAAAACAAACAAACACACGGGTCAGATATCGACATTTCCGTTCAAAGCTTTGAGTAGATATGGCAAGATTTGGTACGCCTTCCTGTGTGCCAAATTAATGCCATGTACGCATGTGAGCGACGTGACACGGGAGCGAGCCGTTCTGCTATATGCCATCATAACAGGGTTGTCGATTGACGTAGGGAGTGTAATCGTATCTTCGATTAAGAAACAGTTGAAAGGAGCAATATCTGGAGGATTGCCACACCCGTCGTTAATCACCGCATTATGTCAACAATCCGGTGTCAAGTGGGGCGCCGCTGAGCCAGTGCAGCCACCCACGACTCTCCTCGATCATAACTTGATCGCTCGTTACAAAGTGTGGGACGGGGGAGAGTCTCACCCACGGGGTTTAGGCTTTATTATGGATCCTCAACAGCCACCTCATGATGATGCTGCTCATGATAGTTCCGAAGATGATGCGGATGCGCAGGGTTCAAATCGAGCTGTCAGACGATTACAGAGGCGGACGGATAGACAGTTTGAGGAGGTGTTCCGGCAGCATGAGCGCCTAGCGGAACGTCAGGATGCTATGCACGCGTACACTTATACGTGCACTTCCGCTTTGGCTGCCATGTTATCCCAGATGAATCCGAATGCCCCAGCCTTCTCGATTCCCGGGCCGCCGATGTTACCAGAATACCCACCACATGACTCAGACTCGGAGGACGAGGAAGACCACCCCGACCATGATGCCTGAGTTACTAGGGGAGTTTTCTTGTTCTTATTTTTGTTTCATGTCTTTCTCTATTTTACAATGAGGACCTTGTTTCTTGCGAGTTTGGGGGTATGGTTGCATTTCTGCATTCTGCATATTCATTTTTATATTGCATGTTAATATTTTTAGTGTTGATTTTGATTAGTTTTTTTTTTCGTTTATGGCATATAGTTTATAATTTGAAAAAATTAAAAAATTAAAAAATCACAAAAATATTTGCATATAGGATCATTTAGTGCATGTAGGATCATTAGAGCGTTGAATTAATGTATGAAATTTAAGGATAGCCAATGATGAAATTGCGAGTCGTTATTTAATAATCTTAGCAAGATGGATTTAGATCGTTAAAGTCGAGGTCTTTCATAGTTTACTGATTTTGTTGAGCTTGATACCCTTGATTCTTAATTGCACGTATTCAATGTATTCAGTTAGTTGAGTTTTGATTCAAACCTTGTGGATTTAGGTGCGTGAGAAAGATTTAGATAACCTCTATCACTTGTTGAAAAAAGAAATTTATATGAAAAAAATGATCATTTGCTTCGATGTCTGTCTTATAGAAATGAAAGAGTGAACAAATGAAAAGAAGAATAGACAGATATGAGCAACACTTAGCTAATCCATTTTTGTGGCCTCTATTACTCGGACAAGTAAGCCCTTAGGAGTGTCTCTACACTTAGTGCCCTAAAGCCATTTGGTTTGGGAGTCACTGGTGGAAAGTTCGTTACGTGGGTAATTTTGAAAAGCCTAAGGAAAATGGGTATTGCACATGCTAAGTTAGTCATATACGAGATGGAGCGTAAGACGCACTCGTAAATAAAAAGGATGAATAAAAAAAATGTAAAAACAAGTGTATAGAGGGGTAATAAAATGTTATATGAGTAATTATCTTTATTTGAGCATTGATATTCATGAGTTGTGTTAGAATGATAGCTGATTTGGTATGTTGAATTCACACACACACGAAAGGGTTGAAGGTGAAATGAAATTGGTGATATGTTAGATTTTAGACTAAAACGAGAATCTGAAGTTTGGCTAAGATATTATTTAGGATCTTTGAGGCTTGATATTTATGGATTATGTTGATTTGTGCTCGAGTCATTAGTTATGTTGCATTGCATTCATGTAGTGTAGTTATTTTATTTTATTTTAGTAGTAGTATTTTTGCTTGAGGACATGCAAAGTCTTGAGTTTGGGGTTTTTGATGAGTGGGTGTTATACCTACGATTTAGGTATTGTTAGGCTTAATTACTTACTATCTTTAAGTACTTTTAGTTCTATTTTACTGGTTTTATTGTTTAATTTGCAGAAAACGGCTTCGAGAGGTCAAAACGGGAAAAACAAGCTGTTAAGGGCATTTCGGTAATTTTGATCAGCGCCTGGCGCTGGGGCGCAGTGACAAGGCAGAAGGATGGCGCCGGGGCGCAGTTCGGCGAATCCAGTTGTCCAATTTACGCGTTGAGCAGTTCGAGTCTGGATAAGAAGGCGGTTGTTGCAGTAGAGTCAATGAAGGATTCTAGGACTTCAGGTAGCGAGGAAAGGAACATAAAAAAGGACATAAACGCAAGGATTAGAGTTACACGTTTTTGAGCTTTCGAGAGGATTTACTTGAAGCAGAAACGCAGCAGTGAAGGAGAAGAAGCAAGAGAGACTTCAATAGAGTTTTCTCTAATTCCTTTTCTTTTATCTTCTGAATTTTGATGAATTTTAATATTAGTTTGATTTTGGTTTTCATGACGATGTGTAGCTAAATTCTTCTTTAGGATTGCAATGGAACCGTTGGTTGAACTTTAATTTAATTATCTTAGTTTCAATTATTTGATCAATTGTTGGATTGGTTATTATATCTCGTATTAATTTATAATTGTCTGATCAACAGTTATGTGATTTCTTAGATGGAATTGATGAAGAAAATCTAGGAATAGATCTGGGTATAATAACGTGTGACTTTGTTTATTTTTCATTGGAAGAGTATCATGATAGTATATAGGATGCGAATACCTATAGACCACACGTAACATATTGAGAGTTTGATCTTAATGAGTCTGCTTTAATGAATTTTGCATAGAATTATAGCATTATAAGTTGGAGTGGATCTTTTTATTAGTTATCGACGGAGATTAGTAAATAGATAAGTGATCTCAGTTAACAATCCATAAGATCAAGTAATTGGAGTTAAGATAATGACATTATTGTGATTCAACGGGGAAATTGTAATCTTAAAGCCTTTTATTATCTGATAAATCATTCTCATTAGTTAGTTTAAATTCAATTTCAGTTTTAAGTAGTTCTTAATCTAAGTTTGCAAAGTTTAATTAGAATTGAATTAATAAAGAATTAATGTTAGCATAATTGTTAGTAATTGTTCCTCGTGGGTACGATAACCTTCTTTCTACTATATTACTTGATTGACCGCGTATACTTGCGTGAGAATTCCATATATCTAAATCGGACAACAAGTATCCTCAAATGTTTCGCATGATCCTCCTGAGTCTTTGAATAAATGAAAATGTCATCGATGAACACCACCACGAACTTGTCTAAATATTGCTTGAATACTCTATTCATTAAATCCATAAATGCAACTAGTACATTCGTCAAACCAAAAGACATCACCAGGAACTCGTAATGTCTATAACGAGTCCTGAATGCTGTCTTAGGTACAACCTCAGGTCTCACCTTCAGCTGGTGACAATGGTTTCTCAAGTCTATCTTCGAGAAATACCGTGCTCCCCGTAGTTGATCAAACAAATCGTCGATCCTTGGTAATGGGTACTTATTTTTAATTGTCACTTTGTTCAACTCCCTGTAGTCAATACAAAGCCTTAGCGATCCATCCTTTTTCTTTACAAATAATATTGGTGCTCCCTAAGGAGACACACTTGGTTGGATATACTTATTGTCCAACAACTCTTGCAAACTTAACTGGAGCCATTTTGTACGGTGCCTTTGAAACTGGCGTCGTTCCCGGTACAAGATCTATAACAAATTCGATCTCCCTACCAACAATTCATCTGAAAATATATCTACATACTCTTTTACTATTTATATCTGACCCATTTCTGATCCCACTAACCGTGTATCAACTACATGAGCCAAATACCACGAATTCTTTTAGACATTGTAATTATATTTATTAGCAATGAATTAAAAATTTTGTACTAATTAATTGTGCATTAAATAATTGAATGAATATACTTGTGTATGTGTGTATTTATTTAAAGTAATAAAGCAAAGTGTATAATTAATTAAAGCAAGTCTAATTGGATTATATTTTTAAATTCAAATGAGATATTAAACTATGTCAAATTAATTTACCTAGTAGTCCATGTAATTAATTAAGCATTAGTCCATGTGATTAATTAATCTAGCTCAATGCTTGTTTTAATTAAATGTAACATAAGTTATTTAATGTTAGTCCAATGTAATAAATAAATTGAGCCCAAACAAATTAAATGAATGAGCCCAACTTATTTAATTCCTAAGTCCAAAGTGGAGCCCAATATGAAGTCAAAATATTTATATATATAAGTATATATTTATAGATGTATATGTGTATATATAAGCTATAAAAATAAAAGCAAAAATGGGAGATTTAATCCCATTTTGCTGAGAATGAATGGGGGGCCACTTGGGTGGATGTTGTAATGTCCTAGAATTTCCACGTCATTATTAATTTAATTTCCGACGAGTTAGTTTTACGAGATTATTTAAATCTTTTTACGTGATTAATTAATTATGTGATTAAATGATTATGTAATTAATTACTAAACTAATTAAAGGGGGTCACTAATATGTTATTTAAATTAGTGAACAAACCCTAAAGTTTTAATATCAAAATAATTGATAAGTTTCCTATTAATTAAATTGCATATAATGAGTTAATTAAATATAATAAATTAATTAATATGATTATTAATTAATGTAAATAATGTGAAATATTAATAATAATATTTATTAGTCCATTTAGTAATTTAATACTAATGGGTTAGAATATTTAATTATTTATTCAATCTAATTATTTATTTAATCATTGATTGAATAATTAATGTGTAAATTATTAAATTAGCCCAACATGGGTCAATTAGTAGCCCAAGTGTAGAATAATAAAATTTGACAATTTAGTAGCCCAAACAATTTAATAGAAGCCCAATTGGTATTTTAAATTAAAGCCCAATGATTGGCCCACTTGGAAAAACAATTATATAACTATTAATTAATTAAAAAGTAGAAAGTGACTCTCAAATTGGGACAATTCTAAGAGCCATCAGCCGTGTATGTGAGTGAGGAGAGAGAAAATGATTTTTTTTATTTTCTTTTATTTTTCATTTATTTAATATTAGGTTGCTTGTTTTGGTTTTTGGGAAAGTCTTTTCCCACAAAATTCTCACCAACTAAGTATGGAATAACTTTCTTGTGTAAGTATCTTTGCTATCTCATGATGGTAATTTTTATAGATATAGATTTTATATTTATCCAAATTGTAAGTATACTTACAATTTAGGAGCTAGTGTTAGTCATTCTTCTTCTTCCATTTTTCAAGCTAGAGAGCATTTGAGAGTGTAGAAAAAATATAATTGAGAGCAAAAATACCAAGAGAAGGAGTTCTTGGTTCATGCCTTCAAACCTCATCACCTACTTTGGAAGAAAAAGGAAGATAGCCATTAAAACAAGGTAATGGTTATTCTAAATCTAATTTTGTTTTAAATTAAATAAACTAACATATGTATATATATATATGTTAATATAGTTAATAATGTGTGGTACTAATATTTATGCCATGCTTGAGTTTAATATGCTTGGTTTGTATTTTGGTATATTTTGTATGCTAAAATATGTGTTTAATAGTGTATAATCAAGTCTTGAAATATATGACCAAAAAAATATTTTTATAAAACTTAGGTTTGATGTTCTAATATTATCGAACATTAAATCATGAGAAAAACAAAGTTTGAATCACTCAAAATGGAGTTATACACAAAAAGTTATGATTTCTTGTAGTTTATGTGATGTAAAAATTTTTATAAAAAAATAATGATATTAAATCATGAAAAATTAATTTTTCATGTTATAAATTAATATAAGGTGATTGGTAATTTTTTTGGATTTTTATTAAGGATTTAAAGCTTACTTGATGGTATATTTTTATTTAAAATGGGTATTACCGGACACTGTTCACATTCTGTCGGAAGAAAAAAAAAAAAAAAAAAAAAAGATTTTTCCGCGCAATGCGCGGAAGGTTGTACGGTTAAAGGACGCGGAGCCAAACGACGTCGTTTGGCACCGTTAGAAATTTACTCCGCGCGGAAGCCGTATCCGGCTTTCCAAAAACGGCGTTGTTTTGGCCCGTAAATTCGGTAACGCGCGCCATGCGCGGTAGATAAATTTCGGCAGAATTACGATTCTGCCCCTCCGTGTTTTCTTGGCAAAATTACCATTTTGCCCTCGGTTCAGTTTTCGAATTATTTACGAAAATGTCATTCGGGTTAAATCTAAATAATTTAAATATTTAAAAAGTAATTTAAAATTATAACAAAAATAATAATAATACAAAAATAATATTGGGGAGGATATTTTTCATTAAGTTTAATATTTAAATATTAATCTAGTTAGCTAAACCATGGTTAAGTTAAATAAATTTATTATTTATTTATTATTTTAAATGTTAATAATAAATAAAGATAATAAATTAGCAACTATTATTTAATGCCTATTAAATAATACTTAAAGAGAGATAAAATTTATAAATAAATTATTTATTATTTAAATATTATTAAATAATAAATAAGGATAATTAAGTAATTAATTATTATTTAATTAGCATTAAATAAAGATTAATGGAAATTAATTTATTAGAGTAATAATTTATTATTTAATTTAAATAATAAATAAGAATGATTTGATTATTATTTAACCTTAAATAATAATTAAAATTAATTAAATAATTAATTATTATTTAATTGACATTAAATAATAATTAAAGAGGATTAAGATTAGTAAACTATTATTTAATTTCCTTAATTACATAATAAGTAAGTACAATTAGTTATTATTTATTTTAAATAATAACTAGAGTTAATTAATTAATTTCTATTTAATCAAGATTAAATAGTAATTAAATAGAGATTGAGTTAATAAAATAAATTGAATTTAATTATGATTTAATTAAACAAATGTAATAAGTTGTTTAAGGGTTTAATAAGTGTCCAACACTTAAGAAAAATATTTTCTAACTTATTGAATTATTAACCTAAAAGGATTAAGGGTCTGTAAGGTTAATAATATTGTTTCGACTAACTTAAATTATGTGTTAGTACTTATATGATAAATAAGTACCTTATTGAGCGTATAGTTGTGCAAATACGCCGTACTAATTATTAGACCAACTTTATTAATGTTAGGTCTTTTCAAAGCCAGTTAGTTAAAGCTAGACATATATTGTAGCTAAGTAGACAGACAAGTTCCTTATCTCTAAACTCATTTCATTGAGCAAATTATTTATTTAAGCTTGAACTGTTATTTCCAAGCATGCTTTGAGTGGTTTAATTACTTTACAATTATTCCACCTCGATATTATTGTTAATCGCACTTGTTGCACTTGAGATTGTACAGTCATTGGCTTGTACTTAATTATTGTTCTATTGTTTAAAGAACTGTTCAAAGTAGGTCTAAGCCATTGTTCGGCTGGACATTTATGTTAAAGATTTTAAAAGCTATCCAAATCATTTAAGATGCGGATTCTTAGACTATTATGAACACCCCTTTATTATAGGGGAGTACCCTGTATCTAATGTTAGGTACAAAAATACGGAAATTAAATGTTATGCATACACATATTGTACTGAGGCTGATCCCCTCGGGTACATATTTCTGGTAGTAACCATTGGGTCAACCTGCTATTGACTCCAGTGGATATTTATAGTTCATAGTCTATTTGCCTATCCTAATTTTAATAGCAACTTATTATTCCTGCTTATGTTATTCACATTATTGAATTGTTCAGCTATTCCCTTTCATTCATGATATATTGTTCCTTGTTGTTATTTAAACTTGTTGAGCAAACTAGTTGCTCACTCTTGCTATATCATGAAACCTTATTGCAGTGCAACCCGAGACTTCGGGAAAGAACAAGGGTAAAGGAAAGATGAAGTAATAGACTTCGAGATGCAGCCCTGTAGTTAATTAAATTAACTGTTATGTAATATAAACCCTAAGTACTTTATTAAGGGTATTTGTGTACTTTTGTGTAAGGTTATCGTATCTTGGGATTAGTAACACCTTTTGAATGAACATCATATGTTTATTATTCCGCATTTAGTTATTGTATGTTGTTTAGAGGTGAATGTTTATATTGGATCGTGATGACCGGATCCGGGTATTTGGAACCCGAATTTGGAGGCGTCACAGGTTGGTATCAGAGCTGTAAGTTAGAAACGTTAGGATTGCGAAACCTAAGTTATAACCTTAGTATTAAACTCGTATTGAGTGTTTGGAGATAAATCGAGGAGATTTATCCTATGTGGTTTTGATGAATTGGGGAATTCATCGAGTCGAGTCGTACCCAATGAAATATAATTTCATTTCTTCAATGAATATATTTTATTGCTGTACTGATGTTAGTTTTCTGTTGTGTTGTAGGATGGCTATAGGCGAGACGAGCGGAGCTCGAGAAGACGTGGTATTCATTGATATACCAGTGGATACGCAGTAGTTGGTAGGGTATGCACCCGTTGCACCTGTAGCACCTGTAGGAGAGTCCGATCCGGAGGAGGATGATAGTAGGGATGTCGCGGAGCCCGTCAGGGGTGGGGTGATGAGGCCCTATAGTGAGGAGGAAGCCGAATCTGAGGATGAGGCCGATGCTGAGGATGACGAGCAGGAGGAGCCAGCAGGTTATGCTGATGGCATGGGCACTACTGCCAATGACATTATCGATACTTTGACTACGGCTAATGATGAGCTAGAGGAGAGGGTTCAGCACCTAGAGGAGCAGAACCAGATTCACCAGCAGACTGAGGAGCAGTATAGGGACGCAGCTTACATGTTCTTTGGTGAGAACATGGAACTTAAGGAGAAGATGACTAATTTGCAGGCCAAAATTCAGCAGTTGGAGAGCGCTGCACCTCCGTTGGGTCCTACTGTGCAGCAGCTGATGATCCAGAATAGTCAGCTGAGGCAGACGGTGGAGAGATTAGATGCTAGGGAGATGGCTAGTCAGACAATTCTCCAGACAGTCAGGGCTGAGCTTGATAGGGAGAGAGCTGCTAGGGTCGACACCTTAGAATATGCTCTTGGCACTTCGTTTGATCGACTGAGGCGTCGGGTTAGGAGGCACCCTAGGGAGGCGGGTAACAGCAGACGCTGGATTCGTCGCCGTACAGTGGAGGAGTTGGCCCAGCAGGCTTTACGCAGGGCTATTCGTAGGACTGTTCACCGCAGCAGGCGGTGATTTATTATTATCTTATTTGTATCTAGAAGTAGCGAGTCCCACATTTTGTTTCTATTAGGGATGTTTCAGCTGTTGTAAGCCTTTATATTTTGATGTATGCATAGGATGTCAGTTAGACCCCAACTTTTGTTCTGTTAGGGGGGGGTTTATGGTTGTGAATCCTCACTTTTGTTCGTCAGAGGATAGTCGTTATTAGGCAACTTGTGCCTTGAGCGTTTATAGAAGTATGCCACTTGTTGAGTCTGTACTAAAACATTGGTATATGAATATAAATGCAGTTATTTCCTTGTTTAAATCAAATATGCTTGATATATAGTTTAAATTTAAATGTTAATTTGGCTAACATAATGTGTAGAACTATAAACATAAGTCTAAGATTTGCTCTTTAGCAGATCATGCCGAGAGGTAGACCACGCAATCAACGTATCCCAGAGTCAGTGAGTGAGGTTGGGGATCAACCCAATCCTATGAGGATGTTTGCAGAAATGCTGGCGGAAGCCATGCAAACTAGACCCCCACCAGTGGTAGTACAACCAGCACCGCAGCCAGCGCCGCACTTGGCAAACTTTAAAGACTTCAAATTGGTTGGACCACCGGAGTTTCAGGGAACTCTAAACCCGATCGAAGCACAGACTTGGATCGAGGAAATGGAGAAGGTGTTCGAGGTCGCTAGGGTGGCCGAAGCACAGAAGACTAGTTTCGCTACCTTCATGATGAAGGGGGAGGCGAACTACTGGTGGAAGGCCAACAAGGGCCGTGCGGGAGAAGACGTCATCACCTGGGCACGCTTTAAGAAAATGTTTCTGGAAAACTACTTTCCAGAAAGCATGCAGCAAGAAATGGAGGTGAAATTCCTCGAGCTAAAACAGGGGAGTATGTCTGTGGCCGAGTATGCGACCAAGTTTAATGAGTTGGCAAGGTTTGCAACTCATCAAGTGGATACGGAGGCTAGGAAGGCTCGGAGGTTTGAGCTGGGACTGAAGCCGTGGGTGTACCGTTCTGTAGCGGTATTAAAAATCAAGAGCTTTGCAGAACTATTGGAAAGGGCAATCATTGCAGAGGGTGGCAGTGAGGCCCTGGCTAAATTCAACCAGGAGAGGAAGAAAGGTCATGAAGGATAGAAGACGGGGAGCAGTGGAGGCAGCAACCCCAATAAACGAAAGTGGAATGAGAGTCAATCGTCCGGAGGTAACAAATCTGGAGGAGAGGCTAAGAAAGTGGGCAAATGCAACAATTGTGGTAAGAACCACACGGGCGAATGCTTGAAAGGGAAGAGTGTTTGCTATAGCTGCGGACAGCAAGGGCACATGGCTCCACAATGCCCGAAGAAGATGAAGGGAGTATGTTTCTCCTGTGGAGCAACCGATCATCATGCCAAGGACTGCCCAAAGAGGAAGGGAGACGCTGGGAGTGGCAACAGAGGCAACAGCAGTAACAACAACAATAACAACAACAACAACAGGCTGAGCATTGCAGGGCCAGCCAGTCAGGCCAACCGACCCACAGCGCGCACCTTCAACATGACTGTGCAGGGTGCAGTCGACTCCAAGGACGTGGTGTCAGGTATCATCCCGATCAATGATATTAATGCATATGTATTGTTTGATTCGGGTGCTACCTGCTCATTTGTTTCTGAAGATTTTGCTAAGAGATTAGATTTACCTCAAGAAAAGCTAGAACACCCTATGAACGTAGAAGTAGCAAACAAAGAAATCATTCCCGTAGACTACATTCATAGGAACTGTTGTGCTGAATTACGAGGGTTTAGACTTAACGTAGATTTGATACCGATTCGTCTGGGGGAGTTTGATGTAATCCTAGGGATGGATTGGCTATCGAGTCACGGGGCGGTTATTGACTGTAAGAAGAAGTGTGTGCACTTAAAGACTCCGAATAAGTCCAAAGTTATATTTTACGGTAGTAAATCGCCGAGACAATCAAGTTGTCTGACGATGATGCAAGCACGAAAGTTGCTCAGGAAAGGGTGCGTAGGTTATTTGGCTCATGTGGTCGATACTCAACGTGTCGAGGGCGAACTGAGTCAGATACCTGTTGTACGGGAATTCGCTGATGTTTTCCCAGAAGAGATTCTGGGGTAACCGCCGGACAGAGAAGTGGAGTTTGTTATTGATTTGGTACGGGGGACCGCACCGATATCAAAGGCGCCGTATCGTATGGCACCAGTAGAAATGAAAGAATTGATGGTTCAGCTGCAGGAACTGTTAGATAAAGGTTACATCAGACCAAGCGTGTCACCATGGGGAGCGCCGGTTCTGTTTGTAAAGAAGAAGGATGGTTCGATGAGGCTTTGTATTGATTACCGGGAGTTGAACAAGGTCACCATTAAGAACAGATATCCGCTGCCCAGAATTGATGATCTGTTTGATCAACTTAAGGGAGCGAAATACTTTTCGAAAATAGATTTGAGGACGGGTTATCATCAACTGAAGGTGAGGGAGGAGGATATCCCGAAAACGGCATTCAGAACTCGTTATGGTCATTTCGAGTTTCTAGTGATGTCATTTGGACTGACGAATGCACCAGCGGCATTCATGGATATGATGAACAGAGTGTTCAAGCAGTACTTGGACAAGTTCGTGGTCGTATTCATTGATGACATATTGGTGTATTCGAAGACGGAGGAAGAACATGCAGAACACTTACGAATCGCATTGGAGGCTTTGAGAAGGGAGAAGCTGTACGCTAAGTTTTCGAAGTGTGAATTTTGGTTGCAAATGGTGCAGTTTCTAGGTCATGTTATCGACAAAGACGGTGTTTCGGTGGATCCAGCAAAGGTGGAGGCAGTTATCAATTGGGAACAACCGAAGACGCCGACTGAGATCAGGAGTTTCTTAGGGTTAGCGGGGTATTATCGGAGATTCATTCAGGATTTTTCGAAGATAGCATCACCGTTGACCAATCTTACCCGAAAGACTGTGAAGTTTGTTTGGTCGGAGAAGTGCGAGGAAAGTTTTATGGAGTTGAAGAAGAGGTTGAGCCAGGCACCAGTGTTGGCTTTACCGGACGACACGGGAGGTTTCGTAGTGTACAGTGATGCGTCACACAAGGGTCTTGGTTGTGTGCTAATGCAACACTGCAAGGTCATTGCGTATGCGTCACGTCAGTTAAAGGATTATGAGAAGGGTTACCCGACTCATGACCTGGAGTTAGCAGCGGTAGTTTTTGCCCTAAAGATTTGGAGGCACTACCTATATGGCGAGAAGTGTGAGATATATACAGACCACAAAAGTCTGAAATATATCTTCACTCAAAAGGAGTTGAATATGAGGCAGCGCCGATGGTTATAATTGATCAAAGACTACAACTGTGAGATTCTGTACCATCCGGGCAAGGCCAATGTAGTAGCAGATGCCTTGAGCAGAAAAGGCAGGGAGAAGTTGTTGAAGCTAACAAATCAAGAAGAGTTGGTGAGAGATTTTGAACGTTTGGAGTTGGAGATCAAATATCCGATGGAGCCAGATGAGAAGTTATTTACAGTATCAGCAAGCCCGACCTTATTAGACAAGATCAAAGAGGCTCAGGAAAAGGATGAAGATTGTGATAGTATTAAGAAGCGACTTGCTGAAGGCGAGGAGCTTAAGTACAAGATTGATAGCACAGGGTTGCTAAGGTTTGAAGGGAGAGTCTGGGTACCGTTAGATCCGGAGCTTCGTGAAGAAATTCTTCAGGAAGCTCACAGTACAAGGTATTCAGTACATCCCGGGAGTACGAAGATGTATCAGGATTTAAGGAAATATTTTTGGTGGTCGAATATGAAGAAGGAAGTGGCAGAATGTGTCAGTCGATGTCTGACATGCCAGCGGGTTAAAGCAGAGCATCAGCGGCCGAGCAGACTGCTTCAACCACTAGAGATTCTCGAGTGGAAGTGGGAGCACATCACGATGGATTTTGTGGTGGGTTTGCCACCGACACATAAAGGTTTGGACGCCATCTGGGTAATAGTGGATCGTCTGACCAAGTCAGCTCATTTTCTACCTATCAGAATACGGTACAATCTGGAGCAGTTAGCGAAGCTCTATGTGAAGGAGATAGTGTCACGACATGGAGTACCGGTATCGATTGTGTCCGACAGAGATCCGTGCTTCACGTCAAATTTTTGGAAAAGTCTGCAAGCAAGGATGGGTACACAGTTGAGGTTGAGCACAGCGTACCATCCTCAAACTGACGGCCAGAGCGAGCGAACGATTCAGACCTTGGAGGATATGCTCCGAGCGGTCGTGATGGACCTAAAGGGCAGTTGGGATGACCATTTGCCACTGGTGGAGTTCGCTTACAACAACAGCTACCACGCTAGTATCGGTATGCCACCATACGAAGCGCTTTATGGAAGAAAATGTCGAACACCGTTGTGTTGGGACGAGGTCGGTGAACGAAGACTGCTTGGACCTGAAATGGTGCAGCATACTGCAGACACAGTACAACTTATCAGGAATCGACTGGTAGCAGCTCAAGATCGTCAAAAGAAGTACGCGGATTTGCATCGCCAAAAGCGGGACTTCGACGTGGCCAGTTTCGTATTTCTGAAGGTATCTCCCTGGAAGGGGAATATCCGTTTTGGTAAGAAGGGCAAGCTGAGCCCTAGGTTCATAGGACCGTTCGAAATCTTGAGGCGAGTCGGTGAAGTGGCGTACGAGGTAGCATTACCTCCTGAACTGGAGCACATTCACAACGTGTTTCATGTGTCAGTGCTACGGCCATATAAACCGGACTACAAGCACGTTATCTCCTATGAACCAATTCAAGTCGAGAAGGACTTATCATATGAAAAAGTTCCTGTTCAGATACTCGATAGGAAGGAACAGAAAATGAGGAATAAGATAATTCATTCTGTCAAAGTACTTTGGAGAAATCACGCAATTGAAGAAGCTACGTGGGAACTAGAGGAAGAAATGAGAACGAATTACCCGTTTTTATTTGAGTAACCTTATTTTACAATTCCGAGGACGGAATTTTTATAAGGGGGGAGAATGTAATGTCCTAGAATTTCCACGTCATTATTAATTAAATTATTAATTTAATTTCCGACGAGTT
This sequence comes from Hedera helix, assembly GCA_947179155.2. Lineage (NCBI taxonomy): Eukaryota > Viridiplantae > Streptophyta > Magnoliopsida > Apiales > Araliaceae > Hedera > Hedera helix. The sequence goes on along the minus strand of OX359282.1, from coordinate 22,060,239 downwards.
AGTTTTACGAGATTATTTAAATCTTTTTACGTGATTAATTAATTATGTGATTAAATGATTATGTAATTAATTACTAAATTAATTAAAGGGGGTCACTAATATGTTATTTAAATTAGTGAACAAACCTTAAAGTTTTAATATCAAAATAATTGATAAGTTTCCTATTAATTAAATATTTAATTAAATTGCATATAATGAGTTAATTAAATATAATAAATTAATTAATATGATTATTAATTAATGTAAATAATGTGAAATATTAATAATAATATTTATTAGTCTATTTAGTAATTTAATACTAATGGGTTAGAATATTTAATTATTTATTCAATCTAATAATTTATTTAATCATGGATTGAATAATTAATGTGTAAATTATTAAATTAGCCCAACATGGGTCAATTAGTAGCCCAAGTGTAGAATAATAAAATTTGACAATTTAGTAGCCCAAACAATTTAATAGAAGCCCAATTGGTATTTTAAATTAAAGCCCAATGATTGGCCCACTTGAAAAAACAATTATATAACTATTAATTAATTAAAAAGTAGAAAGTGACTCTCAAATTGGGACAATTCTAAGAGCCATCAGCTGTGTATGTGAGTGAGGAGAGAGAAAATGATTTTTTTTATTTTCTTTTATTTTTCATTTATTTAATATTAGGTTGCTTGTTTTGGTTTTTGGGAAAGTCTTTTCCCACAAAATTCTCACCAACTAAGTATGGACTAACTTTCTTGTGTAAGTATCTTTGCTATCTCATGATGGTAATTTTTATAGATATAGATTTTATATTTATCCAAATTGTAAGTATACTTACAATTTAGGAGCTAGTGTTAGTCATTCTTCTTCTTCCATTTTTCAAGCTAGAGAGCATTTGAGAGTGTAGAAAAAATATAGTTGAGAGCAAAAATACCAAGAGAATGAGTTCTTGGTTCATGCCTTCAAACCTCATCACCTACTTTGGAAGAAAAAGGAAGATAGCCATTAAAACAAGGTAATGGTTATTCTAAATCTAATTTTGTTTTAAATTAAACAAACTAACATATGTATATAAATATGTTAATATAGTTAATAATGTGTGGTAGTAATATTTATGCCATGCTTGAGTTTAATATGCTTGGTTTGTATTTTGGTATATTTTGTATGCTAAAATATGTGTTTAATAGTGTATAATCAACTCTTGAAATATATGACCAAAAAAATATTTTTATAAAACTTAGGTTTGATGTTCTAATATTATAGAACATTAAATCATGAGAAAAACAAAGTTTGAATCACTCAAAATGGAGTTATACACAAAAAGTTATGATTTGTTGTAGTTTATGTGATGTAAAAATTTTTATAAAAAAATAATGATATTAAATCATGAAAAATTAATTTTTCATGTTATAAATTAATATAAGGTGATTGGTAATTTTTTTGGATTTTTATTAAGGATTTAAAGCTTACTTGATGGTATATTTTTATTTAAAATGGGTATTACCGGACACTGTTCACATTCTGTCGGAAGCAAAAAAAAAAAAAAAAAAAGATTTTTCCGCGCAATGTGCGGAAGGTTGTACGGTTAAAGGACGCGGAGCCAAACGACGTCGTTTGGCACCGTTAGAAATTTACTCCGCGCGTAAGCGCGAAAGCCGTATCCGGCTTTCCAAAAACGGCGTCGTTTTGACCCGTAAATTCGGTAACGCGCGCCATGCGCGGTAGATAAATTTCGGCGGAATTACGATTCTGCCCCTCCGTATTTTCTTGGCAGAATTACCATTTTGCCCTCGGTTCAGTTTTCGAATTATTTACGGAAATGTCATTCGGGTTAAATTTAAATTATTTAAATATTTAAAAATTAATTTAAAATTATAACAAAAATAGTAATAATACAAAAATAATATTGGGGAGGATATTTTTCATTAAGTTTAATATTTAAATATTAATCTAGTTAGCTAAACCACGGTTAAGTTAAATAAATTTATTATTTATTTATTATTTTAAATGTTAATAATAAATAAAGATAATAAATTAGCAACTATTATTTAATGCCTATTAAATAATACTTAAAGAGAGATAAAATTTATAAATGAATTATTTATTATTTAAATATTATTAAATAATAAATAAGGATAATTAAGTAATTAATTATTATTTAATTAGCATTAAATAAAGATTAATGGAAATTAAGTTATTAGAGTAATAATTTATTATTTAATTTAAATAATAAATAAGAATGATTTGATTATTATTTAACCTTAAATAATAATTAAAATTAATTAAATAATTAATTATTATTTAATTGACATTAAATAATAATTAAAGAGGATTAAGATTAGTAAACTATTATTTAATTTCCTTAATTACATAATAAGTAAGTACAATTAGTTATTATTTATTTTAAATAATAACTAGAGTTAATTAATTAATTTCTATTTAATCAAGATTAAATAGTAATTAAATAGAGATTGAGTTAATAAAATAAATTGAATTTAATTATGATTTAATTAAACAAATGTAATAAGTTGTTTAAGGGTTTAATAAGTGTCCAACACTTAAGAAAAATATTTTCTAACTTATTAAATTATTAACCTAAAAGGATTAAGGGTCTATAAGGTTAATAATATTGTTTCGACTAACTTAAATTATGTGTTAGTACTTATATGATAAATAAGTACCTTATTGAGCGTATAGTTGTGCAAATACGCCGTACTAATTATTAGACCAACTTTATTAATGTTAGGTCTTTTCAAAGCCAGTTAGTTAAAGCTAGACATATATTGTAGCTGAGTAGACAGGCAAGTTCTTTATCTCTAAACTCATTTCATTGAGCAAATTATTTATTTAAGCTTGAACTGTTATTTCCAAGCATGCTTTGAGTGGTTTAATTACTTTACAATTATTCCACCTCGATATTATTGTTAATCGCACTTGTTGCACTTGAGATTGTACAGTCATTGGCTTGTACTTAATTATTGTTCTATTGTTTAAAGAACTGTTCAAAGTAGGTCTAAGTCATTGTTCGGCTAGACATTTATGTTAAAGATTTTAAAAGCTATCCAAATCATTGAAGATGCGGATTCTTAGACTATTATGAACACCCCTTTATTATAGGGGAGTACCCTGTATCTAATGTTAGGTACAAAAATACGGAAATTAAATGTTATGCATACACATATTGTACTGAGGTTGATCCCCTCGGGTACATATTTCTGGTAGTAACCATTGGGTCAACCTGCTATTGACTCCAGTGGATATTTATAGTTCATAGTCTATTTGCCTATCCTAATTTTAAAAGCAACTTATTATTCCTGCTTATGTTATTCACATTATTGAATTGTTCAGCTATTCCCTTTCATTCATGATATATTGTTCCTTGTTGTTATTTAAACTTGTTGAGCAAACTAGTTGTTCACTCTTGCTATATCATGAAACCTTATTGCAGTGCAACCCGAGACTTCGGGAAAGAACAAGGGTAAAGGAAAGATGAAGTAATAGACTTCGAGATGCAGCCCTGTAGTTAATTAAATTAACTGTTATGTAATATAAACCCTAAGTACTTTATTAAGGGTATTTGTGTACTTTTGTGTAAGGTTATCGTATCTTAGGACTAGTAACACCTTTTGAATGAACAACATATGTTTATTATTCCGCATTTAGTTATTGTATGTTGTTTAGAGGTGAATGTTTATATTGGATCGTGATGACCGGATCCGGGTATTTGGAACCCGAATTTGGGGGCGTCACAGATGTCAAGTTTTATTATTACTTGATTTTGTAAGTAGTTGAGCAAGCTACCAGCTTCTACCAACCCAAGTCCTTTATGTAAGGAAAATCCCTAAAATTTAGCTAAGTGGAAATAAAAGATAAGATGAGATTGGTGATTTAGTAGAGATATAGATTGTATATATGTATAAAATTTGGATGATGAGAATTGTGCTATAAATAAGAGCTCCTCTTGTGTGGAAAAGAGTTTGCTCATTATTCATTTTTCTAGAGAGAAAAATAGAGAGCAAGAGAGAGCTTGAGAAGAAATACACTAGGAGTGCACATCTAGTAGCCAATGTGGAGTCACTAGTGAAGTTCATAGCCAAGAGGAGGAGAGCATGCAAGTCTAAGAGGTTCAAAAGTGCTCTCAACTCTTATTATTTCATTTTAATGGTCTATATAGGTTTTCTATGGACAAAACATATTTTTAACTGATCAAATCTTATTTTGATAGTTTAGAAGTCATAAACAATGTAATATATGTATATTCATGATTTGATATGTTTAAATCATGTTTTGGTATGTGTGGTATGCATGAAAATGGTAGAAATACCCATATTGAGTTTTACCGATAAAACCTTAGTTGATCATGCGGTATTTAATGTTGTATTTTGAAATGTACACTTTGGAAAAAAGATTTATATGGCTAAAAAGTTACCTCTATGAGTCTTTAAGAAAATCCAAGTTGTATAATGGATATGAAGTAACATGTGTTTATGTCAACCTATTAAAGAAACTAGTAGGTTCACCAAGTATTGATAAACTGTCTAAAAGAATCAGAAGGGTTAATATGTTCACTATTGTGTTTAAAACTAAAATCAAGAAGCCTTCGGCTATCGTAAAGTGGCATCGGCCAATGCTATCGTAGTGTGGCCTCGGCCAAGCCTTCAACTATCGAAAAGTGGCCTCGGCCAAGCCTTCGGCTATTGTAAAATGGTCCGACCAAGCCTTCGGTTATCGTAGTGTGGCCTCGACCAAGCCTTCGACTATCGTAAAGTGGCCTTGGTCAAGCCTTCGGCTATCGTAGAGTGGCCTCGGCCAAGCCTTCGGCTATCGTAAAGTGGCATCGGCCAAGCCCTCGGCTATCGTAGTGTAGCCTCGGCCAAGTCTCGGCCATTGCATAATGATAGTAGGGCGAGATCACTCCGATCGCAGAACTGTTTTTGTTCGTCGAATGGGTTGTTGAGGCAGACCTTATGAGTCGTAGAGTAAGTATGCTACGGAAGACAGTACAAATCGTTGAGTGACGATTCACCCGACGATAGGAGAGCAGAAAGCTTTTGAATTTAGTTATCAATGACAATCCAACATAGATAAGTTTTATCATTTAATTAATTGTTATTTAATTAACCATTAAATAATAGGTAAACATAATTTGAGGATATAAAACATAAAGTATTTATCAGAGTATTAATTAAGTAAGTATAGGAAATTGTTTCAAAGTTTAATAAGTATTTAACACTAAAGAAAATCTTAGTTAAATTCTTAAATCATCAACCTAAGTTTGATTAATTATCTAAAAGGTTAATGATAATATGTTGACTATGTGTGTTATGTGTTTGACTTCTGAGTTAAATAGTCTTAGTAAGTGTATCCATACCATTATACACAGTGTTAATTGTTAGACCAACTTTATTAATGTTAGGTATTTTCAATCAAGTTAATTAAAGCTAGACGTTAATTGTAGCTGAGCACACAGGCAAGTTCCTTATCTCTAAACTTATTTCATTAAGCGAGTTATTTATTTAAGCTTGAACTATAATTCCAAGCATGCTTTAAATGGTTTAATTACTTTACAATTATTCCACATCAATATTATTGATATTCGCACTTGGTGCACTTGAGCTTGTACAGTCTTTGACTTGTACCTTATTTAACGTTCTATTGTTTAAAGAACTGTTCAAAGTAGGTCTAAGCCATTGTTCGGCTAGACATTTATGTTAAAGATTTTAAAAGCTATCCAAATCATTGAAGGTGCGGATTCTTGGACTATTATGAACACCCCTTTATTTTAGGGGAGTACCCTGTATCTAATATCAGGTACGAAACACAAAAATTAAATGTTATGCATATGCATAGTGTACGAGAGGATGATCCCCTCAAGTACATATTTCTAAAAATAACCATTGGGTCAACCTGCTATTGACTCCAGTGGATGTTTATAGTTCATAATCTACTTGACTATCTTGATTCTAAAAGCAAATCATTATTTCTGCTTATGTTATTCATATTGTTGAATTGTTTCAACTATTCCCTTTCATTCATGATATATTGTCTCTTGTTGTTATTTAAACTTCTTGAGCAAACTAGTTGCTCACCCTTGCTATATCATGAACCTTATTACAGTGAAACTCGAGACTTCTGTGAAGAACAAGGGTAAGGAAAAGATGAAGTGATAGACTTCAGGATGCAGCCTTTTATTTAGCTAAATTACTTGTTATGTAATGTAAACCCTAAGTACTTTATTAAGGGTATTTATGTATTTTTGTTATAAGGTTACCGTATCTTGGGACTAGTAACACCTTTTGCATAAACAACATATGTTTATTATTCTGCATTTAGTTATTGTATGTTGTTTAGTTGTAGATGTTTGTATTGGATCGTGATGACCGGATTCAGGTAATTAAACCCAAATTTAGGGGCGTCATAAATATTGTAAGGCTAATAAAATATTACTAAATGATTGATAATATTAGAAGATTAATAAAATGTTATTAAAGGATTAATAATATTAGGAGATTCATAAAATATTATTAAATGATTAATAATATTAGATGATGAATAAAATATTATTAAATAATTAATAATATTAGATAATGGTTAAAATATTATTAAATAATTAATAATATTATATAATGAATAAAATATTATTAAATGATTAATAATATTAGATAGTGAATAAAATATTATTAAATGATTAATATAGATGACTAATAAAATATTATTAAAAGATTAATATTATTAAAAGACTAATAAAATATTATTAAATTGTTAATAATATTATATAAGAGTGTGAACTATATTAAATAATTAATATAAGTTTTATGTGATTGAAATATTATCAAGTAATGATAATATTTTTTATATGTTTAAATACCCGTAATTAGATATTTATGTGGTTAAGTATTAGAGGTGTAAAATGTATAGATGTTATCATATGAATGTGTATATGACACTAATTTAAAGATCAACTTGATTAATTGTTAGGTCTATCTAAAGAGAATTAAATTGAATTGGTTAGCAGTAGACTACACACGAGGCAAGTTTTTCTTAACCCTAACTTGTATTTATTGTTGCAAGTTTTCTTCAAATTTATTTACATTGAGCAATTCAATTATTGTTGAGCAAGTATCTACACTTATAGTTATTTGACAGAGCTTTAAGTGGGTTAATTATCAAAAATTATTCCACATTATTATTGTTATTATATTCGCACATAGTGCATTTGCAAATGTATAGTTCATTAATTCAAGAACTGTTTCAACTATTCCCTTTCATTCATAATATATTGTCTCTTGTTGTTATTTAAACTTGTTCAACAAACTAGTTGGTCACCCTTGCTATATCATGAACTTTATTGCAGTGAAACCCGAGACTTCTGGGAAGAACAAGGGTAAGGAAAAGATGAAGTGATAGACTTCAGGATGCAGCCTTTTAGTTAGCTAAATTATTTGTTATGTAATGTAAACCCTAAGTACTTTATTAAGGGTATTTGTGTACTTTTGTTGTAAGGTTACCGTATCTTGGTACTAGTAACACCTTTTTCATAAACAACATATGTTTATTATTCTGCATTTAGTTATTGTATGTTGTTTAGTGGTGGATATTTGTATTGGATCGTGATGACCGAATTCGAGTAATTAGAATCTGAATTTGTGGGCGTCATAGGTTGTTATCAGAGCTGTAGGTTATAAATGTTAGGATTGCGAAACCTAGGTTATAACCTTAGTAGTAAACTCGTATTGAGTGTTAGGAGATCAATCGGGGAGATTTATCATGTGTGGTTTTGATGAATTAGGGAATTCATCGAGTTGAGTCGTACCCAATGAAATATAATTTCATTTCTTCAATGAATATATTTTATTGCTGTACTAATGCTGGTTTTTTCTGTTATGCTGTAGGATGGCTATAGGCGAGATGAGCAGAGCTCGAGAGGACGAGGTATTCATTTAGATACCAGTGGATACCCAGCAGTTGGTAGGATATGCACCTGTATCACCAGTAGGAGAGTCCGACTTGGAGGAGGACGATAGTAGGGATACCACAGAGCCCGTTAGAGGCAGTGTTATGAGGTTCAGCAGTCAGGATCATGTGGCTGAGTCTGAGGATGACCCCGCTTGGGGCGAGGAGTCTGGGGAGGACCAGACAGAGATGGAGGTTTAGGGAGCTGCTGAGAAGGTACTCGCAGAGGGATCTCCTGTCTACCATCATTTTCAGACTGATTTACTCATGGAGTATGCCAGTCGTATTGAGGATCTAGTGCATATTATAGAGCAACGGGAGGCCTGTGTTGCTCACCTGGAGGAACAGAACGTTGTCCATCAGCAGATGGAAAATGTGTATAGGGATGAGGCATACCAGAGAGAGATGGATGTGGCCGATCTGCAGGCTAAGGTTCAGCGGTTAGAGCAGGCTGCACCACAGATGGGTCATACTGTGCAGCAGCTTATGATCCAGAATAGCTAGCTAAGGCAGACAGTGGAGAGATTAGAAGCTAGGGAGATGGCGAGTCAGACAGTTCTTCAGACCATCGGGACTGAGCTTGATAGGGAAAGAGTTGACAGGATGCAGATACAGGAGGCATGGCTCAAGTCCACTAGGAGAGTTGGTAGCCTGGAGAGAGAGGTTAGAGTTGGATCCGCTAGGAACGACACCTTGGAGTATGCCCTTAACACTTTGTTTGATCGACTGAGGCATCGTGTTATAAGGTACCCTAGGGAGGCAGGTAACAGCCGACGCTGGATTCGTCGTCGTACAGTGGATGAGTTGGCCCAACAAGCTTTACGTAGGACTATTTGCAAGGCTGTTCGTCGCTGCAGGCGATGAATTGTTGTTGTTATCTTATTTATATCTATTAGTAGTGGGTCCCACCTTTTGTTTCTAGTAAGGACGGTTCAGCTGTTGTAAATCCTTATGTTGTGATATATGCATAGGACGTCAGTTAGACCCTAACTTTTGTTCCGTTAGAGGGGTAGATGGTAGTGAATCCCCATTTTTTGTTGTTCATTAGAAGATAGTTGATGATAGGCAACTTGTGCCTTGAGCGTTTATAGAAATATGTCACTTGTTGAGTCTGTACTAAAACATTGGTATATGAATATAAATGTAGTTATTTCTATGATAAATCAAATGTGTTTGATATATAGTTTTGACTTTAACTGTTAATTTTGGCTAATATAATGCATAGAATTATAAGCGTAAGTCTAAGATTTGCTCTTTAGCAGATCATGCCGCCAAGAGGTAGACCACGCAATCAACGTGTCGCAGAGTCAAAAAGTGAGGTTAGGGATCAACCCAATCCCATGAGAATGTTTACGGAGATGCTGGTGGAAGTCATGCAAGGTAGACCCCCACTAGTGGTAGTACAGCCAGCACCGCAGCCAGCGCTGCACTTGGCAAACTTCAAAGACTTCAAACTGGTTGGACCACTGGAATTCAAGGGAACTTTAAACCCAATTGAGGCACATACTTGGATAGAGAAAATGGAGAAGGTGTTTGAGGTCGCTAGGGTGGCCGAAGAACAGAAGACTAGTTTCGCCACCTTCATGATGAAGGGGGAGGCGAATTACTGGTGGAAGGCCAACAAGGGCCGTGCGGGAGAAGGCGTTATTATTTGGGAGCGCTTTAAAGAAATGTTTCTGGAAAACTACTTTCCAGAAAGTATGCAGCAAGAAATGGAGGTGAAATTTCTCGAGTTAAAATAAGAAAACATGTATGTGGCCGAGTATGCAGCCAAGTTTAATGAGCTGGCAATGTTTGCAACTCATCAAGTTGATATTGAGGCTAGGAATGCTCGGAGGTTTGAGCTGGGACTAAAGCCGAGGGTGTACCGTTCTGTGGCGGTATTAAAGATTAAGAGTTTTGCAAAACTGTTGGAAAGGGCAATCATTGCGGAGGGTGGCAGTGAGGCCCTGGCTAAATTCAAACAGGAGAGAAAGAAAGGTTATGAAGGGCAGAAGGCGGGAAGCAACGGGGGCAGCAACCCTAATAAAAGGAAGTGGAGTGAGAGCCAATCGTCCGGAGGCAACAAATTCGAATGAGAGGCTAAGAAAGTTGGCATATGCAATAATTGTGGTAAGAACCACACAGAGGAGTGCCTGAAGGGCAAAAGTGTATGTTATAATTGCGGGCAGCCGGGGCACATGGCCCTACAATGCCCAAAGAAGATGAAATAATGGTGTTTTTCCTGTGGAGCACCTGATCACCATGCCAAGGATTGCCCGAAGAAGAAGGGAAGCACTGAGATTGGCAGCAAAGGTAACAATAACAGCAACAGGCTAAACATTGGAGGGCCAGCCAGTCAGGCTAATCGACCCACAGCGTGCACCTTCAACATGACTGTACATGTTGCAGTCGACTCCAAGGACGCGGTGTCAAGTATTATCCCGATTAATGATATTAATGCATATGTATTGTTTGATTCGGGTGCTACTTGCTCATTTGTTTCTGAAGATTTTGCTAAGAGATTAAATTTACCTCAAGAAAAGCTAGAACACCCTATAAGCGTAGAAGTAGCAGACAAAGAAATCATTCCCGTAGACTACATTCATAAGAACTTTTGTGCTGAATTGCGAGGGTTTAGACTTAACGTGGATTTGATACCGATTCGCCTGGGGGGGTTCGACGTAATCCTATGGATGGATTGGTTGTCGAGTCACGGAGCGATTATTGACTGTAAGAAGAAGTGTGTACACCTAAAGACTCTGAATAAGTCAAAAGTCATATAATACGGTAGGAAATCGCCGAGACAATCAAGTTGTCTAACAATGATGAAAGCACGAAAGTTACTTAGGAAAGTGTGCGTAGGTTTTTTGGCTTATGTGGTCGATACTCGACGAGTCAAGGGCGAACTGAGTCAGATACCTGTTGTACGGGAATTCGCTGATGTTTTCCCAGATGAGATTTTGGGGTTACCGCCGGACAGAAAAGTGGAGTTTGTTATTGATTTGGTACTGGGAACCGTATCGATATCGAAGGCGTCGTACCGTATGGCACTGGTGAAAATGAAAGAATTGATGGTTCAATTATAGTAACTGCTAGATAAAGGTTATATCAGACCAAGTGTGTCACTGTGGGGAGCGTCGGTTCTGTTTATAAAGAAGAAGGATGGTTCGATGAGGCTTTGTATTGATTATCGGGGGTTGAACAAGGTCACTATTAAGAATAAGTATCCGTTACCCAGAATAGACGATCTGTTTGATCAACTTAAGGGGGCAAAATACTTTTCGAAGATATATTTGAGGACAGGTTATCATCAACAAAAGGTGAGGGAGGAAGATATCCCAAAGACGGCATTCAGAACTCGTTATGGTCATTTTGAATTTCTGGTGATGTCATTTAGACTGACGAATGCATCAATAGCATTCATGGATATGATGAACATAGTGTTCAAGCAATACTTAGACAAGTTCGTGGTTGTATTCATAGATGACATATTGGTGTATTCAAAGATAGATAAGGAACATGCAGAACACTTACGTATCGTATTAGAGGCTTTAAGAAAGGAGAAGCTATACGCCATGTTTTCGAAGTGTGAATTTTGGTTGCAAGGAGTGCAGTTTCTATGTCATATTATCGACAAGGATGGTGTTTCGGTGGATCCAGCGAAGGTGGAGGCAGTTATCAATTGGGAACAGCTGAAGACGCCGACTGAGATCAGGAGTTTCTTAGGGTTAGCGGGGTATTATCAGAGATTCATTCAGGATTTTTCGAAGATAGCATCACCGTTGACCAATCTTACCCGAAAAACTGTAAAGTTTGTTTGGTCGGAGAAGTGCGAGAAAAGTTTTATGGAGTTGAAGAAGAGGTTGGGTCAGGCACCAGTATTGGCTTTACCGGATGACACAGGAGGTTATGTAGTGTACAATGATGCGTCACACAAGGGTCTTGATTGTGTGCTAATGCTGCACGGCAAGATCATTGCGTATGTGTCACGTCAGCTAAAGGACTAGGAGAAGGGTTACCCGGCTCACGACCTGGAGTTAGCAGCGGTAGTTTTCGCCCTGAAGATTTGGAGGCACTACCTGTATGGCAAGAAATGCGAGATATATACAGATCACAAAAGTCTGAAATATATCTTCACTTAGAAGGTGCTGAATATGAGGCAGCGCCGATGGTTAGAGTTGATCAAAGATTACAACAGTGAAATTCTATACCATCCGGGCAAGGCTAATGTAGTAGTAGATGCCTTAAGCAGAAAAGGCAGGGATAAATTGATGATGCTGACAACTCAAGAAGAGTTGGTAGGAGATTTTGAACGTCTGGAATTGGAAGTCAAGTATCCAATGGAGACGAATGAGAAACTATTCGCGGTGACAGCGAGCCCGACCTTATTAGTTAAAATCAAGGAGGCTCAGGAGAAGGACAAAGATTGTGATATTATTAAGAAGCGAATTGCTGAAGGCGAGGAGCTTAAGTACAAGACTGATAGCAATGGATTGCTGAGGTTTGAAAGGAGAGTCTGGGTACCGATGGATCCAAAATTAAGGGAAGAGATTCTTCAGGAAGCTCACAGCACAAGGTACTTAGTACATCCGGGAAGTACAAAAATGTATTAAGATCTGCGACAGTACTTTTGGTGGCTGAACATAAAGAAAGAAGTGGCAGAGTGCGTCAACCAATGTCTGACATGCCAGCTGGTTAAGGCAGAGCATCAGCGACCGAGCGGACTACTTCAACCACTAGAGATTCCAGAGTGGAAGTAGGAGCACATCATGATGGACTTTGTGGTGGGTTTGTCACTGACACATAGAGGTTTAGATGTCATCTAGGTAATAGTAAATCGTCTGACTAAGTCAGTTCATTTTCTACCTATTAGAATACGGTACGAGGTCATAGAATTTTCACGTCATTATTAATTAAATTATTAATTTAATTTTTTATGAGTTAGTGTTACGAGGTTATTTAAATCTTTTCGTGTGATTAATTAATTACGTGATTAAATGATTATGTGATTAATTGCTAGAGTTAATTAAAGCGAGTCACTAATAGTTTAATTAAATTAGTGAACAAACCCTAAAGTTTTAATATCAAAAAAATTGATAAGTTGTCCATTAATTAAATATTCAATTAAATTGAATATAATGAGTTAATTAAATTTTGTACATTAATTAATATGATTATTAATTAATACAAACAATGCAAAATATTAAGAATAATATTTATTAGTCCATTTAATAATTTAATACTAATGGGTTAGAGTATTTAATTATTTAGTCAATCCAGTTATTTATTTAATCATGGATTGAGTAATTAATGTGTAACAAAATTAATAACTAATCATTGAGTTATATTAAATAGTCTGATGATAAATTAAATGAACTTGACTAAATAATAGTCCAAGTCATTTAATAGGAGTCCGTTGGGTATTAAATGAAGTCTAAAGCATGAGCCCACTTGAAATTAATTATTATTTATTAAAGGAGTTAACATGTGGCAATCTTTTGGGACACAAATCCCTAAACCTACCGTGGAATAGGAAGAGAGAGAATAGTTAATGGTGTATGGGTTGCTGGACAGTTAAGTCAGTATATAGTTCCAAATCAGAGGTGACCCGTTATGAGGTCATTTACTGTTAACGGCTAATCTAATATTTTATCTTTGCATATGTGTATAATCTGCCGAGCTAAGTCGATGACCCTACTCTGCCGATTACAACCTAAAGTGATGATTTCTAGGTATGGCTGGGAGATGGGTTGGTAAAGCTTCCACCTAAACCTTACTAACCAACGGGTAATGATTTCCTATAAATAGAGACCATGTTTTCTCTTGGAAAAGCTTGCTGACTTATTCAATACTGATGCAAGAGAGTCTTTGTGAGCTTCAAAATATAGAAGGATTGTAGTGAGAGAGAGATATAGCAAGGAAGCCATCGAGAAGTTGTGAGTAAAGTATCTAGTGGTGGTAACTGTGAAGTGGATGTCCTCTAATTACATCACCTACTTCGAGAGAAGAAGAAGAACAGCAACTAAGAACCCATTTTGTTTCAACCCAGCTTTAAGGTATAAATAACTCTGTTTAATATATTAAGGAAGTTAGTTATTGATCAATATTATGTTAAAATAGATTATTGTGGTTACTTTCTGTTGGGAGAAATTTATTATGAAGAACCATGATGAGTCCAATATATATAAGTTGTATAATGGATATGAAGTAACTTGTGTTCATGTCAACCTATTAAAGAAACTAGAAGGTTCACTAAGTATTGATAAACTATCTAAAAGAATCAGAAGGGTTAATATGTTCACTATTGTGTTTAAAACTAAAATCTAGAAGCCTTCGGCTATCGTAAAGTGGCCTCGGCCAAGTCTTCAACTATCGTAAAGTGGTCTCGGCCAAGCCTTTGGCTATCGTAGTGTGGTCTCGACCAAGCCTTCGACTATCGTAAAGTGGCATCGGCCAAGCCCTCGGCTATCGTAGTGTAGCCTCGGCCAGGTCTTGGCCATTGCATAATGATCGTAGGGCGAGATCACTCCGATCGTAGAACTGTTTTTGTTCGTCGAATGGGTTGTTGAGGCAAACCTTATGAGTCGTAGAGTAAGTATGCTACGGAAGACAGTACAAATCGTTAAGTGACGATTCACCCGACGATAGGAGAGCAGAAAGCTTTTGAATTTAGTTATCAATGACAATCCAACATAGATAAGTTTTATCATTTAATTAATTGTTATTTAATTAACCATTAAATAATAGGTAAACATAATTTGAGGATATAAAACATAAAGTATTTATCAGGGTATTAATTAAGTAAGTATAGGAAATTGTTTCAAAGTTTAATAAGTATTTAACACTTAAGAAAATCTTAGTTAAATTCTTAAATCATCAACCTAAGTTTGATTAATTATCTAAAAGGTTAATGATAATATGTTGACTATGTGTGTTATGTGTTTGACTTCTGTGTTAGTTAAATAGTCTTAGTAAGTGTATCCATACCATTATACACAGTGTTAATTGTTAGACCAACTTTATTAATGTTAGGTATTTTCAATCAAGTTAATTAAAGCTAGACGTTAATTGTAGCTGAGCACACAGGCAAGTTCCTTATCTCTAAACTTATTTCATTGAGCGAGTTATTTATTTAAGCTTGAACTATAATTCCAAGCATGCTTTAAGTGGTTTAATTACGTTACAATTATTCCACATCAATATTATTGATATTCGCACTTGGTGCACTTGAGCTTGTACAGTCTTTGACTTGTACCTTATTTAACGTTCTATTGTTTAAAGAACTGTTCAAAGTAAGTCTAAGTCATTGTTCGGCTAGACATTTATGTTAAAGATTTTAAAAGCTATCCAAATCATTGAACGTGCGGATTCTTGGACTATTATGAACACCCCTCTATTTTAGGGGAGTACCCTGTATCTAATATCAGGTACGAAACACAAAAATTAAATGTTATGCATATGCATAGTGTACGAGAGGATAATCCCCTCAAGTACATATTTCTAAAAATAACCATTGGGTCAACCTGCTAATGACTCCAGTGGATGTTTATAGTTCATAATCTACTTGACTATCTTGATTCTAAAAGCAAATTATTATTTCTGCTTATGTTATTCATATTGTTGAATTGTTTCAACTATTCCCTTTCATTCATGATATATTGTCTCTTGTTGTTATTTAAACTTCTTGAGCAAACTAGTTGCTCACCCTTGCTATATCATGAACCTTATTGCAGTGAAACTCGAGACTTCTGTGAAGAACAAGGGTAAGGAAAAGATGAAGTGATAGACTTCAGGATGCAGCCTTTTAGTTAGCTAAATTACTTGTTATGTAATGTAAACCCTAAGTACTTTATTAAGGGTATTTGTGTACTTTTGTTGTAAGATTACCGTATCTTGGGACTAGTAACACATTTTGCATAAACAACATATGTTTATTATTCTGTATTTAGTTATTGTATGTTGTTTAGTGGTGGATGTTTGTATTGGATCGTGATGACCGGATTTAGGTAATTAGAACCCGAATTTAGGGGCGTCACAAATATTATAAGGCTAATAAAATATTATTAAATGATTGATAATATTAGAAAATTAATAAAATGTTATTAAAGGATTAATAATATTAGGAGATTAATAAAATATTATTAAATGATTAATAATATTAGATAATGAATAAAATATTATTAAATAATTAATAATATTAGATAATGGTTAAAATATTATTAAATAATTAATAATATTAGATAATGAATAAAATATTATTAAATAATTAATAATATTAGATAGTGAATAAAATATTATTAAATGATTAATAATAGATGACTAATAAAATATTATTAAAGAATTAATAATATTAGCTAACTAATAAAATATTATTAAAGGATTAATAATATTAAAAAACTAATATAATATTATTAAATTGTTAATAATATTATATAAGAGTGTGAACTATATTAAATAATTAATATAAGTTTTATGTGATTGAAATATTATCAAGTAATGATAATATTTCCTATGTTTTTAAATACCCGTAATTAGATATTTATGTGGTTAAGTATTAGAGATGTAAAATGTATAGATGTTATCATATGAATGTGTATATGATACTAATTTAAAGATCAACTTGATTAATTGTTAGGTCTATCCAAAGAGAATTAAATTGAATTGGTTAGCAGTACACTACACACGAGGCAAGTTTTTCTTAACCCTAACTTGTATTTATTGTTGCAAGTTTTCTTCAACTTTATTTACATTGAGTAATTCAATTATTGTTGAGCAAGTATCTACACTTGTAGTTATTTGACAGAGCTTTAAGTGGGTTAATTATCAAAAATTATTCCACATCATTATTGTTATTGTATTCGCATATAGCGCATTTGCAAATGTATAGTTCATTAATTCAAGAACTGTTTCAGGTAGACAATGCAAGTTAAATTCATCACATTGAATATTTTAAAAGCTTATCCAAACCATTGGTTGGTGCGGATTCTTATAGTAAGACTGAGAATGAACAACCCTAAATAAGGGGAATTTTATCTGTCGGAAAATCGAATGTTATGCATATACATATGATACAAGAGGCTGATCCCCTCGAGTACTAGTTTTTCGAGGAGTCAGATATATATATATAAATGTTTGTTCTACCTTAGTAGCATTTCATGGTCCTTAAAGACCACTGAGCAGTAAAGAGTCAATCCATTCTTATATTGAAAAATTGATTCTTGATTTCTTTCACAATTGTTGTTTATTGTTAAAAACCCTGATGTTAATTTCTCTTTCATCATGATATATCATATGTTATTTATTTATATACTTGCTGAGCCATTTAGTTGCTCATTTTTGCTATATCATGATTTATTTCAGCTAAGCCCGAATGTTCAAAACCAGACAAAGGCAAGGGAAAAGCCAAAGCTTAGATTAGCTTGATGTATGCTAGGTTAATTACTTATATGTAATTTATGTTATAAATCTTTTGTATTCCCTTAAAATATGTAATGTCATGTTAAGGTTAATCTATTAGGGTTTCAACACAGTGAAAGCAGCGAAATCTAAAAATTTTTCGAAACTCTAAAACAGGATCCATGCGAAACCAGATTAATCAGAGGTTTAGATTATTTACCGATTATTCGAGATGGACAGGAGACGATGGAATTCTGGAACGGCTTCGAATCTTCAACGCAATCCAGCGACTGCGTCTCTACGGTATCCACACGAATGCTCCACGAGTCGTCCCACGATCTGCAGCAAAAGGAACCGCGGTACTAGCCACCAAGATCGGGATTTTTCAATTATTTTTCTCTCTAACCTCTTTCTGAAAGCGGCTAGGGTTTTTGGTTTTTGTTCCTTACGTAAATAAGACTACTGATATATCATATATATAGTAGTTAATAGAAATTAACCAAAACCTAATTTAATTAGAAAAAAAATAAAATCCGAATTTATATATATTATATCTTAATTAAGTCTAACTTAATTAATATACATATATATAAATTATCCTATTAATTTAAATTCATAATTTTAAATACTATCAATCATATTGACATATTTAAATACTTACAATTTAAATTAATTCCTTTTTAAATACGTTCTAAGTGTGTGACCCTATAGGTTATTATTATGTTGGCAATAATTTTAAAATCATATTATAAAATTATAAACAGTGAGCGACATCTAGTAATGCATCACTGCTACCCAAATAATAATAAAATCGATGATTCGATATAACCTTTTCGTGACCAATGTTTCAATGTAATTTAATCCTTTTAACCTTATATCCTAGATTAAACTCGAGGCATGGAATGTGTCATACTCTTCATAATTTAATCTGAGTTTTCTTGATCAATGAGTAGACTATATGAAACAAATCAATATTTGAGCATGGCCATGCATTTCATAGTCCTACTCAATCAAGAGGCCTATGGATATCACCCCTAATATATAAGAGGGTTATATTTCATCTAGATCACTCATATTCCTCACACGATTCATGATGTACCCAATAATCATCTTTATTGTCCACCCTATTAAAGGTGACATTTGATGATATCGAAGACGCCGTTTGGCGATTAATGGAAACAGACCGCGCAATGCGCAGAGAAGCAGAATAAGCAGGCGCGCGGAGTACAGAAACAACGTCGTTTATCGCTACAGACCACGCAATGCACGGGCTTCCGTGTTGATCGGTCAACTAGGACGCGAAGGGCGTGTTTGTGTGACGCGTTAATTCTGGAAACGAGATTATTCGCGATTTTGAGCATTAATTTGAATCCAAATTGGATTTTAATTCCACATTAGCTTAGGGTTATTATTGTACTTCTATAAATACATTAGATTACATTAGAGTAGAATAATTATCAGATTATTAAATATTTTTAGGAGCTCTCTCAGGTGATTTTATTTTTATTATGTTTGGCTAATTTTATTATTCAGTTCTAGGGAATTTCAAACCCAATTATAATTAATGGTTTAGTCAATTTAGTAATATTATTTATTCTTCCTTATATGAAATTATTTATGGTAATATGTTTTAATTGTTTATTTAATATTGGGTTTGATTTATTTAATTTTGGCCTGTTGAGTTAATCAAATTATTATCAATTGCTAGATTTAGGAATTATATTACGTGTAATTGATATTATTCATAATCGTTGGTAGTGAATAGTGATAGATGATTGTGGTCAAACTTTTGTTTATTGCTATGGTTATCATGATCTAAGTTAAACAATCCGAGCTTATGAGATTGTTGCTTAGAATAATCTAATTTCCTTGTGATTAATGCTTCCATTATATTAAATTTAGAGAGCTTGTTCTAGGTTGTATAATGGTTAGAATCTAATGAAGAGCTTGTTTTGTTAGATTAAAATTATGGGAAATTTCGGATAACAGAGCTTGTTGTTACCTAGGGTTATTAGTTTCATGGAAGGATAAAAATATATTTTGATTGATTGATCTATTAATTGTAAGGGTGAGATTGAACCGAAGAGCTGAAGTTTTTAATTTATTAATTAATTTTATTAATTTACTTTTATTTATTTAGTTAATTATAGTTAGTTCAAAACCCCCAAATCTAGTTTACATTGCATAAAAATAAATTAATCATTCTCTGTGGGTTCGACCCTTACTTGCTATTATATTGAGTTTGTGATTAAAAGTAAGGATTAATTTTGGAGTGTTAACGACAGCTTTCAGCTGTGCAGGTCTACCAATTGCTAGTTTTCCATTGGTATTGCATTTGCTTCCACTTTCTCCATCCGCTTTCTTTTTCGGACAATCTTTAATCTGATGTCCTACTTCTTCACAATAGAAACATCCCTTAGTTGCGTTCGAAATCGGACAGTTCTGTGCGATGTGCCCTTCTTGACCACACCTGAAGCAGGCGTTCTTTCCCTTCAAGCATACTCCCAAGTGTCCTTTTCCACAATTGGGACACGGTTCCTTTTTCTTCTTCTGCTCCCCTTGTTTACTCCCAGAGGTGTTATTGTTGTTATTCCACTTTCGTTTATTTGTGTTGCTTCCCCCACTACTCCTTTCTCTATTGGCCCCATCATCTTTCTTACCTCGATGTTCTTGCTTATACTTAGTCAAGGCATCACTGCCCCCTTCAGCTAGAATGGCTTTCTTTAATACTCCAGTAAAAGTGCCAATCTGAAACATTGACACCTTGTCATAAATCCACGGCTTCAACCCATATTAGAACCGTTTACCCTGTCTATGTTCTGTGTCTACCTGGTGTGGAGTAAACTTTGCCAACTCATTAAATTTAGTCGCATACTCAGCCACAGTCATTTCTCCTTACTTTAATTCTAAAAATTATACTTCCATCATGTCTTAAGTTACTAGAGGAAAGTAGGCTTCAAAGAACAGTTTTTTGAATCTTTCCCACATTGCAACTCCTATTCCCAGTCTTCCTTTATTAGCTACCCACCAATAGTTGGCTTCTCCTTTCAGCATGAACGTAACAAAGGCAGTTTTATGTTCCTCTGCAACATTAGCTACGTCAAACATGTTCTCCATTTCAATCACCCAGTTTTAGGCCTTTACTGGATTTATAGTCCCCTTGAACTCTAAGGGTCCCATAGCTTTAAAGTCCTTGAATGTAGCAATACGGGTTGCTACTGATTGATCACCCGTAAAATTAACATTCCTGTTCTGGAAAGCTCCCATCAACAAATCAACAAATTGCTGCATGGGATTAATCGGCTCCTCTGGAGCATTTATAAACTCCTCTGGTGGAGGTTGAACTTTTGGTCTTCTTCTATGCGACATTTTTGTTTAACAATTTATGTAGTGATTATTCATTTATCATTCACATATTACCTTCGCTTGTTAACTTAAACGCATAACCAATTCAAAACACATTTTATAACTGAGTTTATATTCATATGCAATTTGACTAGTGCCTAGCAACTTACATCATATTTAGCATATTGCTATAAACATTTTTATCCCTTCAGACTGCAAAAGTCGGGATTCACATTTTATAACTCTATATAATAACCTTAGACCTTCCCTCCTTAGGACAAAAGAGGTTAGATAACATTATCTATCCCTTCTATAATAAAAAGCTAGGGATTTACATTACATACACATAAATATACATAACCATATACACCTATTACATATTTCCTACGGAAGCATACCATGCCTAACTGCATCTTCATAGTCTTCATCCATAATAGTTATCAACTTCCACCTACTTAAGGTGTTACTGGTCTGATCATATTCTACATGGTAATAATACACCCTATCTTGAGCCCTTCAAAAAGCTGTGCGAAAAGTATAGCTTATATCTTCCATCTTTACACTCATACTGTCAATCCTGACTTTCTTAGCCCTTACTTCCTCCTTTACTAGATTTACTCTTCTCATTGCTTTACCCCCGGCATGTTCATACATGGCTATCTCAGCAATTGCCTCCCTCAATTTAGCCTTCAAGGTTTCCTTGTCGTTTCTCAGTTCTTAAACTTTCTGTTCTTCTTTTCTTAACTTATCTCCCAGCTCTATATTTCTATTAACTAATACTTACACTGCCGTCTCATTTTTCTCAATAGCTATTTGTCGTTCTACTACTTGAGTTTCCAACTCTAAAATTTTGTCTACATATTTACTATTTTGCTGTATCAGGCCTGTTACTCATTCTCAATCGGCCTCCCTCTGCTCGGATGACGCATTATCCGACAATGCCCCATCAGAGTTTGCTTTCAACTCATCTAGATCTTCCTCTTGTCCACTGTTATCAACTGGTACTATTGTCATAGCTGGTACAGTAGTCATCACATTTACCTAAATATCCCGGTATTCTTCCTCTACTGCCTAACTGGATTCTCCAATCTCTGGCATACTATAAAATCACAAGAACAATTATTTAGTTCAATGCAATTTTTCTTACCTCTATTACATATAACACATATCACATATTGTGAAAATTTTAACTTTAATAATTTCCATCATTCACCTCTTAGAACTCTAAATGAGTTCCATTATCTTCCTTAAGGCCATATTCCTAAGGTTTTCCCACCTAAGGTTTATAATCTATCAGCTCTGATACCAACCTATGACGCCCCCAAATACGGGTCCCTCAAACCATAGGTTCAGTGCTCATGATACTTCTCTATCATTCAATCCCAACCATTCATTCTGAATAATAAAACTTAATTTACAATAAATATATAACTATTCCTAAGTTTACAGACCTTTATACATTACAACACATTTATACCAGACAAATTACAAAATATAATATTTACAATAGTTCTCTAATTATATATTTAATGTTTGTTAGCCTTTCCTTTTCCTTTATCTACTCATGATTCCTCGGTCTATTCAGGTTTAGCTGAAATATCATGTTAAAGCAAGGGTAAGCATAAAATAGCTCAGCAAGTACATAAAC
Organism: Hedera helix; assembly: GCA_947179155.2. Taxonomy (NCBI): domain Eukaryota; kingdom Viridiplantae; phylum Streptophyta; class Magnoliopsida; order Apiales; family Araliaceae; genus Hedera; species Hedera helix. The sequence goes on along the minus strand of OX359282.1, from coordinate 22,037,938 downwards.
AAATAATGACATGATATTTCTGAAATAATAAAAAGGGATCATTTACAATGAAGCTGAATCAATAACAGTTCTGTGAATGAACATGAAAATATAACATAACTCTTTTCATGATTAGTTTGAAACATGAAACTTGCTTGTTGTATGGTCACAAGACCAAGAACTCGTTAAGAACAATACCAATCATAAAGACTGATATTGCCCGAGTTTAGTCATAAGACTGTTTTTCATTTTAGATGTGTACTCTAGGTGATCAGCCTATCGTTCCTTTACATTGTGCACAACATAAACATCTAGCGATGCAACCACGCCATAAAAGTTACATTTCCTTTATCCTTTATTCCCTTTTTTTTATCAGGGTTGTTCTGTTACAGCATTTCATAGATTTCGCTCCACAATAATATGGATTAGAGCACATAACAATAAATGTCTGAATTCAACATGAATTATTACATATGTCTAGCCAGAATCAAGATTGGCATCGACCTTTTTCAATAACAGTTCAATGATGAATGAACTTTAATATGGCTTACCATGAATGCATAACATGTATCATTGTTCAAGAACTACAAAAGAGAGTTCAAAAAGAATACTTGCATTCGTCCTCATTTACGTTTATCGGTAATATTGTATCTCGATTATGTCCTACATAACCATAATATTGGTTCATGCATTAATTATATACGTATGTATGCAATACCTTGCTATACAAGTTACTCTTTACCTTTACATAACTCTTAACACATAACACATCATTAACTCATATCTTAATATCTACCACATTGATCATCTTTATTAATTTATGGCTTACAATACATATCTCTATCATTTAATATTAAACATTTCAATTTGGTTTGAAAATCAAAATCAAAATCAAAAAAATTTAAAATCTGCTGCTCATGGTTGGGGCCAGATTTGGCTGAGAAAATCTAGCTGGGGCCACAGATTTGCACTGAAAATCTAGCTAGGGCTAGATTTGGCAAAGAAGATATGGTCGGGGCCACGAATTATAGGAAACAATCTGGCCTAGGCAAGATTTTTCTTCCAAATTTTGATGTTATTTTTTACCATAAACCATATTCCTCTATTTCAACACATGATTTAACATGCCTAACATGTATTTGACTTGCATGGGCCTTCAAAATATTAAAATCTTTAAACGACCCTATTTTTTCATAAATTTCATTTTAGGTATTGGCAAACGTTTTTAAACGTTTAAAATCCTCTTTTATCGCCTTAAACACCAAATGGCTTTTAAATTGACACGAACACGTGTATTTACATGAAACTTAGTTATTAAGATTCATTTTACCTTTATTTGTATAAAATGGCCAAAAATACATTTTTGTGGAACTTTGCCAACTTTAACAAAATCCACTCTTGAACACCATTTGGTTTCTTGAACTCTATACACATATACATTAACATATGCTCTTTTAGCAACTTTGAATGCTCATATAACTTCTACATGAACATTCTAAAGCACTTTACAGCTTATAATTTGGTCTACATGCAAATCATAGTCTAATATTGTATTTTTCTCATACAAGTCTTGCTTTTCTTCCATCAATTAACTTATTATGCTATCTAGCATGAAATTTTACATGTTTCATACATGATCAACACTTTCAACTAGGTTTTCATCACTTCTATCAACATATAACACATGATCATCCTTAAATCATGCTTTCTAGCCAACAATATATGCATGAATAGTTTACCACCCTTGAAATACAACTCTAGCACTTAGGGTTTCATTATATATCAACCAAATAGCATGTAACTCACATAAATCACATAATCAACATATATATCTCAAATATACATGCATGGCTACTCTTGTTCTTGTATTTAAACACATAAATGAAGGTTTTAGAGACAAATAAACTTTTAAACCTTCTTGTAGCTCTTCTTCTTCTTGCAACAAAGCTTTCTAGTGTTGGATGCTCCACTTTGATGGCTTGATTTCCTTCTCTTGCACGTTTTTCTTGTAATCTCTCAAGATTTTTATGTAAACCCCAGCTCTCTTGCTCTTCTCTCTTATAGACTCTCACTTAACAACTTTGGAATGATAAAATGAAAGTAACAAGCTTGATACTTGGAAAATATATACATATATAAGTTGTAAATATACACCTTGGTTGGCTTAGCTCATGCATGGTTAGGGTTATCCAAGACATTTCCCTTCACTAACTAATGGCATATTGGACAATTCACCTAATTAAGACACCAAGGACATTTCATAACTTGTCAAGGGTAGCATGGTCTTTTCTCCTAAAATCTAGAGAATTTAATTCCTATTAAATCATAACTTGCTTATTTCTTAACCAATTCAAGTCCTTTTTGCTCCAAATTTATTTCATTAGGCTTGAATTTTATTCCACAATTAAATAATCCATGCATGGCTTCTCCCAAAAAACTTGTCACACTTCAAAATTTTAATTTCATTATTAATAAGAATATTTACAATATTTATAAATTTCATGTCCTTACAGATTTGTTGGGGCCGATGTCAAAGGCAAAAGGTCAACTTTAACACATTGTGGTGGCCATAGATTACATGACTAAGTGGGTGGAAGTTAAACCTCTTAAACGTATAATCGAGAAAGATTGCTTAAAGTTTTTAAAAGAATCTATGGTGTTTCGATTTGGAATCCCAATGGTCTTGGTGTCGAATAAAAGTTCACAACTTGTGGGTGCTAAATTCGAACAGTTTTGATTGAATTTAGGGATTTAACATTGGAGGACCTCGGTTGCTTATCCTTAGTCTAATGGTCAGGTAGAGGTGACCAACCAAACCTTACTTAATGGGATCAAGAGACGATTGGATGAAACAAAAGGGAGATGGCCTGAAGAGCTATTGAGTGTTTTATGGTCATATAGGATAATGCCACGAACTACGACAGGAGATTCACCATTTAGGTTGGCATATGGTACTGAAGCGTTGATTCCAGTTGAGGCTGTATCTCCATCATTCAGAGTATCAAATTTCAAGGAGTTATATAATGATGAAGGACTTCGACTTAATCTTGATATGTTGGATGAAGTTCAGGATGCTGTGGTTTTATGGTTGGCAATATATCAGCAGAAGACAGCGAGACATTATAATCGAAGGGTCTGGCAAAGGAGTTCGAAGTAGAGGACTTGGTTCTTCGAGAGGCAGAGGCTTCGACTCCATAGAATACTGGGAAACTCATGCCTAATTGGGAGAGACTTTATGAATTTATAGAGGTATTAAAAGTAGGTACTTACAAGCTTCGAGATATGAATGGATCTGAGCTTTAAAATACTTGGCATACTGGTCGGTTGAAAAAATATTATTAGTAGTCAATAGTTATTTTAATTAAGATGTTCTAAATAGTTTAGGATTATTTATATGTAACATGTAAGCAAATATTAATAAAAGAAAATGCTACTTTATTATTTACTAATTACGTGTACGTATGAAATTTCAAATACTTTAATCATTTTATTTTTTTTAAAAGGGGAGAGGTTTGGTGGATGGTGGAAAGTTACAAAAAGCCTAATTGTTCGGAGGATTGGTGTTCGGGTCATCGTCGTTTTCATCCTCAGAGAAGTTAATTAACTTGGGGTCAATTCTGGCGGCTTGGATCTTCATGAAGGCCACTTGGTACCATTTGTCAAATTCTTCGGCTATCTTTTCGGTAAGTTTTGGAGAAGTTCGGTATTCGGCGATGATTTTTTCTTGTTATTTTTTAAGGGAGTTATTTTCTTCTTTAAGTTTAGTGGCATAATTTTGGCATTCTTTATGTTCGACAAAACCATTTCTGTTGATTTCTTGAAGTTTAGTGATGTAGTCATCTTTGGCTTGAATTCGTTGTTGAAGTTAGTGGTTTTCATCTCAAAGTTTTTTGTTGGCATTTTCAAATTGCTTCAAAGAGTTGATGGTGATGGTGTGTGCTTCGCAAAGGTTTTGGAGTTCTGTAGTGGATTTGTTATTCTTTTCTTGAAGTGTTTTGTTTTAAGTTTGGAGTTCTCAAAGCTCTACCGTTTGAAGGTTTTCTAGACGAATGTGCTCGGCTTATTCTAATTGGTGTTCTTGGTTAAGGGTCTCGATTTGGCGTTCGGCATCGGCAAGTTGTTGTTACAGGTTTATATTCCTTTCGGCGGATTGTTGTTGAAGTTCTATGTGTTGTTCTTTAATTTTTTGAAGTTCAACCAGGAGCTAGGTTTTCTCTTTTTTGGTAGCTATAAGTTTTCTTTTCAGATCAATGAACACATATTCAGAGTTTGGCATGCCCTTTTCATGTATCAAGATCCGACTGAAAGCGGCCAGGCTCTGTGAATGTGAATTTATGTGATTAGTACTATAAAAACTACAGCATGGGCTAAAGGAAATTTTTTTGGGGGACGGGGGTAATTACCTATCCTTCGCGCACAGTGGCAACGAGGATCAGTTCTCTATAGGTGTAGTCAGCAAAGTGGTCATCATCAGTTGGTATGATGAAGTTGTCGAAGCGGGAGTCGGGGAATTTATTTTAGGGATCGAGGAAGAAAAAGCTAGGAAGGACTGGCTATGAAGAGGTGAAAGTAGAAATGGTTATTGATGGGATTAGGTTTGAAAGAGAGGGTGTTGGTTGAGTTGGGGCGAGAGAAGCATGTGCAGGAGGTGGTTTGATTGGTTGATTATTGATGGGGGTTTCCTGTGATTGCCTAGACGGTGTCGGTTATGGTGAAGGTGTGGTTATATTTAGGAGAATGGTGGGGTAAGGTGTTGTTCGACAGTTGTTTATGTTAGGGAGGGAGGAGCTTATGCAAGAGGTGGTTCAGTTGCTTGAGTGTTGATGGAGATTTCCTATGATTACTTGGGTAGTGTCAGTTGTGGTGAAGGTGTGGTTTGTATTTGGGAGAATGGTGAGGTAGGGTGTTGTTCGACGGTTATTTTTGTTGGGGCGGGTTTAGATGGGATTGTTATTGGTTGAGATAGGGATTTGAGATGGGCCTTTATCAGTCTTTGGCGTTTTTTTTTTTGCAGTGTCAAGTTTGTCAGCCTTGGTTAACTAGGAGATGTCTCTTTTTTAGGGAGGTTGGGTTGCCTCAGCGATTTGGGGGGAAGTTGTTGTGGCTTGATGTGGGCTTGTCAAGGTTAATTAGCTGGGTTCGGTTCTTTTGGAGGTGAATTTTACATCTGAAGTGTTCGAAATGTCCTGAGAGGGCAATATATCTGATGTGGAAGGGGAAGGTGTTAAGGGGACGATTGATTTATATTTTTGGGCTCTTTTCTTTTGGTTTTTCTCTTTGAGGGGTTGAATAGGGGATTCAGCCTGGTGTAGGGGTGAATTGGTGGTATAGGCAGGGGATGCTGGAATGGTGATAGGAACATATTGGTATGGTTGAACTAAGATGGGTTCCTCAGGGGTGCCGATTTCGGCTTTGGCGGTGGAATGATTGGGGGATTCTTCTATGTTATATTCTGGAACAAAGAGGGGGGAGGGCTTGATGGAGGAGGAAGAGGGGCTTCGATGCTGGGTTTAGTCAGTACTACTATACAATAAATCAAAAGGAAAAGAGGTGGAAGGTCAGAAGTTGTGTAAAGGAACATTTAAATCACCAAAAGAAAAGACAGGCTCGGAGACTTACATTCATGGTTAAACAACCATTATTCACTGGAGAGAAGATCTAGGCTCTAGGGTTCGGTCAGAATCTTGCTGCAAAGGTCATGGAATTCCTTTTTCTGAGTAGAAGACAGGTACTCATACCCGAGGGGCTAGCTGTAGTGGCTCTCCCCACGATGGTAGTTGGTTGATATTGCAGCTGTAGATTTAAAACCAGTTCGGGTGCCATCCTTTGTTGGTTGTGGGAGTTTGCATCCAGACTCTCTATCCGAAAATCTTGCTTAAACACCGAAAACCTAGTTCTTTGGACTTGGTTAGGCTAAAGACGGAAAAGAAAAGGTCGGTGGAAGGTGTTATTTTGAGCTTGCGGCAAAAGGTGATAAATCAGACAAGGTGGATGAAAGAGATAGGCAGGAGTTGAGATAATCTGATGCCGGTTAAGGTAAAGAAAGTGTTGATGAAGTCGTGAAGGGGGAAACGGAGGTCATATTTCAAAGCTTGGGTGTGGACGGCAATGTATTTCATGTCGGCTCTATGGTACATCTTGTGTGTATGAAGTGGAGCTGGGAGGTCGTACTGATCTGGGATTTGGAATTCTTTCTAATTCTAAGGAGAGATTCAGGGGTAATTTTGGAGATGGTATTGACAATGTTAAATGTCTTGGTTGTGTTGTAGAGGTTCCGGGCAATGTTTTATGCTTTCCCGGCTTCGGTAAAATACGGCTTACCGGGTCTTCAGTGATGGGGCTTATTGATACTTTAAAAGAGAGGATGGGAAGCTAGTTTTTTAGCCATTGATTGAAGAATGAAGATGATAGACGGGGGAAAAAAAATGGGGTTTTACCGGAGAAAAAAAAAGTACGATGTCACTGAGGATTGATTTTGCAGGGCTGGAAGATGAGAGAGTAACTTTTTGAGAAAGTAAAGTGAAAATGATGGGGAAGATGTATATTTTAGAAGTAGTAATAACAAGTGCAATAGTCAATGACGATTGCTTTGATGGACACAGTGAAATTTGGAAGGGTAATTAATGAGGCGTGTGACGGTTCGTGGGGTGACATGCAGTGTATTTGATAATCCTGATATTCGTCATGACTGGTAATAAGGAGGGAAGAGTTTATTTTGTTTAGTCAAAATTAATCGACTTTTCAATATTACTATCCTATTATAATTTTTTATAAATAGGAGAGTAGGGACAATACTGGAATATAATTTATTGGGCCTAATAATTAATCTGGGCCCGAAAGTTATTATTTATTTGGAGTATTAGATGGATTATATTTTACACACTTTGGTGGGCGCAAATCAGGGTTGGCCCATTTAAGTGTTCCCTTTTTAGGACGACTTAGGTAAATTAGGAAGGTTAAGGTCCACATTGACTTAGGGTTTTAAATTATAGTGTGATCCCGGATCTAGGGGAAGGAGAGATTGATCGGTCAACTTCATAATTATAATTGGATTATGTCAAGGGATTCTCTATTCTAATCAGTTACGAAGACTTAGGCAGTTGAAGAAAAGTATAAATAAGGCTACAAGCGTGGAGGTTCAGGTGACACAATTCTTACTTCTCAAAGTACTTATTTTTCAGTAATAACAAGTTTTTCATTGTTACGTTTTTTGGTCTATACTTATTCTCACACCGAAACATCTTCGGATAGCTCAAGCTTTCGCCTAATCCGTTGGGTGTCTAACGGTTGTTTTCGAGTGCAGGTTGCTCGTTGTTTGGTAATTTCATTGAGTAAACAAAATCAAGCGTTAACACTAAAATTAATTATATTATATAAATTAATTATGATTATATCTTATAACTGTATCAAATTACACCATACACGCTCCGAGATATAATTGTGTGGACCTTGTTACTACTTTAAGTTTAGCTCTTGTTAATGTTAAATTAGAAAGGTTAACAGCAACTTTAAAGTATTCAAAAGGTTAAACAGCAACTTTAAAGTATTCAAAACGGAACGTGCTTTAAGAACCCAAGGCATATTTTGGCACTAAAAAAATTCAAAAGGAAAAAGAAGCTAAAATAAGATAAAATTTTAATACATATATACCATATTTTTTTAATCATCCATTATATCAGTATATTTTAACTTTATTCTTGATACTCTATTTTTAAAAGTATATATACTTGTATTTATGTTCACTATGATATCTTTTTTAACATTTATTTTAATCCCTTTTTATTTTTATTTTTTTATTTTTTACTATATATTTCAAGTTTTCAATATATCCTAAAAAAATTCTAGACAAATAATACGACGTAATCCGTTTTAACGCGTACGAAATTATTTTAATAAAGCTAAGCTTATCAGGCTAAACAAGTTATTTTGTAATATTATATATTTAAATTACATATAGTATGACTATCTATTATAGGTATGTGAATTACTTTAAAAATAACATAGCATTAAAAAAAAAATTAAAATTTAACTGTTAGTGTTTTAAATCATAACACGTTATTAAAATAAAAATAATAATAATTAATATTTGTCTATACACTGATAATACATAAAACTTTAATTTGTTGTTTAATTATTTCCATTATCATTTATTGCAAATTTGTCCTATAAACAAGTATTACATTTGCCAAATTACATCATATTTATTACGTCTGTTCTTGCGATAAAAGCCTCACCCTTTATGCCCTACAGAAAAACGATAAATTTCTTTTAAATTCCCTCCGTACCTCCCTTGGCTCCCCCAAGTCCCGATGTGAAATGTACTATTAAAAATTAAATTATAATAATATAAATCTCTTTAAAAAAAAATTACCGAGTAGTTATTACATTGTTTTTATTTATAAATATGCTCGTATATTTTTAAACAAATAGACTCTTATCTAAAATAAATTATTTAAGTGACAATATTTATTGGAATAATAAATGGTAAATAGTGAAATTGAACCTTAAAGGACGGTCTCTCGCTCACCCGAGTGCTTACAAAGACCGGAGACGACTTTTGTTTTGTTTTGTGAAGGTGTCCATAGAGAATGCTGGGAAGACCGCAGTCGTCTCATCACTAAATTACATAAATACCCTCTCTTTGCACAGAATTTACAAGAATACTCTGATGTGTTGCCCCTTTCACCGCTCTCCGTTTTGAGTCTTTTTTTTTTTAAATAAAATAAAATCTTTTTCCTCATCAATGTGAAAACTTTGAATATTATTTTAATATAATAAAAAAAATGTTATGAATGCGTGTTTCAGATTCAACCACACGAACATATTGTGAGGGAATAAGTCTAACTCTACAAATTTAAACACAAATTTTATTTTTATTATTAAAAAATAAAATATGATATAAAAAAATTATGTTAAATCTCACTTTTTAATAATAAAAATAGAATTTACATCCAAAAATTATGTTTATAGACTTGTAACGGTGATGACAGCTCATATTGACATGGTTCTACTCCTTTTATCTTTTAAAAATTGTTTTACTTTAATTTTTTTGTAATTAAATTGATCATTTTATAATCAATTTTTTTAATAATTTTTTGAATATAAGTACAATAATTATAATTATAAAAAATTATATCAGATTTGTTACTACTTTTAAATTTCAAGAGTTTAAAAATATGAATAAATATGATTAATTTTTAATTTTAAAAATAGTCAATTTGATTAAAAAAAAGTAAATGTAAGCCAATTTTTAAAGAATGAAGAGAGCATTAAATAAAATACTTAAACCATAAATTGCCAATAATAAGATTAATTGAAAAGTCATCACTAATTAAATCCCCGACATTAGATTAATTAAACTTTCATAGATAAGACATGACAATTATAATTATATTATTCTCAAAATATATGTCCATACATGTGTATGCATACATATTTGTAGTGATACAAATTAACTAAAAGAATTGAATAAGCAATAATATTCAAGATTATTATCAAACACTAATGTATAAACAAGTTTTATTTGCACAATAATATTGATTTAAAATTCCGTGACCACTAATTAGTGGTTGTCTAACCATTAATTTCTTAATCTTAAACAATCTTTATTAACATCATTAATTGAATTTATTTTTATAATATCATCTAACTTTACTTCAAAATAAAATACTTTAGCCCAATAAATTTATTTATCTTACTTTTGTTTTAGATAAAAATAATAATAATAATAAAAAAACTCGAGGTCCAGCCTCATTTAATTATTGAAACTTTGAAATAACTTTTCATTTCAAACCCGTTACTTTCAAATGCAAGATTTAACCCAATTTTTCTTAATTAATGAAATTTAATTAGAAAAATATCGGAAATAAACATGCATGAGTAATTTAAGATGAATAATAATAAAATATAAGTTAAAATTTTCTCCATAAGTATTTTAAGATAAGGATTTTATAAAAAATTAATATTTTTATTCAGAAAATTAATATTTTCGTAAGACTTTATTTATATAAAGATGGTCTCATTTACTGTTTATATAAATAATATCTTACAAAAAAAACTTGTAAAAATATTAAATTTTATTTTATACACACTCAAAAAATGACTGCGTCTGTCTCTAAATTAAAAAAATAAAAAATAAAATAGAAGAAAATGCCCACTAAATGACAAAGGCCCCGGAGAATGTAAAGGCGTAATCTAATTGGATGATGAAACGTTTGAGTCGGCTCTCATTGGCTCAACCAATCACATCTTTAGAAAGTCAAAACTTCAACGATATAGTGGTAATACCGTAATAAACCCACTAAAAACATGCATTTTATTACACAATTTCTATAAGTAACTAGTTATATACTCAGCCCAGACATGACCATATGATTCCCTCAAAATGGGCGAACTTTGTGTTCTTAACTCCAAATCTAAACTCAAGCTTGTAGTAGCGGCACTGCTAATTTTATATCTTATCACTCCTTCAATATCTGAAATCATATTTGAAGAGCGTTTTGAAGGTACCCATTATCTCTATTTCAAGATTTTTGCATTTCATTTTGTGTATTTTCGTCAGTTTTTTTTGGGTAAATAAACAGGGGATTGAAGTAATGTTTTCAATTGTTTTGTTTGATTTTTTGATTTCCCACCTCATTTTTTTGGAAATCAAACATGGGTTAGTGTTATTAATGTGAACCAAGTGACTTTTTCTTGGCGAAGATGTTGCTAATTTAAGTAATAAAATCAACTTTAAGTTTCTCTGATTTTGCTTTTTGTAAGATCACTTGGGTGAATACAATCGTAATATAGACATAGATATATGTATATGTGGGGATCCTCAAGTGAATATAATCGTAATATTGACATAGATATATGTATATATGGGGAACCCATTAGTGGAAACTTAATTAAAAGGCTATGCTTTAGATTCCCATTTGATAAAAATGGGAGTACTTGGAAACTGACACTTTTGCAGTGTTTTTATTTTTAGGGCTAATGATAGTGGTGTTTGCTTGTATGTATGAGTAATTTACTGAGAAGGAGCACCAAGCAGCCGCAGCAGTTTATTTTTTTACTGTTTATTTTGTAATTTTCCCAGTTTTTATTTTTAGGACTAATAATAGTGTCTTACTGTTTTTTTTCTTTGATAATGTTTTCAGTATTCATAAGTTTATGTTGTGTTTTTTTATTATTCTAATTTTTTGACTGATATCTGTGGTTTTGTTTGGGAAAGATGGTTGGCATCACAGGTGGGTAAGGTCTGATTGGAAAAAAAGCGAAGGGAAAGCAGGCTCGTTTAAACATACAGCTGGGAAGTGGTCTGGTGACCCTGATGATAAAGGTGTGACCTTACTTCTTTTTTTCTGAATATTTTGAGTTCCACTTCTACCTATAGATGTTTCTAAAGGCATAAAGCACTTTTGAACTATGATTTTTGATGAATTGAGAAGCTGCCCGACTTCGATTCGGCTAGGTCTGCTCTTGGTGGCATATGATTTTATTTAATTGGGTTAAAAAAATCTTTCTTTCACTCCCCAATCTATTCCTTCCAGGGGCAGAAGCATGTATGGGGCAACATAGGCAGCTGCCTATGTTGGGTTTTTTTTTATAGGTACAAGGAAAAAATAAAATTTAATAAATTTAAGGGGTATATTTATAAATAAGATTAAACTCCAAATGCAGCTATTAAAATCATTAGGGATTTAGGGTCCTCTATAATCTATATCATTGTATGCTTCCTCCACTTTACACTGGTATCGCTCTAAAGCTTTACTATTCCGCCGTCGCCGACTGTCGAGTTCTCAATGTGAGTGAGACATACTATTTTCATTATCATTATTCAATTATTTGCTTTTTCAAATGGAGATATCAGATATGCCTATGTCGGCTATGCCGCTAAGGGGTATAAATTGAGTCTATTTCTTGTTATTTTCAGTGTATTGTTTTTTGTACCTTTTGAATTAGGAAAAGAAAATCTACGAGGCTGTGGAATGGATAAAATTCATAGTTTGTGGAATTAATAATCATTAATTTGAATAATTAAATCTTATTACTTATTAGTTATTAGATAGTCTAAGCTCTCAGTTAGCTATCATTTCATAAATGAAGGATTTCCTTATTGTTTTTAGTGGCTTTAGATAATCTGGAGGGAATAATTTGAGTTATTTGATGCATATTACCAAATAATTTAAATTATTTGATGCACATTATTATGATTAATTCAAGTTTTATTTATTTAATTTTAACCAAAAAAAAATTTAAATCCGCCCCTATTAGGATAAAATCCTGGTTCCGCCCCTGATTCCTTCGTGGAACTAAGTTATATGAAATTGAGTTTAAACCCAAATTACTTGTACACAAATCAAAGTACAAATAATGGTTGATAATGAAAGCCATCAAAAATGAATTACAATCATAACAAAAGTAAATCTGTATGCTAATCAGAATTGATAATTTGTGTTATATATATATATATATATATATATATATATATATATATATTCCCATTTTATTTGAATTTAGAAATTTTAGAATATCCGTATAATTCTGGAGTTTGCAGTCCCTGAATAAAACAAGGGAATCCACGTCTCTTCGGCTTGAACAATTGCCAAGCTTGTGGCAGTTTGCGTCCTTCTGTTGTAGAAATTTGAACCTATTTTTTTGAAACTTGGAAGTATCAAAAATGAAGGCAGTAAGCTCTGCTGTAGCAATAATAAGAGTTACGTAGAATACTGTAGAATTCCCCCCTTCAATTAAGTGAGCTATTATACTTTATCTGGCGTCTGGCCTAATATTATTTTGTTTGGACGGTGATCTTATGATTCCTATGCCTCCTCCACCCCTTGTATGGAGTAATCTCAGGGTGCAAAGGCAAATTTTGTACTTTGACGCTTTACTAACACTTATTAAACATGCTCATCTTCTAGATGCATATGTAAATGTTTTTTCCTTCAAGCTGTGTGGTGTCGAGACCTTGCTTTTTCTTAAGTAATGTGCTCTTATACTGATTTCCCAACACATACCTTCATATGCTCTTAGTGGATAGGGATAGGACAGAAAAAGAAGTAAACCACATTGAAAGATAGGGACGGACTGGAGGGTATAAAACATTAGAACATTCCATTGATCAGAAAGATATTGCTTCTTCGATCGTATTCTCATTGGTTTCCTCCTAAATGATAAACATATATAACACATTATGTCTGTAAGTCACTGTGAATAGTCCATATCTCAATTGGAAAGATGTCAATTCTTCTGGCCAATGTATATCTCTTCCCACTTAATATCTTCCCATAGATTACTAATTGACCACTGGGTTTCATTTGGGAGGAACTTTGGTAACTTAAAAATGTAGTAACTAATATTTTAAAAAGTTTCAGTCAATGGGAACTTTCTTTGTTAATTTGAATCCCAAAGAGGAAAAAATAGCATAATTCTGATGGTTTTGAAAATTTTCAGGTATTCAGACATCTAGTGATGCCAAGCATTTTGCAATATCGGCAAAAATACCGGAATTTAGCAACAAGAACAGAACATTGGTCCTACAGTACTCCTTTAAGTTGGAGCAGGACATTGAATGTGGTGGCGGCTACATAAAGCTTCTGTCTGGGTTTGTTAATCAAAAGAAATTTGGCGGAGACACTCCTTACAGGTTCGTTCATTTCTAGGTCTCGGATAAGCAACCAATTTTTTAATTAATAGGAAAACAGATGTTTCTTGTACGCGTTTGTAAATAAATTTGAACTGGGTTTTCCCTTGAGTTGCCACTGAAATTGAATTATCATTTTCATCTTTGTCGGGCAAACCCACATTATGGCCAGTATTGGACAGTTCTCTGTCAACGAGTAGTATTGGTTTGTTTTTCTTGTAAAATCTATTGATGCTCAGTTCATATAGAGCTTTATTTAAACCCTCATAGTACTTTATGTTACTTCTCTCTTTCACCTCTACAACTATCATTGGTGGGATATGTTTTTTCTATTTAATTTTCTTGTCTGTGACTGTTATCAAAGAAAATTGATCCGTCTTTTTTTGTTTCTGCAGTTTGATGTTTGGACCGGATCTATGTGGCACACAGACGAAGAAGCTTCATGTTATACTTTCTTATCAGGGGCAGAATTATCCCATCAAGAAGAACCTAGAGTGCGAGACAGACAAGTTAACCCATTTCTACACATTTATACTTAGGCCTGACGCAACATATAGTGTCCTGATTGATGGTCGAGAGAGAGATTCTGGAAGCATGTACACAGACTGGGATATCCTGCCTCCTCGCAAAATTAGAGCTGTTAATGCCAAAAAGGTTATCTAGAGCTTATAATCTCCGAGCAAGACTAGCTAACCTTAAGTTGATGTCAATTCCTCATAGATTTCAATATTCCATGATGGTCTATAAGTATCTTGGATTTTAAAATTGATTTGTGAGAGTTAATAGTATGTTAATTTGCTTGTGTTGTCTTCTATTTGTAAGTTTGTTTAATGAAGTTTATGATCACATGTAGTTTGTGCTTTTTAACTTAAGTAGCTATACATGTCTGACAGCCTGTAGATTGGGATGATAGAGAATATATTGAAGATCCAAATGCTGTCAAACCTGAGGTATGAAACTTTGTACTCTGTATGTGTTGTTCTTGTAGTTGTTACCATTAATTGTCCATTAACAATTCTATTATGACAAGTAGGGATATGATTCAATGCCACGAGAAATTCCTGACCCAAAAGCTAAGCAGGTTAGTTAATATATGTGTCATTTCTGATCAATGAAACAATTCAGTATCAGTTATGCCTGGCCTGTCAAAAATTGAGTATTATGATTTTATTTTATTTTAAAATATTTGTATGCTTAAAAGAAGCTGTACAGTTTCTGTTTCTTTTTATGCTTAGCTTCTCCTTTGTTTGAATTAAAAAAAGTTTTGCTATTTCTTTTTTTATACTAAAGATTCTTGCACATCTTGAACATTGTATTTTTTTTAAAAATTTCTCTCTTTCTCTCTCTCACACACTTGCCAAATGTGGCGGATAATTTAAATTACTTTAGACATTGAAGATGATTTTTTAACACTGAGGAACATACATCTCATTTGTTTGTTTTTTCCTATTTAGCCTGATAGCTGGGATGAAGATGAGGATGGTATATGGAAACCACCAAGGGTACCTAATCCTGCATACAGAGGACCATGGAAGACCAAGGTACGTATTTTTTGTTAACAGCCAACAGAAATAGCATGAAGCTTAGTTCATAATGCAGTTTGCTCGTCAGTGACTGTTTCTGATGCAACAGAAAATTAAGAACCCCAACTATAAGGGGAAGTGGAAAATTCCGTGGATTGATAACCCAGGTAATTATGCATACACATGTACATGTGCATGCTTTGTGTATTTTTATGTTGTATGTTTTTTTTTTGCCAAGTATGTTATGTACATTACCAACATAGATTCTTCTTTTTCTTTATTTTCCTTCAGAATTTGAAGATGATCCTGACCTTTATGTGATGAAGCCAATTAAATATGTGGGCATAGAAGTATGGCAGGTATGATTTCAATGCTTTCTAATTTTATGCAACAAGCATCAGATTTAGCTGTTTATAAAATGAACAACTTCCATGATGTTGTGCGCTGCAGGTAAAGGCAGGTTCTGTCTTTGACAACATTCTGATTTGTGATGAGCCAGAATACGCAAAACAAGTTATTGAGGAAGTTTTCTCTAACAGAGAGGTGTGCCCCATCTCTTCAATTATCACTCGAAGATGGGAGATAAAAATAATTTTCTAATGTTTGCGTCTCCTTGCCCCTTCTTTCTTTGAAAATTTAGATTGAAAAAGAGGCCTTTGAGGAAGCCGAGAAAGTGAGGAAAGCAAAAGAGGAAGAGGTTGTTGGCTGGACACATTGCTTATTTTTTATATTCTGCAACTGTTATAGGCGAATTTCTTATAAGTAATTTATGCTTGCAGGAAGCTCAAAGAGCAAGAGAAGAAGGTGAAAGGAGGAAGAGAGAGAGGGGATATGACCGGCGGTACCGAGACAGAGATAGGCATAGAGACAGATATAAAAGGGTTAGTATCACTTAGTTTGAACTATAGCTTCCCTGGGTTTAAACTTGATATTTCTATTTTCATATAGTCTTGCTACCTTCTTTCATTCATACCTAATTCTGTTATTCGTGATATTCATGACGCCCACCTTAACATCCACATTTTTATAACATTTATGTATGGAGAAGATGTTTTCTCTTATTTGTAAAACATATTATTTTCTGCAGAACCTAACCTGCTTTGATTCTTTGAGCAACACCATTTCTAATTTCTCTCATAATCAAGTCTAAATAGCAAAATTACTCACTCTATGATGTCTTTTGGCCTTCTAGCTTGGGTGCAGCTTTATTCAATGACATTCCATATATTGAGTGTCATAATTTCATTCGTTGGTACTAAAAATCCTCTTAATTCCCGATCTTTTTAGTATTAATTCCTGCCTTTGTTTCATTAGGTAGAACAATATTGTCTGCAAGTAACATATCAAGGGACTTTATCTTTATGTTTAGTCAAATCATCTATATGGATTAACACAGCAATTTTTATATTTCTCTCGCGAGTCTCATTTGATTTTTTTCCTAATCAATTTGCAAAATCCTAAAATTCTAAATTGATGTGAATTTCTTTGATTTTGATTAGTGCAATAGTTAATATTGTTAAGTACATAAAATGTTTTACCAAGTACAGTATTGTTATTTTCAAAAATTAAATTAAATTCACATCACTATAGGATTTCACAAATCAACTAGAATCAAAGTCAAAGGGGCTCTTTTTGTGGAACAAAGAAAGTTTTAGATATGATTAACAAAGTTTAGTAGTCATGCAAACATTTTAAATTTAAACAGTTGTCATAGTGTTGGTGTTTTAGTGTTTCTTTAATTTTTCTTGTTTCTTTGACATATTTACATGCAAAAGTGATATCCAATTTGGGTGTTCTGTTTTGCAGCACTATCGTCGTGATTACATGGATGATTATCATGTAAGCATGAGTTTCTGTTTTTTCTCATCACTAATTACTTTTCATTCAGTGTGATGAAGGTTTCCATTATTTGCAAAAACCCCAAATCTTTCATTTTTGTGAAGTTGCAATACTTTCAAACCACACGACTTTGTTATGGTGGCGAGATGACCTTATAGGCTAATAGCCCGATGTAAGACTAATATTCGGACTCATCTTGGCGTGAAGTTGTCACGTTATTTTATACCTCACTAATGCGGGTTTCAAGACATTTTAGCCGGAAATTTGAATCAAGTGGTTATTGTGACGGCTGTGGGTATTGGTAAAATGACGATTACTGTGTTGACTGTGATCAATAAAAAAAATGAACATATCTGATGGATATTGAGTATTTTGCGGTTCTGTTTAATATTAAATATTAATAGAGATAAGATTAATAACATATCTGGTGTTAAGGATGGTGATTCGCGGTGAATGTTAATGGAGCAAGATTAGGACCATTAGTTAGACTAGATCTTTTAAATATCAAGTGATAATGAGCTTACTGACAAGTCCATGAAAGTAGGTACTTTATAATTCGTTTAAAGTCCACATAAAGCACTTTAGAGACCTGGTTTAGCATATCCGAAGGGTAGTGGCTGCGTGTGCCTCCACACTAACGCCTCCACACTAACGATTTAAAAAAAGAAAAAAAATCGAGCTACAAACTAAGGATTATAAAAGTTATGTAATGTATGAAAACTTGTAGCATCGGGTTTTCATTTGATTTAAACAACTCCAAAATATATAGCTGAATTACAATTGTTCATGTACTTGAGCCAACCATTTTTATATATTTATTTATGGTTTTGCAGGATGAGCTTTGATGCGATGTTCACAATGATCCTCCTCCATCCAACAACTGATAGATTGCAGCATCATTTCTCGTTGATTGTATGTTGTACCATTTGTTAGCACACTCATTTGTATCAGTACTATGCACAATTTATGTGTGCTAATAATTTGTTTTTGATTAACAACTATAAGAACTTTCCTTTCCTTTCTTTTCTTTTTCTTTTCTTTGCATGGCATTGTGCCTATTGTTTAGGGTTTATGTTCCTTTGCTACTCATTGTCTTGTCACTTTAGCTGGGTGAAAATATGAAGCTTATAGCCTCTCATTTATGAAAATATGATGATGGAAATAAAGTGGATAGATACGTTATCTGTCTAAGCCCATTATGTTTTTTATGTGCTTAAATAAAAGTGAATGGAAAATACAAAGGTTGAGGTGGGGAGTTGCATGTGTACCATTCATAAAAATTGTGCTTTAATCAGCATTTTCATATAATGAGGTAATAATTGTGCAATATGTTTACAAGTATCCTGCATCAGTCCTTTATTCTATGTTACCAAGAAGGGAGTGTGGTATAGGAAATAAATTTTAATTTTCTCTCTTTTGTATTCTACTAGAGACCTGTCAAGGCAAAATGGGAGAAAATAAATATATTTTGGTTATTAATTTCTTTTAGTTGTTTAATATTAATGATAGACTTGAGAATATAAAATTATCTTTAAAACTCATTTTAGAAATGAATCTCTCATTTTAAAATGGAGGGTGTGGTTCAATGATGAAAACGAGTAATGTTCAGAGTGATAAATTTTGGCTAAAAAAAGTTGATACAAAATTATGTGTCGGGTGATAAAATTTGGCTAAAAAAAGTTAATGCAAAATTATGTGTCCAGTTATAATTAGGTGTGTTAGCAAACCTTTTGTGTTAATATTAAGCTATTAACTCAAACTATCGAACACATTAAAAAGTATTAAAGAACTGAAAAAAACAAAATGAGTTAACACAGGTTTAAGTTTAATTAGCAATGGTTTTCTTGAAGAAATAAAAACATATTTATGGACAATGAAAAGTTGTCCAAATTTCAGTTTGGAAAACACTAATATCGACAATAGAAAATACAATTAAGATTGAAAGTCCGATAATAATCTAGAAAGTGAATTGAATAGATTATTATTATTTAAAAATTTGTCTTAGGTTTTTTTAAATTTTTAATTAATTAATTTACAATGTCAGAAATTAATATGCAATATAGTAAAAATTCAATTACACAATGTACAGAGATTTATCCGGTTCACAACATAAAATCCGGGTATGTTGCTACGTCCAGTCTCAAGCTTTTCTCAAGAACTTGAGACCCTATTATTATCAGTAATAAAAACACTCATTCAATAGGCCGAGAACCTTTATAAAATTTTATAGATCAACTTTCAACTATATATATCTTATCTTGCATAGCAGCTCATCGCTCCTTCCTCAAACGTAATTGTATGTTTTCTGAGTCTAGCTCTGTTTTACAATATAGTCTTAAAACAAGAAGTCGATTCCTCACTTCATAAGTACACCAGAGCCCCAACTACTTGTTTACCTCTCTAAGACTCTGATTTTGATTAAAGAA
This sequence comes from Hedera helix, assembly GCA_947179155.2. Classification (NCBI taxonomy): domain Eukaryota; kingdom Viridiplantae; phylum Streptophyta; class Magnoliopsida; order Apiales; family Araliaceae; genus Hedera; species Hedera helix. Next base: position 22,018,538 of record OX359282.1, on the reverse strand, counting down.
TCACTCTTTTTTCCTCATAGATTTAAAAACAACTAACTCACTTAACCTTTTGTTTTACAATTTGGTCTTGAAACAAGAAGTTTATCTATCACCTCACAAGTACACTAGTGACTTAACTATCTGTTGACCTCCTTAAGACTCTGGTCTTGGTAAAAGGATTTTTTTTTTTCTCACAGATACATAAATCAATAAACTCAACATTTTTTCAATAAAGTTTGTTTTTGAAAAATGCTGGTTACATAAGCAGATATATTATTTTAATGTAGATTTATAAATGTTAACTTTTTCTTTATAAATAATAAATGTGCTTCTTGAATTAAGCAGAGATGAATTTAACTCCGAATATAAAAGTTTAAATAACTTTTATAGTGAGTGATATGCTTCTGTGTAAGTGGATATAATTATTTATATTTGTGATATAAAAGTTTAAATAACTTTTATAGTGAGTGATATGCTTCTGTGTAAGTAGATATAATCAATTATATTAGTGATATAAAAGTTTAAATAACTTATATTATATGCAACTAGTATTTATGAATAAAAGAATTTCAGTTCAAATACTTGTGATGTCAGATATCAAGTATAATAAATAACGTAATTAAATAATACTTGATATAACAAATAAATTTGTTTCGCTCAAATCTATATATAATTATATATTTGATCTATGATGTGATCACGTTAAATAAAGTCACTTAAGACTTTGAGCCCTTGTTCGACTGATTTTTTCACTTAAGAGAAATATCTTCATTATAGTCTCGGTATCTAAGTACTGATTAAATTTATAATTTCACAACTAATATTTATATAAATATTTTCGATAGACCATGCAAGACTTTGAGACCTACTTTACTATATTTATATAAATACATTATATCAATAAAAATGTCACTTAAGACTTTTAATCCTCGTTCGCCTAATTCCCTCGCTTAAGAGGAACATCTTTGCTATAATCTCGGTGTTTAAGTACTGACTTTTTATATGATATAAATAGATGAAATATAGATATATATAAATATGTATAACAATTTATATTTGTATATTTATAAATATAAACAAGTATGAGATAATTCAAATACTGCAATTTAATAACTTATCTCAAATACTTTGACTAATTTTCTTCTTCGATAGAAAATTAGAACTTTGAGTAGAAGAGAGCTATGAAAGCTTGAGAGAGAAAATATAAGCAAGGAAGTTAGTTTTCTTTCTTTGTGAATTGACAATTTTGAAATGAATTGAAAGCCTTCTATTTATTGAATTTTGAAACTTAGGGTAAAAAGATAATTTTTGCAACTCATTTAAAATCAAGGGCTTGGATCTCTTTAATTTTGAAATTAAAGGTCAGATTTAAGTTTCACACGGATTAAACCATTTAAAGACGCACAAATCTTTTCGAGCATTAAATTCGGATAGCCCATAGTTATTATTCGCAGCATAATGTTTTGGTTGAAGAGAGATTATGTTTTTCGCCTTTGGAATTTTTGCTTCACATTTACTGGACAAGGCTTTTAGCCTTTGAAAAATTCAAAGTTACTTTTCCAGCACATGCTTCCAAATTGTCAAACTTAGTATAAGCATTTAATGCTTCAAATGTTTACTTCGATTTTCGGATAATGCCCAACAAATTTCGGATTTTGTTAAATAAAATTTCATTTTTGTTTTTGCCAAACTTCTTTTGTTTTATAAAAATAAATTTAATATATATAATATTTTGGAAAAAAAAATAATAGGAGATTTTTTGCCTTAGAAAATATTGATTTATGAATAAATATTTTTAACACTTGATATTAAATTATCAAGATTAAAAAAATATTAATTCAATAAAAATATTTTTAGTCAAAGTAAATAAGATAATTAAAATAATTATAATATTAATCTATGGAATTTTTTTTAATTTTAATTAACGAATTTATTAATTATTGTTATTATCAAAATAAATAAATTAAAAGTTGGAGACTAATCAAAGATTAAATAATGCTCTTCAGAATCTCCACAGTAGAAAAGAATTAGTTTTTGTACTTGAACTTGTAGATAAACTTCTGAAAAAAGAAACAAAACTATTATTAATTATATTATGATTTGTCGAAAAAGTGAAGATATACTTGTACGAATAATGACAAACTTGCATGAAGAAGATCCTGGAATTAAGACTTTTAATTAATGAAGCGTATGGTGAAAAAGTGGACATGAATATATAATATTACCTTATGAAAATAAGAATATATTCTTTTCATAAATTTATTTTCTTATTATTGGTCGAAGAAGTTTAAAAATATTGGAGATTATAATTTTTTTTATATAGAGTGATTTCAGGGGATCGGTCCTAGCGATCAGTCCAATTTTTTTTTCTTTTGATTCCTAAAATATTTATAATATTTATTATAATATTTTTTTTATAAAATTTAGTGATTTAGGTATAATTTAGATATATATAAATAACAATATTGTACAGTTTATATAATACTATTATTTATATGTATCTAAATTATATTTAAATTATGTAAAAAAAAAATATTATAAATATTTTAAGAGTTAAAAAAAATTAAACCAGTCGCTAAAATCGATTCCCCAAGAATTATGGATACATTAATGCTTCATTTACTCTCCAACCCTGGTACTCAAATATCTCCTATTTTTTTTAGTACTTATGTACATTGAAAAATGTGATTTGGTTATTTTCTTTTCTTGATAAGAGGATTAATTTATAGACCAAAATGCAACTCTCCAGCCCACTTGGACACAAATCGTTGACCTGTTGCTTTTTTATTCTCCCAACCTTTTCGTAATAATAAATTTATTTTTTATTTAACAAAAGGAATACCGTTACCAGTTCAAATCTTTTGTCCAAACTATTATTTCATTCATTGTTCTACCTTATATATATTGTTGCCAACTATTTTTACTCTCTTACTTGCAATTTGTTTTACGAATAGACAAAGAGATGTACATCAATTAGAGTGCTAAGTGAATCAAGCTGTCTGGTCCAACTCGATTAAGTTCAATTCAAACTTATTAAACGAGTCAGACTCAAACAAACTCCTTTTATCGTATAGTTAAACGAATTAAACTCGAACTACAAAGTAATCAGTTAAATGTTAATAATGGACTTGTTTAATATATAATCAATTTTTTATTTCATTTTTACACTAATAAAAGTTAAATGAGTCGATTAACCTCAATTAGACTCGATTTGCTGAAATCCAACTCAAACTAGAACTCATTTACTAAAATGCCCAAGTTCATATACCAAGTTTCAAACTTGTTTAAAGTCTAACCACACTATACTAGTTTAACTTTTAATCAAATTCGAACTTGATAAGTCAAAATCCAACTTGACTCAAATTGTTTAGAGCTAGCTTTAACAACAATACATACATCCAGTGTGAGAGTGAAAGAGACTTGAAATAGTACACTAGATTTGATAATCGTTGACCTACAATAATCTACGAACTGGGGCAGGTGGTGATACCATTATTAAACATAAATAATTTGGGAGAGAAATGGCTATAAAAGCAAAGGCCAACTCTATTGCTATACATACCAATATTCATAAGTTCAAGAGCTTCTGCCGGCAGGTACATACTTTCTGCCCAAGTGATTTTTCGTTGAGTTTTTTTTTCTTCCTTTCTCTCTACATTCATGCTTATATGTAAAATGCTGTCATGGTCTAAACATGAGAGTTTGTTTTCAAAATTAGTGCACTAGATCTCCTTAAATATAAATAAGTTGAGATCTTGGCTATTGATTTTTTGAAATGAAGTTTGAAAAGAACTTTAAGATTTAGATCTCATGCGTTAGGACTACATAAATCAGAACGATGCATTTATTTGGCATCCTCTACTTATATGAGTAGCTTATATTAGATCCCAAAGTATGCATAGATATTTTTAGCGATTGATATTGTCTAAATAAAAATTATGTTGACCGAGCAATAAAGTATCACTTAATAGATTAAGGGTATGTTTGGTTACTTTGGTGCATTTGCAAGTCCAAGTGCACCACACCATTTTTGATGTTTTGTGTTTGGACTTTAAATGCTGTATTTCTGAGTTAAACAAGTTGTGTTTAAAATAATCTGTCGTTAGGCAAATAAGATTTTCAAGTGTGTTTGGTGTATTTGGAACTCTCAAACGCACTAAACTCTCCAAAAGTCGGTAGACAAACAAGCACAAAGTGTTGTTAGAACAATTGTAGTAATTTCGCTAAGTATATATTTACTCTTACAAATATCAGTTATGCTCTGACAATATCAACTGCCATATTTTTAGTGCAAAGCAAAAATCAAGTTAATTTTGTTAGTCCATTCTTGATTTCTTGAACAGGCACATTGTTACCTACATTCGATGAAGATCGAAATCATTTCCGAAGAGAGAATCAAACCAAATTTGCCAACTCCTCATCACTTGAGAAACTACAAACTTTCAGCTTTGGATCAACTTGTTCCTCATTTCTATATGCCAACAGTTACTTTTTTCCTCAATGATCTCAAAACGGACCTCAACTCAGTTCTTTCCACTAGATCCAAAAATTTAAAGCAATCGCTATCAAAAACCTTAACCAATTTTTACCCTTTCGCTGGAAAAATCATGACGAATAATCATCTTTACATTGATTGCAATGACCAAGGGGTACATTATGTAGAAGCCCGGGCAAATTCAAATCTCTCAACTTTTCTTAACAGTCCGATTAATGTTGAGTTGATACATCAACTATTTCCATATGATCCTGAATCACTTAAATCATTGGCCAAAACTGATGTTATGATGATCCAAGTAAATGTATTTAGTTGTGGTGGAATCGCCATTAGTGTACTTTTTTCGCACCAAATTATGGATGGACATTCATTTGTCACGTTCTTAAGTGCTTGGGCTGCTGCAGCTCGTGGTACTGCAGAAATATATCCGGATTTTAGTACTGTACCATTACTTCTCCCACAAACTCCTTTAGTATCGCCAAAATATAACATCGTCTCTAATCAACACAAATTTATTACAAAAAGATTTGTTTTTGATTCGTCGAGTTTAGTTTCCCTCAAAGCAAAAGCAGCCAGTGCATCTGTTGTGCAAGATCCGACCCGTTTTGAGGCCGTATCAGCACTCATTTGGAAATGTGCTACGAAAACTGGTCAGCAAATAAGGCCAGACCCTGAAGAAAATCAAGTTTTAATGGTTGCAGTGAATTTGCGCGCCAAGAAATCATTAGTACCTCTGCCTAAATATTCCATTGGAAATCTTGCTTGGAGCACGTTCGTGAATTGTATGCCTGCCAGCATTGAACAATGTTGCACGGTGGAAAATGTTCGAAAATGCCTGCAAAAAATCAATACTAGTTTTCTTGATGAAATCACAGGGGAAAATCGGCACATTAAGTTTCCAGAGCATGTAAAGGACTTTGGCGAATCGCTTAAATCAATTAAGTTGGACTTGAGTAATGTAGTTACGCTCAGTAGCGTGTGTAACTCGGGTATTTCAGACGTTGATTTTGGGTGGGGAACGCCCGTGTGGAATTTTTTTGATGCTCCGGTATCTACAAATGGTGTTTTTCTGATGGACACAAGATTAGGCGATGGCATTGAAGCATTGGTGCACTTGACAGAACAAGAGATGGCTGTATTTGAGTGTGATCCTGAGCTCCTAGCATTTGCTTTGGTGGATCCTAGTCCTCTTGAACTAATGTAACATTGTTTGAAATCTTGTCTATAGATTTTTAGTTGTTTTTCCTTTCAGTAGTGTTACAACTGAGTTTTCTTTTGGAATAATAATTCCTTGGTACTAACTACTACGGTCCTCAAACTATAGTTATTTTTCACGATTAGTATTTTAACTATTTTTCTCTTGTATTTCATTCTCAAATCTTTTAATTTATGCAGCTCATTTAAATCTTACAGGAATAGAGCAATTTGAGGGGGCTAAACATAAAATACAACTGTAGTTGTATAACTAAATATAAAAAATTGTTATAGTTGAAGGACTAAATGTGAAAAATTATTATATTTTTTGGGATTAACATGAACAAATATACAATTTGAAGATGAAACTTAAAACAAAATTAATAAAGGGACTAAATGTGACAAAATATATATACTTTAGGGACTAACGAAGATTTAGCGCTTTTGCTTTTGTAGTGAAATATGACTGCTAAAGTAATTAGAAATGATTCTAATTTTTCCAAAGTGCTTTTTTTTTTTTTTTTTTTTTTTTTTTGTATTCTTTAAATTATTTAAAACAAAATACATTCATTATTCCTAGTTAGAATAATTTTTTAGTTGCTTCATTTATTGATGAAATTGTTGGGTTTGTTGAATTAAATATTTTGATAAGTTTATGAGATTGTTAAATTTTATTGTCCTTTCTAGCATAGAGCGTGGTGCGGTTTAAAACCCAAATTATATATAAAACCGTTTAGGTACGATTTGACAAATTCAAAACTGCAAATAAAATCACTTATGATTGGGGTGATACAGTTTTGAAACGTGCGGTGTTACTTTATATATCAAAATTGCAAATAAAATCACTTATGCATATATCTTATCTTATGTATATATATCAACATTTACATATACACATATATACATGCATATATATTGTAAGTTATACATTGCAATTATTGAATTATATTTAACTATACTTATTAGTACTAATTATGTAAGTTACACATTACTAATAATTAATAGTTAAATAGAATTTGAATAGTTCTTATTATTTTTCTTTTGTTTCAAAATAAAATAAGACTACACCACTATTACTTATAAAGTAATTAGTAGTCTTTTCTATTAATAAAATAATAAGCACTTGGAATAATTTCTCTTTTCCATATTTTTATCTTCTACAAACATCAAACTATCTTCTACAAAAATCAAACTGTCACAAAGAAGTGTTCGTCTGAAGCAAATGTGAATTGCTATCGCAAGTCTGTTCAATTTTAAAGCTTAACATATATCTTGAAAATATATCGTTTGCAACTCATAGCAAACTAATAGTGGTGGGGACAATAAAGACTTTAAGAATAAGAATTACCCGTGTTATATCTTCTACTACGATTTTAATTCTATGAAGCTATGATTCTAACGGCTACTATATATAGTAGGGGAATGCCACAATCAAATCGGGCATTTAGAAAAGGCAAAAAACATGTGCTCTGTTAGCTCATAGTAAATTTCAGAAGTAACTTTATCAGTAACATCACCCAAGAACACCTCTGTTCTAAACAAAATGTCCACTGAACCAACCGAAAAGAATACTCTTTCAGGAACAAAACTGAGCAAACCCTCACTGTGTTTACATAAATCCTAAAAGCACATCCACCACTGCAACCGTAAGCTCATGATCAGTAAGGCTTTCGGGCTTGGTTACGCCTGAATATTCCTGAAATATAGTTTCTGTGAATTGCAGTTTCTTCTTTCAGCAAGGTAGTAGGGCATCCAAAACAGGCCTCACAGATTTTGCAAACTCCTCGGGAAGAAGTTGAATATACTCTGCACCAGGATATCAATCTGAAATTTTGCCCGAGCCATGGCGGGATTGTGCATGTCGTGCGGAAGAGTAAGCTGAAAGTGCTGACCCAGTGAACGCTTTAGCAAGATCTACACTCTTCTCCATCAACAGCCATATGATATAGAAGAATCCATCCACTCGGTAAAAACAAGAGCAACTATAATTGTCGATTGTTGAAATTGTCAGAGTGGATACAACAAAAGCAGCTATCGATAATGCCCCAATATAGATGGCTGTCAAACAAGTAAAGAAAAGGACCGAGAAGCCTCCTGCTGTAACTGAACCAACAAAGGGGAACACGTTTTCACGAAGTGACTTGAATCCGATTAGATTTGTAAGAATCTTCGTTGCCATTGGGTATCGTCAACTTCCGCCAATATCTCTCCATTGATAACCAGCACATTATCATCCTTGTTCTGAACCTTGATGTTGCCGGATTTCAGCCCGGCTATGCCGGTGATGAAGACATAGAAGTTAGGTTACTCCTCCATGTCGGCAGGTGTCGCGAAATTAACTTAACTTTGTGATTTGAATTGCTTTGAATTTTTTATAGGAGCTGCATTGTTCTGCCAAGAAGGAAGGCAGCAGTTGTGCCAACAGTAGTATCAATAGAATCAGCAACAAAATCCGCAGGTAAGCCAAAGAGAGAACCAACACCGAACTCAATCAATTCATTAGCACACTTGGTAGTCTCCATTCTGCAGATTCATCCATTGCTTCCCTGTTGGTAAGATCAAACATAAGCTGCCCCAACCCGATCAATCGCCCTTCTCCCTCCCCCCATTCTCTCTCCTCTTCCTTCTTAACTTCATCCTTAAATCAGCCAATTAAAATCATTCCCTTGTGTAACTGAGTTCGAAGAAATTCCATAAAATCCATCCATCACTTTGTCAGCATAATTTATTACTCCAGTAACGAAGAGAAATAAACTCAACAATAGTGTTAGAAGGCGAACATCCCAAGCTCCGCTGCTTGGCAGCCTTGATCCGAGCCGCTTACGCATCTTCCCGTCGGCCCCTTCCATCGCCTCGTCCACCTCTCTTACCGAAATCTCCACCTCCTCGGCCCCCTACCTCCAAATCCGCCACCATCGCTATGACCACCATGGAAGCCGCCGGAACTACCACATCTTCTTGGGGGTCTCATTGTTGTACCAGGAACCCAATTGTTGGAGGTATAAGAAAAATCAACCCATGATTCGCCGTTCCAAAACAAAATCCGGCCGTCGGCAACTCCAGTGTAGGGCCCTGAGGACCAAATGTCATGTAACTGTTGGGCTTTTTGTGGAGTCTAGTTATATTTCGACCCGGTTGATGACTTGACCCGAAAAATATTGAGTGAATTTTTAATGGGATGTTTTCTGAGGCTTAGTCCATGGAGCAAAGGCTTGGGCCGATAGGGTTTCAGTAAGTCGTGTTTTTGAGATAAGAGACTGTATTGCCGTTTTCTGATAATAATAAAAATCCTTGCAACTCCGTGGAGTAGGCAAATTGCCGAACCACGTAAATATTGTCTTGTGCGTGTGATTATTTTTCTTTGGCGTGTGTTTTTCTTCCATCTTGTTTCTCACAGGTTCGGGAATTTTCGGCTTAATTCCCTACAATTGGTATCAGAGCCAAGGGTTCGGTTTAAGTAGGAGCAATGGCAGAAGAAGCAGGAAAGGCGTCTGGAATAGAAAAGTTCGATGGCACAGATTTTGGATTTTGGAGGATGCAAATCGAGGATTATCTTTATGGGAAGAAATTGCATCTGCCTCTTCTAGGGGAAAAACCTGAGACTATGAAGGCTGAGGAATGGGCTCTTCTTGATAGACAGGTATTGGGAGTTATCAGGTTAACTTTGTCTAGGTCTATTGCACACAATGTTGTAAAGGAGAAGACCACAACAGATCTGATGAAGGCTTTGTATGGTATGTATGAAAAGCCATCAGCAAACAACAAGGTACATTTGATGAAGAAATTGTTCAATCTGAAAATGGCAGAGAACGCATCAGTAGCACAACATCTGAATGAATTTAACACTATCACAAATTAATTGTCATCTGTAGAAATTGATTTTGATGATGAGATCCGTGCATTGATTGTCTTGGCTTCTTTGCCAAACAGCTGGGAGGCAATGAGGATGGCAGTAAGCAATTCTACAGGAAAAGAAAAGTTGAAATACAATGACATACGAGATTTAATTCTGGCTGAGGATATTTGCAGAAGAGATGCAGGTGAAACATCAGGATCTGGTTCTGCCCTAAACCTTGAGACAAGAGGCAGAGGTAATGATAGAAACTCTAATCGGGGGAGATCAAAATCTAGAAATTCTAATCGGAATAGAAGTAAATCCATATCAGGACAGCAAGTTCAATACTGGAACTGTGGGAAACCAGGTCACTTTAAGAGGCAATGTAAAAATCCTAAGAAGAAGAATGAAGATGATTATGCTAATGTTGTAACAAAAGAGATACAGGATGCACTACTTCTTGCAGTAGACAGTCCACTTAATGATTGGGTTTTGGACTCAGGAGCCTCATTTCATACCACTCCACACCGAGAAATCATACAGAATTATGTTGCAGGTGATTTTGGTAAGGTGTATTTGGCTGATGGTGCAGCCTTGGATGTTGTGGGTATGGGAGACGTTCGGATATTGTTGCCTAATGGATCTGTTTGGTTACTGGAGAAGGTTCGACATATTCCTGACCTGAGGAGGAACCTAATTTCTGTTAGACAACTTGATGATGAAAGGCATGCAATACTATTTGTTGGTGGTACTTGGAAGGTTACAAAGGGAGCTAGAGTACTGGCTCGTGGAAAAAAGACTGGTACTCTATATATGACTTCAAGTCCAAGAGGCATAATTGCAGTTGCTGAAGCAAGTACTGATACAAGCTTATGGCACAACAGACTTGGTCACATGAGTGAGAAAGGGATGAAGATGCTACTATCAAAAGGGAAACTACCAGAATTGAAGTCCGTTGATTTTGATATGTGTGAAAGATGCATCTTAGGAAAGCAGAAAAAGGTGAGTTTCTTGAAAACTGGCAGGACACCGAAGGCTGAAAAATTGGAGTTAGTACACACTGATTTGTGGGGGCCCTCTCCGGTTGCATCCCTTGGAGGTTCAAGGTATTACATCACTTTCATTGATGACTCAAGCAGAAAGGTATGGGTTTATTTTCTTAAAAAAAAAAATGATGTATTTGAAACTTTTAAGAAGTGGAAGGTCATGGTTGAGACAGAAACATGTTTGAAAGTAAAATATTTGAGGTCAGATAATGGAAGAGAGTACATTGATGGAGGGTTTAGTGAGTATTGTGCTGCACATGGAATTAGGATGGAGAAAACTATTCCTGAGACACCACAACAGAATGGTGTGGCTGAGCGCATGAATAGAACTCTCAATGAGCGTGATAGGAGTATGAGGTTGCATGTTGGACTACCAAAAACTTTCTGGGCTGATGCTGTTAGCACTGTAGCTTACCTGATAAATCGAGGACCATCAGTTCCCATGGAGTTCAAACTTCCTGAGGAGGTTTGGAGCGGTAAAGAGACAAAATTTTCACATTTAAAAGTTTTTGGTTGTGTCTCTTATGTTCATATTGATTCTGATGTTCGTAGTAAACTTGATGCAAAGTCTAAAATATGTTTTTTCATTGGCTATGGTGATGAGAAATTTGGCTATAGGTTTTGGGATGAACAAAACAGGAAAATCATCAGAAGTAGAAATGTGATATTTAATGAACAGATTATGTACAAGGACAAGTCAACTGTAGGGGCAGACGTTACAGAGATGAATCAAAATAAATCCGAGTTTGTCAACTTAGATGAATTGACTGAAAATACTGTTTAGAAAATGGGTGAAGAAGATAAGGAGAATGTAGATTCACAGGTAGATTAGAGTACACCTTTAACTGAAGTTCGTAGATCTTTTAGGACCATTAGACCTCCACAGCGTTATTCACCCGCTCTAAACTATCTTTTGTTAACTGATGATGGTGAGCCAGAATGTTATGATGAAGCCTTACATGATGAAAATTCAAGCAAGTGGGAGTTAGCCATGAAGGATGAGATGGATTCCTTGTTGGGGAATCAGACGTGGGAATTGACTAAATTGCCAGTAGGAAAGAAGGTTTTGCACAACAAGTGGGTATACAGAATAAAGAATGAGCATGATGGTAGCAAGCGTTACAAGGCTAGATTAGTTGTCAAAGGGTTCCAGCAAAAGAAGGGCATTGATTACTCAGAGATATTTTCTCCAGTTGTGAAGATGTTAACAATCAGATTGGTATTGGGAATAGTGGCTGCTGAAAATTTACATCTTGAGCAGTTAGATGTGAAAACGACATTTCTTCACGGTGACTTGGAGGAAGACATTTACATGATTCAGCCAGAAGCGTTCGTTGTTCAGAGACAAGAGAATCTATTTTGCAAACTGAGAAAGAGCTTGTATGGCTTAAAACAAGTTCCTAGACAGTGGTATAAGAAATTTGACAGTTTTATGCATAAAATTGGGTTTAAGAGATGTGACGTTGATCACTGTTGCTATGTTAACTTCTTTGGCAATTCTTACATCATTTTACTATTGTATGTGGATGATATGCTCATTGTGGGGTCTAGTATTAAGGAGATTAATAATCTAAAAGGGCAATTGTCAAAACAGTTTGCAATGAAAGATTTGGGAGCAGCAAAGCAAATCCTTGGTATGAGAATCATTAGAGACGAAGCTAATGGTACATTGAAGCTTTCACAGTCAGAGTATGTGAAGAAAGTTCTCAGCCGGTTCAATATGAATGAAGCTAAACCAGTGAGCACACCATTGAGTAGTTATTTTAAACTAAGCAAAGAACAATCACTGAAGACAGAAGAAGAAAGGGACCATATGAGCAAGGTGCCTTATGCCTCAGCTATTGGCAGCTTGATGTATGTTATGGTGTGTACAAGGTCAGATATTGCACATGCAGTGGGAGTTGTGAGCAGATTCATGAGTAAGCCTGGAAAGCAGCATTGGGAGGCAGTCAAGTGGATTCTGAGATATCTGAGGGGCTCTTCAGATACATGTCTTTGCTTTACAGGTGCAAGTTTGAAATTGTAGGGTTATGTAGATGCTGATTTTGCTGGTGATGTTGATAGTAGAAATAGTACTACTGGGTTTGTTTTTACTCTGGGTGGTACAACGATATCATGGGCTTCAAATCTACAAAAGATTATTACTTTGTCTACTACAGAAGCTGAGTATGTTGCAGCAACTGAAGCTGGAAAGGAGATGATTTGGCTACGTGGCTTCTTAGATGAATTGGGTAAGAAGCAAGAGATGGGCATTCTACATAGTGACAGTCAGAATGCAATTTTTTTTGCTAAAACTTCGGCTTTTCATTCAAAGTCAAAGCATATTCAGATAAAATACCACTTTATTCGTTACCTTGTTGAAGATAAACTGGTAATACTTGAGAAGATTTGTGGATCTAAGAACCCGGCAGACATGTTGACTAAGGGTGTCACTATTAAGAAGCTGAAGCTGTGTGCAGCTTCAGTTGGTCTTCTAGCATGAGGACGGGAGGATGAGTTGTAGGGATGGGGGATCGTTTTTTGAAAGATTGCAGTTTAATGTTGATGATTGAACTAGTCTCCAAGTGGGAGATATGATGGGCTTTTTGTGAAGTCTAGTTATATTTCGACCCGGTTGATGACCCGACCCGAAAAATGTTGCGTGAATTTTTAATGGGATATTTTCTGAGGCTTAGTCTATGGAGCAAAGGCTTGGGCCGTTTTGTAGCCCATTGAAAATTAGTGTGCGCACGATGTACAAAAAGATTTTTGTGATTAGGGTTTCAGTAAGTCGTGTTTTTGAGAGAAGAGACAGTATTGCCGTTTTCTGATAATAGTAAAAATATCTGCAACTCCATGGAGTAGGCAAATTGCCAAACCACGTAAATATTGTCTTGTGCGTGTGATTATTTTTCTTTGGCGTGTGTTTTTCTTCCATCTTGTTTTTCACAGGTTCGAGAATTTTCGGCTTAATTCCCTACAGTAACACCCTGAACCCGCTACATGTCCGAAGTGTCACATGCCGCAAGTCCGAAGGCTCGCAAGGCAACAATATATATAGCGCAACCCAAACGAAAACACAATAATGAAACCATCTTGAAACTGAACTGTCTTTCATTATCAAAATTACACTAAGGTTCAATAACTAAAAATTGAAAGCATAAATTTGGAGTCACAACTCCCTTGTACAAAAGTCTTATCAAATTCAAATTACTAATAACCGTTATAACTAAAAGAACTTCAGCCCTCCCCAAAAGTATCCACAATACTTGGCTCTTAATAAGGTATCCTGTAAAAATTAATGTAAGGGTGAGCGGTAAAACCCAGCAAATAACAATCTTTACTATTTAGGTGGATCAAGTACAGTTTGCAAAACCTTTTTCGAAATAACTTTTTGTTCAATAACAATAGTAAACATACTTGTTGAAAATAAATTTTTCTTGTTCGATAATAATAGTCGATATATACATTCAAAACCAAAATCAATAATTATAAAATAAAATTCGAAAATGATTTCAATATATTCAATAAACGATTTCGATATGTTCAATATATTCGATGTATCTTTTAATCCACAGCCCCAACGACTAAGGTTACAACAGCCCTGTAACACGGCCCTTATGTTCGATAATGTCAATGATACGCCCCCTACTAAGGCATCTTATCATGCACGCGCCCCGAAGAGCACCCCTCAAAGGGTATCTAATGGTGTGCGCCTTAGTAGATCCTAAATTGTTCTGGAACTAGCGTAAACACTAACGGTTTCAATACATAGTCGGACTGAGGTTTCTAAAAGCAATTTCTCAATATTTTTGATATTCAAAACTATACTTATTTCATAGTTCAAAATCATATAATCTCATTTTCTAAATCAAAATTCTATTTTAATACTTAATCCGGGTTTTTAACAAAATATAAGTGTAACATTTTTATTCAAATGGAAGCCTTAAATAAAGAATAACAATTTTTGAAACAATACATTTAGGCATCCGAATAATTTCTAAAACATACATAATTATAAACGATAATTTTAAAATACTAAATAGCTCGAAAAGTCACTTACACTATACAGTTCAAAAATACTAAACAGCTCGGAGAGTCACTTACACTATACAGTTTGAAAATACTAAACAGCTCGGAGAGTCACTTACCTCGATATTGCTGAACACAAAATTTAATAGTCAAACGATTCCTAAATATAAATTTAGAACAAATAAATGTCATTAGGATAATTCTATTATTTAACAGTTTTCTTATTTCTTTTTCAAAATAACTATAAGTATATTTACTAAAAATATTCTTTCAATATTTAATCATTTTTTTAAACAAATGTTATTATTATTATGCCAAAGTAATAATCTAAATTGCAATTATAATTAAAGTTAATAATGTTAATCTAAAATTATTAACTAATAATCTAAATACAAAACAATAATTATAACCAATAATACTAATCTAAAACTATTTGCTCATAATCTAAATACAAAACAATAATTAAAGCTACAAAAATAATAACAATGCAAAAATACTAATTACTAACTAAATATACCAAATACTAACAAACTAAATACAATATTTAAAACTATATAAAACAAATAATAACAATACATAAAATTAATAAGAAACATACCCGAAAATTACGAGTTCCGCAGATTGCCTACGTCTTTAATGACGAAAATTTAACTAATGAGGTCTTTTTATAAAAAGCTCTCACCCAACAAGGTCCTTACTCAAATTGGAGGTCCTTAAGTTGGTGAAGGAAAACCAGAAGGGTAACATCCTATTTGTAGCCTAAAGAATGAGTTGGGTTTTGCTAAAGGGGTGATGTGGGACTAAGGCTTGATAGTTTCCTATTTACATGATGAGGAACTTGGGAACTTAGGGGTATTACATTACCTCCCCCTTAAAAAAATAAATTTGGTCCTCCAAATTTTCAGACTATAAGCGTATATCTAAAAATAACATATTCAAATAATAAAAGAGCTACATACCTTAGTACTGGTTGCTTGAAAGTTGAAACACTCGTCCTCGAGTTAACCTTAGACTTGCTATGGTTACTTCCTCCTTCCTTGCAGGTGGAGGGTTCTTGGGACATTGCGCAATTTTGTGATCCAATTCTCCACAATGAAAGCACGCACCCGTATTCCAATGACATTCTTTGTCTGGGTGGTTCCTACCAAATCTCTCACATTTCAATTTGTCCTCTTGGTTTACTTTATTTCCCCGAAATCTACCAATTTGGGTATTTATCCTTTTCATCGGTCCCCCATTAATCGACTCCCCCCCTGAAGGTTCCTCTATCTTTCGATTGACATTCTTCCCATTTTCAATCTCTATTAGGCCATTCTCAATAACCAAAGCCTTATGGAGCACCGCATCATATGTGGGTAGCTCAAAAGACGCAACAACATGCCTTATGTCGACTCGTAACTCATCCTCTAATCTACGGGCCTTTGTCACGTCATCTGGTATTAAGGTAGGTGCATACTTAGCGAGTTTCGCAAACTCAGCTGCATATTCAGCAACCATCTTGTTCCCCTGTTCTACCCTAATGAATTCTCTCTCCTTTTGTGCTCGAATTGTTCTAGGAAAGTACTTGTTGGTAAATGCCTCTTTGAACATGGTCCAAGTGTAGGGTTCAAGATTTCCCTCTTGTTTTCTTTTCTCCATAAGCCACCAATCATAAGCCCCACCCTGCAGTTGGTAAACCGCCATCGTCACCTTATTAATTTCAGTGCTCCCTAACAAGTCAAACTTCTTCTCCATTTCTTGAATCCACTTCTCAACGATAGCAGGGTCTATAGTTCCTTCAAATATGGGCAGGTTCAATCGCTTGAATTTTGCTACTATACTACGTTGCCCAGACTGTTAATTTTGTACTAATTGGGCTAAGGTATTAACTAGTTGAGTCATACCATCAGTGCCACTATCATTGTTTGTAGAGTTACTTCTTCTCGGCGACATTTTCTACACAATAAACAATCCCCACTAAACAACACTATACAAAACTAGTATCAAAACATATATCAATTTATTCAATAGTAAACGAAATACTAATTCGTAAAAATTTAAGTTCAAAATGCAAAATAACAACTAATCAGACAATGCAAATATTTTTCACCTTATTCTATCTCTCACTCCAAATTCTTAAATTTAGTCAATAATATACCCACAGTTAACTCCCAAAATCACTCCCCAGGGAATATGTATGTTTTTCAACCCAACACACTGCGAGGGGCCACCGCTTTGATACCATCTCTGTAACACCCCGAACCCGCTACATGTCCGAAGTGTCACACGCCGCAAGCCCGAAGGCTCGCAAGGCAACAATATCAATAGCGCAGCCCAAACGAAAACACAATAATGAAACCATCTTGAAACCGAACTGTCTTTCATTATCAAAATTACACTAAGGTTCAATAACTAAAAATTGAAAGCACCAATTTGGAGACACAACTCCCTTGTACAAAAGTTTATCAAATTCAAAATACTAATAACTGT
This sequence comes from Hedera helix, assembly GCA_947179155.2. NCBI lineage: Eukaryota > Viridiplantae > Streptophyta > Magnoliopsida > Apiales > Araliaceae > Hedera > Hedera helix. Next base: position 22,001,509 of record OX359282.1, on the reverse strand, counting down.
TATAACTAAAAGAAAACTTCAGCTCTCCCCAAAAGTATCCACAATGCTTGACTCTTAATGAGGTATCCTGTAAAAATTAATGTAAGGGTGAGCGGTAAAACCCAGCAAGTAACAATCTTTACTATTTAGGTGGATCAAGTACAGTTTGCAAAACCTTTTTCGAAATAACTTTTTGTTCAATAACAATAGTAAACATACTTGTTGAAAATAAGCTTTTCTTATTCGATAATAATAGTCGATATATACATTCAAAATCAAAATTAATAATTATAAAACACAATTCAAAAACGATTTCAATATATTCAATAAACGATTTCGATATGTTTAATATATTCGATGTATCTTTTAATCCACAGCCCCAACGATTAAAGTTACAGCAGCCCTGTAACACGGCCCTTATGTTCGATAATGTCAATGATACGCCCCCTACTAAGGTATTTTATCATGCACGCGCCCCGAAGAGCGCCCCCCGAAGGGTATCTAATGGTATGCGCCTTAGTAGGTCCTAAATTGTTCCGGAACTAGCGTAAACACTAACGGTTTCAATACATAGTCGGACTGAGGTTTCTAAAAGCAATTTCTCAATATTTTCGATATTCAAAACTATACTTAATTATTTCACAGTTCAAAATCATATAATCTCATTTTCTAAATCAAAATTCTATTTTAATACTTGATCTGGGTTTTTAACAAAATATAAGTGTAACATTTTCATTCAAATGGAAGCCTTAAATAAAGAATAACAATTTTTGAAACAATACATTTAGGCATCCGAATAATTTCTAAAACATACATAATTATAAACGATAATTTTAAAATACTAAATAGCTCGGAAAGTCACTTACACTATACAGTTCAAAAATACTAAACAGCTCGGAGAGTCACTTACACTATACAGTTCGAAAATATTAAACAGCTCGGAGAGTCACTTACCTCGATATTGCTGAAAACAAAATTTAATAGTCGAACGATTCCTAAATATAAATTTAGAACAAATAAATGTTATTAGGATAATTCTATTATTTAACAGTTTTCTTATTTCTTTTTCAAAATAGCTATAAGTATATTTACTAAAAATATTCTTTCAATATTTAATCAATTTTTTAAACAAATATTATTATTATTATGCAAAAGTAATAATCTAAATTGCAATTATAATTAAAGCTAATAATGTTAATCTAAAATTATTAACTAATAATCTAAATACAAAACAATAATTATAACCAATAATACTAATATAAAACTATTTACTCATAATCTAAATACAAAACAATAATTAAAGCTACAAAAATAATAACAATGCAAAAATACTAATTACTAACTAAATATACCAAATACTAACAAACTAAATACAATATTTAAAACTATATAAAACAAATAATAACAATACATAAAATTAATAAGAAACATACCCGAAAATTACGAGTTCCGCAGATTGCCTACGTTTTTTATGACGAAAATTTAACTAATGAGTTTTTTTTATAAAAAACTGTCACCCAACAAGATCCTTACTCAAATTGGAGGTCCTTAAGTTGGTGAAGGAAAACAAGAAGGGTAGCATCCTATTTATAGCTTAAGGAATGAGTTGGGTTTTGCTAAAGGGGTGATGTGGGACTAAGGTTAGATGGTTTCCTATTTACATGACGAGGGACTTGGGAACTTAGGGGTATTACATGCCATGTTTTCCGGCCCTCGAACCTAGTTCAGAAATTTAATTTCCGACTTCTACAGCAAATCTTCACCGTCATTCTCCGCCGAAACTTGGGACCAATCCGGCATGTCTACCTTTAGAGCTTCAAAGTCCGGGACCTCAGAAATTGCGCTTTGCTTAAAAGGGCCAGTTCCACAATAAATAGTCAATATAAGAAAAACCCCAGCTAGAATTCTTGCTGACTTCATTCTTAAATTTTCGGGCGAGAGGGTTTTAGGTGAATTGTCTGGTCCAGAGTTCGGACCCTTTTTTTCTTGGATTTGGAACAGATGGGGATGTGATATGATTCAAAAGAGATACAGAACCCCAGTATAACCAACTTATATAATATTGTACCAAATATCATACACAAAGTAATATGAATTGTATGATGATGTTTTAATTTCAACAAACAAATTAATAACAAACGCCACGTACACATACTGCATATTTATTTATAACTAAATAAAATAAGTAACTTAGCTATAGTCTCCATCTTGTACTTATGTACTTATGAGACGTTAGCTTCAAATATGTATTATCACAATTTAATTAAAGTCCGATCCAATAATTGATCCGACATGTTGCTTCTCTCTTGTTCGTCATATCCTTGACTAAAATAATATCTAGTAATTTTTTGCACAGAATTTTATCAAAGATCTTCCTTCTATCGTTAATATTATTGTTTGATTTTTATGCTCGTCAAAAATTACAAAAAACATGAATTACTTGCACAATTCACAGTCACATTGAGGAGCCTGATGGCTTGGGCTTGGGCCGTCGATGAATAGCACCAGTGTGAGAATAAATATAGACCAAAAATAATAGAGAGAATTAAACTGTTGAAAAACAATAAAATTCTGTATATAAATTGCGTGTACTGTAATCCATTTTTATGACTGTATTTATAGATGTTATGTTCGCCCGAGACTAATTAAAAATGAAAGTCATTTTCTAAATTTCTTTATAACTACAATTAATTATTAATTGAGTCATTTCTAAATTAAATTTCATTATTCCTCCTAAATAAGGAAACTCAATTCTATTTTGATATGAACTCAGCACTTCCTTAAACAAGTCACCAAAATATATTAGAGTGGGCCGACATAAGTCATGGCTCATCGTCCAATTAAAAATAGACCAACACCATATATAGGTCCTTTAATAAGTATAATCTGGGTTGCACTATAATTGAGCCTAAATAATTTTATCCAAACAATCAATAAATGATAAATAAATAAAAAACAGATTTTATTCTCTAAAAAAATAAATAAAAAGGAACAGAGAGAGTAGTTTATTGATCTAGACACATGATTGGAATTACTTACTACGTAGGATTAATAAGTAGATTAATAAAGGTCGCAAAAACGTCAGGGAGGTTGATGTAATGTTTGAAATAATAAAATATAGGGATAACTTCTTCGTTAATTCTTAAATTATAATTTTTTTTTCACGTTTAATTCTCAAATTATTTTTTAGGCATATTTCGTTCTCAAATTTTATTATTTCTGTAGCTTTTGTCCAATCTTACAAAAATAGAGCAATTAATGGGTACGAAATATGAAAACAAAAGAATAAATGTGAATAACGGTTACAGTCTAAGGACTAAATATAAAAAAGATACTATATTTCGGAGAGTAACATAAAATAAAAATATAAACATAAAAATCGAGTAGAATTTGGCAACTAAGAAAGAGATTATCCCTAAAATATATTATTAAAAGTTTATGCATATTGAACATACACACCCTTATCTCTCTCTCGTGTAACGTTAAAAATTAAGTCACTGGCGATGACTTTTTTTTTTTTTTGGTCTTGATGGGTTTGTATTCCACAAATTTTGTGGGCTTTGATTATAGATTGTCTGTGGACTCGACTATAACTGTGAATCGAGAGTATGAAATATTTAAGTGAGAGAAATTGGTATATCCAAATATTACGTCGAAACATGTGGTAGATTATTGCTATATTTATAAGAAAACTCTTACAAAAAAAAGTTTATAAAATAATATGTCAAAGTATAATTAGTAGATAATCTATCATAAATGAGTGGGTCTAATGATTATAATCAATTACAATTATATAGATTATTTCGCATCTCTTTTTTGTAACCATTATTTAGTTACCATATTATTATTGTTCTTGTTTGATATAATTTTTTATGCTCACTAGCATCTTTTACCCATAATAATTGCAAGAAAAAAATTGACAAAAAGTATAATCATATTAATATATTATTACTTCCTCCGTCCCAGAATGAAAGTTTTGGTTGATTTTTTGCGCATATTAAGAAAGATGATAAAATGACAAAATTGTCCATATTTAATTTCTCATTTAATAACATTATTTTTTGCACATGACTAGTGATATTCCATAAATATGTATAGAGAATAGAAATATGACAATTAATACTAAAAATATTATAAACAATTTATTGTAAAAAATAAATTATTTAATGTAGGTAAACATTTAACTTGAAATTACCTAAAATAGTAATAAAAACTTTTAAACTGGGACGGAGAGAGTATTAATAAGATCTTGGCGTGATGGTTAAGTTAAATTCTCATCACTATATAAGTTATAGTTTTCACTTTTTTTATTTGCCACTCTTTTTATTTTCAGGCTTGTTGTTCTTTTCTTACACATAGAGCGGAGTTTATTGGGTTGGATTGAGATATTATTGATATTGATTATGAAATAATTATACTTGTAACGATATTTTCTTGTATTAAAGCGCATTCAAAAGTAATGGTAGTCATAGATTATCATTAATGAGAATTTTATTTAGATAGTCATAACTTTAATAAGAAAAATAATAATTTTAAAAAGCAACTGCAATTTGAATTTTTTATTTATGTTGGTTTTAAATGCAATTCCAAAAATATATCAAACTAAATATGTTTTGAAATACTGATTCAATGGATCAAATCAACACATATCAGATTATCAATGAATAAATAAGCTAAATTTTTTTTCCAACAAATTATACTAGAGCAGGTCAAATCAGAGTTAAGATTTTTGATACATTAAGAGCCCTACCGTGTGGTAAGCCTTTTCATGTATTTAAAAAAGGTTCAAGGTAGATACTAATATATGTCCAAAGAGCCCCCAAATACATACTGAAATAATAAATTGTAGATTTTAATAATCTGCTTTTGTGATTATTTGTAGAGCTGAGTTAAGAACAGAAATCGGCCCTAAAATTGTACTAAAAATTGACCAAATTATACCGATTGAGTTACATTAACTGTTTCGACGTATGTGGTGATTATTTTAGAATAATTGAAAAACCGCATATGTGGTTTGGATGTAGTTTTGACTATGTTAATTGATTTTAAAACCTAAATCGAATTAAAATGAAACAACACCAAACCAACTACAAACGGTGTTATGTACGATTTTAGAATTGACGGTTTCATGTACGGTTTAAATTTCCAACTGCACCATGTTCTATGTTAATTATTTGATAACAACCACCGGCATAACTAATGTACCATAAATAATAAATTGTGGATTTTGATAGGGAAATTGATATTTTCACATATAAAAATGATAATTTCACATGAGCCTATCTCACATGGATATAAAAGTATGACTCACTAATTATTTGTGTGAGAGAGACTATATAAAAATATCATTTTTTACGTAAAAATATCAATCCCCTTTTTATAATCTCCTTTTGTGATTATGTGCTCATAAATGTGACCTACTCCTAACCCTCTATATATAAACAGAGAATTGAAACAGCTATTATTTCAATCAAAACAAATGAATTATCTCATGGAAAGAATTTTGTCTCTCCTCATCGTAGCATTTTACCTTTCTAGTACTACATATGCTTCTTGCGTTGTAAGCGACAAATATACTGTTCGTATTGATAATGAAATTCCTAACGACAGTATCCGTCTGCAATGCAAATCAAAAGATAATGATTTAGGCGATCGTACCCTTCCTTCCAAAGATCATTTTAGCTGGACATTCTGTGAAAATTTCTTTCACACTACGCTTTACTTCTGCCATTTCTATTGGAAATCGAAGCAGCAAACGTTTGATGTTTTTAATGAAAGCATGGGAAGTCAATGTGATTTCCCTGGATTGAGTAGTCATGGGCATTGCCAGTGGGTAGTAAGGTCCGACGGATTTTATTTTTACAACTTCAACTCTAGGTCATTGATCAAGAAATATGATTGGAGTTAGTTCATAAGCAGGACTAATGAGTATAATAATGTAGCAGAAACAATAAATTGTGATTGTGTTCGTATAATGGCTATTTCCAGTGGAAATTTTGTCAAAATTTCTTCCAAACCACACTTTTCTTCTGCCATTTCTACCGGGAATCGAAGCAAAAAGTCGACTCCAATCGTTTTTAATAAAACGATGAGAGACCGAATGTTTCTTTGGATATATTAAGCACTGCAAGTGGGTTTTTAAGCCTGATGGAATTTTTTTACTACAACTTCAACAGTAGTTCATTGATCAAACAATATGATTGGCGTTAGGTAGGTAAGAGATTATTTAAGAGACTATATAAGCATTCCCTCCTTGTGATAATAAAAAGTTTATGCATATGTATTTTTTATATTTTCGCATAATTCCCAAAAAATATCAAATGAAGAGAGAAGACCGCATAGAAAAATCAAACACGTAAAAATATCACAATGTTACGTGTACAAAGCAAAATTCGAAAAGCCGTCACAAATAGAGCAATCTGCAATATCTTCAGAAATAAGTTGATAGCACGACCGACCTAAAGCCTCCTAGCTCACAGTAGAACTGCATCTACTCTCCCCGAGTGGAAGGTCATATGGGGTCTTTTTCCACATTAAAATGTGCAGAGACATGATACTAAGAACCTGTCTGATTTTGACCCTATCATCATAAAGAAAGATGCAGAGAAATTCAAGGAGCAGAGGATGGTGCATGGATCAATGCTTACTTTTTTCCTACTCATCAAAGGAACCTCCTCAGTTATTGCTTTTTATTAACACCAACAGTAGATCTTTAATCGATCACACGAGATCTCAAGCTCCTGCATAGTTCTCTAGTAAATTTCGGATGCAAATTGGATGCAGTATTACTAGGTTGGTTCCTTGAAAAGTTAGTTTAAACCCAGGGATGGAATCTGATGATGCCTATGACTTAAATTCGTTGCTTAAATTATGTTCTTGTCATGTAACATGCCCAAGTAGTTGGACTTCAAAGCTAGCTAAGTTAAGCTGCAAGAATTACAAGATTTAGGAAACACATGAAGATGGAAAGAGACTTTTAATTCAACCGGTCTCAATTAATGTTCTTCTTAAAGTTAAATGTTATTGGGTAGAATTATCACCAATATAACTGGCAATTTATGGCATAAGTTTGACCAATTAGGAAGGAAGTTAATAGACATAAAATTCATGCATTTTATTATCGATTATTGTCCTTTATTCTTATTAATATAAGTAAAAGTTTTAATTTATTTTGATTTAGTATTTTGTTATCATACAAAGTAAATCTTGTTGTGCAAGTCAAGTTAATGTTTCATATTCTGAACTGATACCAATATGTGCAGGCAGTAAGGAGATGTTTGGAAGGAAGCAAGTTTCAACTATTTAAATATCCAGTGACATAGTTTGAGATAAAGAAAGAAGAAAATAATTACTTGTTATGTGTGTTACGTATGGATTTGGACTCCTAGATTATTTTTTTGCAACTATCATCAGGCAACTGGGCATTCAACTGAAATTTGTTGGTATTTAAAGGATCTTATAGAAAAGAATGTCCAAAAGGGTTATCTAATGCGTTGTAGAATGGGAGGCCCTAGCTCAAGGTCAATCTCAAGAAGAACATCGAGATGAAGGTAGGGATGACAGGGCGAGGAGGGTGATTGACGTTATTTCGGGAGGATCTACTAAAAGGAAGTCTGGGAAAAAGCGTCGATTTGATTCAGACACGGTAATGACAGTATCAGAACAGACAGTTAAGATGGAAAGGTCTTTTCCCAAGACAGTGATCTCCTTCTCCGATGAGTACCTTCTCCAATGAGTACTGCCCTCCTGATGCAGTGGAACCACATGAAAGGGCTCTAGTTATTACAGCATAAGTCGACCCGATGGACATGAAAAGAATTATGATAAATAATGGGTCATCTGTGGACGTGTTGTATAGCCATGCCTATCAACGGATCGATTTGGATGGAGTAAAGATGGAGGTTGGCCAGGAGTCCCCTTTGTATGAGTTTGGGAATGAGCCAGTACACTTGGTTGATACAATAGAGCTGCCAGTGATCTTCGACACAGCTCCCCAGCAGATGTAGATCAAGATAAAAATAATTTGTAGTTCAAGTCGATTCTGCATATAATGCTATTTTGGGTCGTACCACTTTGTCTTCCCTATATGCTATTACGTCAATCCCTCACTTTAAAATGAAGTTTCTTACACCAAATGGGATCGGCGAGGTAAAAGGAGATTTGGACATTGCTAAGAGATGCTACCGCTATACTCTTACATCATCAGCTGTTAGAGTCAGCAAGTAGAAGCATACGACGATGGTAGATATGGAACCCTTTACTAAATGAGTTACTGAGTTGATGGCATTGCTTGCTGAGGAGATAGAGGATATTGAACTGATATCGAGAAATGCAGTAAAGACAGTGAAGATCAGCGCTAGATTGGATGCAACTGTGAGGATTGGATTAATTGGACTGCTTCGGATGTATGTCAATATCTTTGCTTAGACGACCCACGATATGCTTCGTATAGCAGAAGATGTTATGGTTCATAGGTTATCTGTGGATCCTGAAAGATAACTAGTCCATCAGAAAAGGCGTATCTTTGCTCCAGAACGACAGAAGGTGATCGATGAGAAAATTGTCAAACTTCTAGAGGTTGAAGTGATATTTGAGATTGAGTACCCAAAGTAGCTGGCGAATGTAGTTCTGGTCATAAAATAAAATGGGAAGTGAAATGTCTACATAGACTACACAGATTTAAACAAGGCAAGCCCAAAGGACTTCTACCAGCTCCCTTATATAGATCAGCTTATTGATGCGACATCGGGGCATGCTCTGTTGAGTTTTTTGGATGCCTTTTCAGAATACAATTAGATTTTAATGCATAAGCAGGATATCCCGAAGACGACTTTTATCACCTATAAAGCAATATATGCATATAGGAGGATGTCATTCGGTCTGATCAATGTTAGAACCACATATCAAAGGATGACAAATAAGGTGTTTCAAAAGTAGATCAGCAAAAACATGGAGGTGTATATGGATGACATGATTGTCAAGAGTATGAGGGTTCGTGACCACCTGTAGGACTTGAATGAGTGTTTTTAGACGATCAGACACTACAATATGTGCCTCAATCCCACAAAGTGTACTTTCGGATTAGGTTCCGAAAAGTTTATTGTGTATAACAAGAGGGGGATTGAGTCCAACCAGGAAAAAATTAGGGAAATTCTAAACATGAAGTCACTTCAATCTTTTAAGGATGTTCAGAGGTTGATGGGTCGGGTGGCTGCTTTACGACGTTTCACGTCTAAGTCAGTAGAACGATATCTTACATTCTTTAATACATTGAAAGGCCCAAAACTGATAAGACCTTCTAGTAGACGTCGGAGTGTGAGGATGTATTTTAGGGGATAAAAAGGTACTTATCTTTGGCTCCACTATTACAAAAACCATTACTGTTCGAACCTTTATATTTATCTTTGGCTGTTAGTTCATTAGCTGTTGGGGCAGTATTGGTTCAGAAGAAAGGAAGCAGATAGCGTCCAATGTACTATATAAGTCATGCTTTGAGGAACGTAAAAACAAGGTATCCGGACCTGGAGAAGTCTGCCTATGTATTAATGATTACTAGTAGGAAACTTTAGCATTACTTCCAAGGTCGGATCATGATGGTGTATACTGATTAGCCGTTAAAGAAGGTCTCACATAAGCCTGACACATTAGGTCGGATGGTTACTTGGGATGTTGAGCTGAGTTAGTTTGTCTTGGATTACTGACCTCAAATGGCGATTAAGGGGTAGGTGTTGACAGACTTTATAGTGGAGTGCCTGTTCACTGAAGAGGATTTGAAGCCCAATTTTGATTTGGACGTGGAGTTGATAACTAGGGGTAACATATTTCATCATTTTCTTAGACTTTGTATGTGGATGGTTTGTCGACTGTTGATGCTAGTGGAGTTAGAGTTATTTTAGCCAATTCGGAGGGGTTCAAGGTTCAACTGGTGATCAAATTCTTGCTTAGGGTTAGTAATAAAGAAGCCGAGTATAAAACCATATTAGTAGGGTTAAGGTTGGCCAGAAGCTTAGAGGTGCGTCACAATTTTCAGTGATTCATAGTTGGTTATTAAGCAGATTCAAGGTGAGTATGAGACTCGGGGGGCAAGGATTACACAGTATTTGTTTGAGGTCAAAATGCTGCTTCAGTGCTTTGAGTCCTATTATCTCCAAGGCATAAAACGGAATGATAATACCATAGTTGATGCACTTTCCAAGTTAGCTGTTATACATATGGAAACTTTCAGAGGATTTATTTATCTTGAGGTGTCGAAGGAACCAAGTATTTTGAAAAAGGAGTTGATGCCGACGAAGAGGTCGAATTGTTAGCTTACACCTTATCTAGAGTATCTCAGTGAGGAAAAGTTGCATTCGGACAAGTTGTTGGCAAATCGGATAAGGTACCGAAGTGCTTACTTCTACCTAATTGATGAAGATCTATATCGGTGCGCTTATTTTTCCCCATAATTGAAGTGTTTGGCTCCATCTGAAGTATCATATGCACTTCGGGGGTGCATGAGGATATCTATGGTGATCACATAGGAGCAAAATCAATAGCCTATAAGTTGATTAGGCAGGGATATTACTGGCCGACTATGTTCCAAAAAACGAAGGAATTTATGTAGAAGTGTCTGAAGTGCCAGTTGAACAGCCCTATTCCACATCAACCCCCTGAAGAGTTATCATGGGTGATGTCCCCGATACCATTTATTGTGTGGGGAATTGATTTATTATGGCTCATGCCTAAAGTCAAGGGGCATGTTGTATATCTGGGGGTGGCTATCGACTACATGACCAAGTGGATGGAGGTAAAACCATTTTGGCATATAACCGAGCATGACTGTATTCAATTTCTTAAAGAGTTGGTGGTCTTTCAATTTAGGATTCCTATGATTTTGGTATCGGACAACGGACTGCAGTTGGTAGGGGCTAAGTTCGAGCAATTCTTGGCTGACTTGGGTATTCAACATCGGACGATGTCGGTGGCACATCCTCAAGTAAATGGTCAGGTGGAGGTTACCAATAAAACTTTGCTTAATGAGATTAAAATGAGATTAGATGAAGCTAAGGGCAGATGGCTTGAGGAGCTACACAGTGTACTTTGGGCGCATCAGACTACTCCTCGGTCCACAACGGGAGACTCTCATTTTTGTTTGGCGTATGGTACAAAGGTTTTAATTCTGGTGGAGATTGGATCCCCTTCGTTCAGGGTGGTGAATTTTAGAGAAGCTTACAATGATAAGGGTATTTGCCTCAACTTAGACTTATTGGATGAAGTTCGGGATGCGACTATTTTGAAATTGGCTATCTATCTACAAAAAACTACTCGAAACTACAATAAAAGGATAAGACAGAGAAGGTTTGAAGTTAGAGATTTAGCACTTTAAGAAGCAGATGCCTCAACTCCTCAAGATACAAGAAAGTTGATACCAAATTGGGAAGGACCATATAAAGTCATTGAAGTATTGAAGCCTGGTATTTATCAACTTCAGGATATAACAAGTTTCAGGATATAGCAGGTTCAAAGTTAAAGAATTTTTGGCATGCAAGTAAATTGAGAAAGTATTATCAGGAGTAGGTTATTATTTTTGTATAAGTTAATCATTTATTGTAATAGTTAAATATATGCATCCATTTAGTTGTATGAAATAGATATCAATAAAAAGGAGTTTTTTCATTCATTCAATGAAATATTTACAATATTTAGAGTTCATCTATTACAATTTTATGATAAAAGGAAAAAGAAATACAAGTCAATTCATCTTTGGATTCATTGTCGTCAGAGAAGCCTAAACTAGTAGGGTCGGTACCAGCTGCTTTTATCTTGGACTTTGCAGTTTGATATCATTTCCCGTACTCAACTAGGACATTCTCCATCAGCTCGTCGGAGGTTCAATACTCAGTGATAATTTGTTGATGATGTTCGGGAGTTATGGTTTTAGCTTGTTCTTTGAGTTGTTCGTTCTCTTTTTCCAGTTGGCTAACTGTTCTAATGGCGTTTTAGTTGAGTTCACATTATTTCTGAAGTTATTTGGTGATGTTTTCGGCTTGTTCTTATTTCTTTATTTGTTGTTGAAGTTGGTTGAGCTGGTTTCGGAGTTCGATGTTTTCCTTTTGAAGTTCGTCATGTTCTTTGGTGAGTTGGTTTTTAGTTATAACTGCATTGGGCAGTTGGATTTGAAGGGTGTTGTTGTAGGCTTTGAGGTCTTCGATTTGGGTGTTGAGGTCAAATTTTTCTTGTTCGGTGCTAGAAAGTGTAGTTTTTAGTTCTTCATTTTGTTGGGCGTAGTTGGAGTCATTCTTCTTTAGCAGTTTTAAATTTGGTCTTCCAAGAATTGATGAGCTTATTAGAGCCAATGCCTAACATCTCGATTTGTAAAAGTCTACTGAAAGATGCGAGGAACTACAAGAAGAGAGAAAGGTTGCTAAGTAATAAATTAAGTTAGAAAAACTTAAAATGTATTATATGAAAAAAAAAATTGGGATTACTTACTCGACCCTGATGGATGGTTGAACCGAGGAGAAGTTCTATGTTGGTGTAGTTATTATAGGTTGTGACATCTATGGGCAAGTTGAAAAAGTTAAACAATTTAAGGGGGAGGTCATCGTTTTTAGGGTCTTTGGGCCAAAAGGTGAAGAATTGAATTATTGCTGAAGTGCTTCGACTCTGGCACATTGAAGAGGGTCAGTGGAGGTGGTGGTGGCTTAAGTTGTTGGAACTTGTGCCAAGGGAGGCTAGAGAGTTGGTTTTACTTCAGATGCAATTCAAATGTTGTGGGAGTTAAGGATGGTGGGATTATTGTGATATCGAGTTCAGTTTGGGTTTCGAATTGAAGTTTGGGTGATGGCGAAGGTGGTTCAGATTGTACTTCGGAAGGGGGTTTAGGAGGGTGTTCATCAGAGGTCGGTGTGGTTGTTAGAGGGGGCTCTGGTTTGGTTTTATAGGAAGCTTTGACTAATTTTTGGAGATTCTTTTTTAAAAGTTTCTATTTCTCTTCGTCAGAAAATTCAAAGACGTCCTATTTCTTTTTTAGTGATATTTTAAAAGGTTTAAAAGGTTTGGAGGTCGGTGTGCTGTGTTCAGTGGATTCAGTGGTGGGGTTGTTCAAAAAGGTGAGGGGGCTTCAGTGGTATCAGAGGTTAGTGATTTTATGAATGGTACGCTTTGAAGGGTTCGATTAGTATATGAGGAGGTTCGAAGGTTGTGATGAAGGGTTCGACGATGAGAGGTTTTGAAGATTGGGGAGGTGCGAAGAGTTCGTGGGCTTTGGCGAGGTGTTCAAGAGGTAGAGTTATGGATAAGATGGATTGGGGACTAACGATCACTACTGAAAATAAAGGTGGAGATAGAAATTACATTACCAATATGAAAATTAAATAAAGGAAATTAAATATGTGAAGAATGAGTTTGGGAACTTACATCAGCGATCAAATATCAACTGACGATTGGAGAGGAGGTCTTGTGACCAAGGCGTGTTAGGCATGTTGGCGTAAAATGCTTTGAATACTTCTTCCTCAAGGTCAAGCATGTGGTCGAACCCAAAGGTAGTTGAAATGGGCTCTCCCCGGGTCAGAATCAGATGAGTGTTTGGTTCTCAGATAAAAATCCAATATGGATGCCACCCCTTGTTGCCACTAGCTAGGGGTGATCATCTATACTTTCTGGTTTGAAAGTTTTGTCAACTGGTGGAAGCTGGGCTCTTTCAATCGGCTGTGTTGAAGAAGGCAAAAAGAAGGTCCATGGAAGGGGTGATGTTTTGTTCTTTACAAAAAAACAATGAAGCATACCAGGTGAATGTAGGAATTAGGCACTAGTTGGGAGAACCCGATGCATATAAAGTAAAGAAAAGAAGAAATTAATTCTCGAAGGGGGAATCTGATGCCATAATTAAGGGCGTACATCGGTACGGCAATATAGCCATCATTGAGGCACCAATACATTTTTTCATGAGGTTTGGTAGCTTTGAGGATATATTCATCGAGGAATTGATATAAGTGGCAGATATCGTCAAGATGACAGGAGTCGGTGTTGGATTTTGTATTGACTGTGGTGTAATCAATTTCAGATTCATATCTTTCAAGGTTTTCTGATTCTAATTCTTGGGTTGTTTTGGGAGGAAAGTTTGGAGGAGATGAAGATTGGGATTTGGAGGAGGTTTTGGCCATGGGTAATGGGTGAATGGAAGTTTTACGATGGAAAAATGACCGGAGAAGAAAGGAAGATGCCGAAAAGACTTTTTTGCACACAGAGAGAAATGATAAGATAGCTGAAACGGTTTGATGGAAGTAATTTGAAATGAAGGGATTGTGCCTGTTTTGGGGTTTAATGATGGGTGCGAGTTTTAGGGGTGGTTGTTTTAAAGTGATGCAATAAAATTTATGAAGATGTATGTATATTGCCATTTTTTTCTACTGATACAGTGATGAAGAATGAGCAGTTATTTTTAATTACTCTCCTATTATAAATTTTTTATAATAAGATAGTGGGAGACAATGTTGGGATATAATTTTCTGAGGCCCGATTCGGGTGCAAGCCTAAATTATCTTTATATTTGTGACTTGGTTCAGGTGCAGATCCATAATTAATATTGCATGTTGGGCCCGGTACTGAAGTTGGCCCACTGCAGTATATTTTTTGGCTGCTTATGATTCTAGAAGTGTCAATGTCCATATTTATTTATGATTGTGTGACGCCCCCCCAAATCTAGGCCCACACAACCCAAACTTGAGTCGTCAAAAGACTACAACAAAATTATTACAACAAAGCACAACGTACAACAATACAGTGTATAATAATACACAACTAAGTCTTCACTATTATTGCCACACTATTTTACAACACGTGAAGGCTACGACAGCTATTCCTCAGACTCTCACTCCATTTCCCGGCTAGACCCTGTTACGTTTTCATCTCCTGTAATGGAACGAAAGAAATGGTGAGCTCAAATAGCCCAGTAAGAAATATCATGACTAAGATAATGACGAATGAATTATCATTAGTCTTCAACAGTTGAGTTCTGAATACAATAGACTACAAGGTTTATATCAAAAACTGTAGTTAAATTCTTAAACAACGTTCAGATCAATAATAGCAGCTGAATGAGCAATCTATTATAAGAATAATGCAGACCATAATGTCCACTCGCTTCTCTTTTTAGTAAAAACATCATCAACTTTTATCATCTGAAATACCATTAGTCATGATAATAAAAATTCACAGTTCCTGGTCATAATCATGCAAATCAACAATTCATCTTTGCACTACGGGCCAAAGATATTCAATAAAGCACCAACGGTCATGATTATACCAGATTCAGCCTTTGGTCATAATCATACCAACCAACAGTTCATCTTTGCACTACGGGCCAAAGAGAACATTAACCACGTGCCATAAAAGACACCGAACAGATGTATCGCCTTTAACCTAGTATATCACCTTTAACCTATCATCTGTTCAACAATTATATCACATCTGTGCCCCCGGCCACAGATATTCACAACAACTTGATTCTTGATGATTAATACAAATAACAGTGATACAAATGATGAACAGAAGAACAGGATAAACAATAAGTATCAGAAGTTTAATTTGTGCAGATTCAAATAATGTCCAAATTGCCAACATGATGTGGAGTGAAATTTAAAAATGATATTCAAGATCCACAGTTCAGAATAACGGTTACAGTTCAATAGAAAGGTTCAGAAAATAGGAAGGTTCAGTTGAAATAATGAAGTTCAACTATTATGGAACATATAATATTTCCAGGAATTATAGAAGCAATAGTTCCATAATAAGTTTCGATTTAGGTGTATGAAAAAAAAAAATATCCATTACCGTAGCAGGTTTGATTAACAAAAGGTGAAGGGAATTAATATCCCTTACCATAGTAAGTTTGAATAATGGAAGATGAAAAAGATGGTATCCCTTATGAGTATAAAGGAAAATGATATCACTTACGAATATGGAATAAAAATGTCATGTGATAATTCGTGTAGACAAATTATTTCCACACGAGACAAATAAAAAGGGTTATTCACCAACAGGCGGTAATCCGCGCCGTAAGGTTATTCCCATCAACTTGAATACGAATAGTTATTCACCAAACAGGCGATAATCCGCGCCGTAAGGTTATTCCCATCAATTTGAATACGAAGAGTTATTCACCAAACAGGCGATAATCCGCGCCGTAAGGTTATTCCCATCAATTTGAATACGAAGAGTTATTCACCAAACAGGCGATAATCCGCGCCGTAAGGTTATTCCCAAAGATTAATAAGGAATGTATACAAAAGGTTATTCACCAACAGGCGGTAAACCGCGCCGTAAGGTTATTCCCACAATTTAATACATGGAAATAAATGGCACAAGAAAGAAACGATATTATTTTCGAGAATCAAAGAATGATAATCCCTTCAAGTAAGAAAGAAAATAATATCCATTTATGATGATGAAAAGAGTGATACCCCTTACCGTAGTAAGTTAGAATACGAAAGAAGATAATATTCCTTACAGTAGTAAGTTTAAGAGTATGAAAGAAAATGAAATCCTTTACCGTAGTAAGTTTAAGAGTGTGAAAAGAATGATACTGTGACGCCCCCAAATCTGGACCCACACAGCCCAAACTTGAGTCGTCAAAATACTACAACAAAATTATTACAACAAAGCACAACGTACAACAATACAGTGTATAATAATACACAACTAAGTCTTCACTATTATTGCCACACTATTTTACAAAACGTGAAGACTATGATAACTATTCCTTGGACCCTCACTCCATTCCCCGGCTAGACCCTGTTATGTTTTCATCTCCTGTTGAAAAACAATGGAACAAAAGAAAGGGTGAGCTCAAATAGCCCAGTAAAGAATATCATGACTAAGATAATGACGAATAAATTATCATTAGTCTTCAACAGTTGAGTTCTTGATAGAATACAATAGACTACAAGGTTTATATCAAAAACTGCAGTTAAATTCTTAAACAACGTTCAGATCAATAATAGCAGCGGAATGAGTAATCTATTCGAAGAATAATGCAGACTATAATGTCCACTCGGTTCTCTTTTTAGGAAAAACATCATCAACTTTTATCATCTGAAATATCATTAGTCAAGATAATACAAATTCACAGTTCCTGATCATAATCATGCAGATCAACAGTTCATCTTTGCACTACGGGCCAAAGACATTCAATATAACACCAACGGTCATGATTATACCAGATTCAGCCTTTGGTCATAATCATACCAAACAACAGTTCATCTTTGCACTACGGGCCAAAGAGAACATTCACCACGTGCCATAAAAGACATCGAACAGATGTATCGCCTTTAACCTATTATATCGCCTTTAACCTATCATCTGTTCAACAAATATATCACATCTGTGCCCCCGGCCACAGATATTCACAACAGCTTGATTTTTGGATGATTAGAATGATATAAATGATGAACAGAAGAAATAGGATAACAATAAGTATCGGAAGTTTACTTTGTACAGATTCAAATAATGTCCAAATTGTCAACATGATGTGGAGTGAAATTTAAAAATGATATTCAAGATCCACAGTTCAGAATAACGGTTACAATTCAATAGAAAGGTTCACATAAATAGGAAGGTTCAGTTGAAATAATGAAGTTCAACTATTATGGAACATATAATATTTTCAGGAATTATAGAAGCAATAGTTCCATAATAAATTTCGATTTAGGAGTATGAAAGAAAATAATATCCCTTACCGTAGCAGGTTTGATTAACAAAAGGTGAAGGAAATTAATACAAAGGGTTATTCACCAACAGGCGGCAATCCGCTCCGTAAGGTTATTCCCACAATTTAATAGAATTTGAGTACAAAGAGTTATTCACTAAACAGGCGGCAATCCGCTCCGTAAGGTTATTCCCACAATTTAATAGAATTTGAGTACAAAGAGTTATTCACCAAACAGGCGGCAATCCGCTCCGTAAGGTTATTCTCAGAGATTAATAATGAATGAATACGAAAGGTTATTCACCAACAGGCGGCAATCCGCTCCGTAAGGTTATTCCCACAATTTAATACATGGAAATAAAAGGCACGTCTTATGAGTAAGGAAGAAACAATATTATTATCGAGAATCAAATAATGATAATCCCTTACCATAGTATGTTTGAATAATGGAAGATGAAAAAGATGGTATCCCTTACCTCAACACGTGACTGGATATTGATTTAAATGAGGTTGATTAACTTGAACAGTACACGTATACTTATAGATCTTCACAAATACTCAAGATGACTTAAGCACACTTAGAGAGAACTTTCACAAGAAGTATTTAGAGAGAGAAAGAAAGAACAAGTAAGGAAGTTTATGAAAAATCCTTAAGTTAAGGCTTCTATTTATAGCCAAAAATCTTATCATTCATTTAATCTAAACCATTCATTTAAAGATCATCTTTTAATCTACACCATCCATTTCAAATATTATATTATCTTTAATCTACACCATTCATTTCATATCACCTAATAATCACCTAACTTTATATTATAAACAAATCAATTTAATTATTCAACAATAATTCACACTTTAATCTACACCATTCATTTCATATCACCTAATAATCACCTAACTTTATATTATAAACAAATCAATTCAATTATTCAACAATAATTCACACTTTAATCTACACCATTCATTTCATATCACCTAATAATCACCTAACTTTATATTATAAACAAATAACTTTATCAATTCAATTATTATGACTAATTGTTATAAATACAGTATAGTTAGCTCTTAGATATCAAGTCAATAAATTAATGAAATACAACTGTTTAAATAACATCATAATAGAGATAACAATAATGTAAAATAAAGCATACGTTACTGTGTAATGACAATTATTGATTCAATAATGTGAAATACTGTGTAACAATAATTATTGAATTGATAATATAAAATATTATGCAGTGACAATTATCGATGAAATGATGCGTAACAGTTACGGTGTCAATTATCAGACCAATAATATGAGACACTATGCAATACCGTGTGTTACTGTAGAGTACCGTGTGCTACAGAAAATACCATAAACTACCGTATGCTACTATTCTTTTATCACCGGTATTTTAACAGTTCCGTTGACTATTTTTATTTAAAAAGGTTACTTCTGTCGTTTTCTATATCCGACAAATATTCCGTTGTGGGGTCCACCAATAATTTATTATTTCGGCGCCGTCGTACGGCACGAATATTCCCCGACCAAACGAATATTCCCCGACAAAGCGAATATTGTCCGACAAAATAAAATTTGCACATAACATCCTTAACTTTTAACTTTATCGATTTAACCACTTACTGTTTAAAAAAAATATCTATATGAAGAAAAATTAAATTTTGTATTTCATAAAATTCGGGGTCTTACAGATACCCCTTACCGTAGTAAGTTTCAATAATAGAATATGAAAGAAGATGATGTTCCTTACAAGTAAGAAGAAAATGACATTTCTTACCGCAATAAATTTAAGAGTGTGAAAAGATTGATATTCTTTACCTTAACACGTGACTGGATATTGATTTAAATGAGATTGATCAACCTATATATTTTTAATATAAATTAGTAATTACCACATATAAATTTCAAAGTGTATGATAACTCGTATATTATGAACTATCAAAATTATATATATTTAACATAATTTTTGTAGTATAAAATACCAACTTTAAAATAGTTTTAAAAATAATATTCCAAAATAAATCTTCCAAAGAAAGCTTTTAAAAATGAATCTTCTCAAAGAAGAGTCTTCTAAAGGAAGATTTGTGAATACCGTGAAAAATAGGAATTTATAAAATTACTACTCTTTAATAAAAGACTTACTTGAAAAATTCCTGCACTCCTTTTGGCTTTCAAACACTCAAAATAGCCTTACTATTCTCAGAGAAAACTCATAAAATTCTTATAGAAAAATTTTATGTTTTAGGTGTGATTTTTCTATTCAGCTGAACAAGCTATTTATAGGAGAAAAGAGGTTACTATGCGTGGTAGGTGAACTAAAAAAAAAAATTCAGCAGAGGCTGCGCAAACGTTTTTAAAAATTTTCAATACTTGCACAGTAACTTTAAAATTTTCAAAAAGTGAACAGTAACTTTTGTCGGCAGATGAACAGTAACTTCCCCGAGATGAACAGTAACTTCCGTCAGTGAATAGTAACTTTTCCGGGAATGAATAGTAAATTCCGGGAGTGAATAGTAACTTTTGAAAAATAAATTTTTTTATTTTTCCTGTGGGTCCAACATATAAAATGAAATAATGCTACAACAATAATGTAATAAACACGTTACAGATTATTATTAATTTAATAATATAAATTACAGTATATTTGCAACTGTGACAATTATTAGGTTCAATAATTTTAAAAACAGTGCAACAACAATTATTGACTCAATGATATAAAATACAGTGTAATGACAATTATTAAATCAATAATGCAAAATACTGTGTAACAACAATTATTGAATTGATAACATAAAATATTATGCAGTGACAATTATTGATGAAATGATGCGTAACAGTTACGGTGTCAATTATCAGAACAATAGTATGAGACACTGTGCAATACCGCGTGCTACTGTAGAGTACCGTGTGCTACAGAAAATACCATAAATTACCGTATGCTACTATTCTTTTATCACCGGTATTTTAACAGTTAACACCGTTGACTATTTTTATTTAAAAAGGTTACTTCTGTCGTTTTCTATATCCGACAAATATTCCGTTGTAGGGTCCACAAATAATTTGTTATTTCGGCGCCGTCGTACGGCCCGAATATTCCCCGACAAAACGAATATTGTCCGTCAAAATAAAATTTGCATATAACATCCTTAACTTTCAATTTCGTCAATTTAACCACTTACTGTTTCATGAAAAATATATAAAGAAAAATTAAATTTTATATTTCATAAAATTCGGGGTCTTACATATTGGGTTTCCTGATTTTGGAGGGACAAACGAGATTTAATTTATTAAGGACTGAAAAGGGGATTCTGTTTAGGACTTCCACTTCTAATAGGTTTCGGGAGTGCATAACATCTATAAATACAGCTATAAGTGAGGATCACGATACATACTTAATTACACATACAAAATTTTATTATTTTCTAGCAATTTACATCCCTCCATTGTTATTGCTTTTGGCCTTTACTGATTCTCACACCAGAGTTATCCCCCGATAACTCAAGCCGTCAAGTTTTTGGTGTGACTATTGTTTGTTCACTATGTAGGTTGTTGACTTTTTGGTGATTTGGGTTAGCTGACAAAATCAAGCATTAGCAGGTAGAATTATCATCAATATAACTGGCAATGTATGGCATAAATTTGACCAATTAGGAAGGAAGTTAATAGACATAAAATTCTTGCATTTTATTATCTCCATTATTGTACTTTATTCTGAATAGTATAAGTAAAAGTTTTAATTTATTTTGATTTAATATTTTGTTATCATATAGAGTAAATCTTGGTGTGCAAGTCAAGTTAATGTTTCAGATTCAGAACGGAGACCAATATGTGCAGGCAGTGAGGAGATAGTTGGAAGGAAGCATGTTTCAACTATTTAAACATCCGGTGACATAGTTTAAGATAAAGAAAGAATAAGAGATTTACTTGTTATGTGTGTTGCGTATGGATTCGGACTCCTAGATTATTTTTCTTGTTATTAATTTTTCATCTTTATTTAGTTTGATTATTGTTTTACTTTTAAAAATGGATATAAATTTTTAACTACTACTTAGACTTAATATCAGTAATAGGTCTAAAAAAATATCTAAAAATATCAAATTTAGATATTTGTAATGTACCCTGTCGAAGTAAGGAAGCATGGAATATATATTTGGTTTATGTTTAAATTTTTAGTAAACAAACTCATTACATTATTGATATTTTTTTGCCAAAATTTTATATATATTTTATTGCAAAAAGTGATTATTATTTATTATTGAGAAAAACATATAGTTGACGATTTTTTATATTAATAACTAAATTATATTTTGATATTTTAAATGTAATATTATAGATAATTTATTAACTAAATAATTAATACTTATTTTTAGACTAAAATTTAGAATCATATGGCTGGTGATTATATTATATTTATACTTAATAATATTATTACATTAATATTAGGAAAATACAATATTCATGGAGAAGGTATTTTCTCATAAAACTCACAAATAATAACAATAGAACCATATTTTATTTAAATAACAAAATCTTACTGAAATTGGAATAATTATATACTTATATTTTAATAATAGCAATATATTAAAATTAGGTAAGATGGTCATAGTAAGAAAATTATTTCTTTTAAAAAATATATTATCTTAAACTCGAAAAGAATATATTTATATTTTTAACTAATAAACTATATAGTTCGACTTAATATTTGAATCATTTGGTTATCGTAATATATTTATACTTTAATACAGTATTGATTTTATTTATTTATTATAATCTACCTTATATGGTTAGACCGAATTGGGATAACCAACCACGGCATTTGGTATTCACTCTTTGTATTCAATCTTTAGTTATCGAATCTTTATTGATTTGTCATATAGGAGGACTCTAGGTTAAAATTTACAACTTTTTGTGACATAAAAATAAATTCACAAATAAACGTTTCCCACCAAATCATTTCCTAGCATTTCCAGTGTTAACAATACTTACAAATCCTTACCTCAAAAACTCTCAATGACGAAGTGTAAGACACCAGGTTTTGGGACAACAATACAAGAATCGATGACAGTTAATTTGGGAAGGGAAATTAATGTCTTTAACCCCTAACCAAAACTAAAACCCACAATTTCTACATAGTTCAAACACAATTTTCATAAAGTATTTCTTTCTTCCTTTTGTCCCAAAAAAAAATTTCTTCCCTTAAATTACATAAATTCACAAAAAAATCACAAACTTTTAAAACTTTTCCATCTACCAACTAAACAAACTGATAAGGAGAGAAATGGGAGACCCTGTCCGCCATGAGATTAAGTTTTGAGGCAAGGAGAAAAAGTGTCGGTGGGGGAGAAATTAGAGTCGCCAAATGCGTGCTCAAGCAAAAACTGGACCTTGGAGTCCGAATCCGGATCCACATGCCTCATCCAGGTCGGGTGAGTTGGAGTAACGGGCGTAGGAGGAGGAACTAAAGATTGGATGAGATTGAGGTACGGGGATTTCCCCCTTTAATACCAAATTCTTGGTCATTGGCGAGAAGCTCATCAGATTGGAAAGCTAAAGGTTTTGTAATTATCAAAGAAAATAAATTGCTAGGTTCAACAAGAAGCATGATTTGGGATTTCTCATTTTTGAATAGTGGATGTAGTGGTAAGACAGTATGCTAATTGTCACAAGGTCTAAGATTTGCACTAAATTTTCTGCATCAATTGTTCTACTTGTGATGCACTGGTCTGTCACCAAACCAGTCAGCAGCGTTCACACACAATCACTCATACTTTTTTATGTAATTGATAGTCAATACACAAGCCACACACTCACTCAAAGTCATAATTTACAAGACAACGTCTCAACCTTTTAATTTCACTTTTAATACTAAGGATACACCTACTAAAGTCTTGCAAGACTCGTACAAAATTGTTTGTTATTCATAGCCCCAATAATGTATATAAATACATACAATATAAGCGTGTAGTTGATATCCCAAACTGTCTAGGACTTTCTAGTCAATGACCTTTTAGCATTCAAATTTAAATAATAAATTGCCTGACAACTGCTTATAATAGTCATGTCCAAATCAGCCACATTTTAAATTCAAATTTAAGACAAACTATCATTTGTTTGATGTTTTTTAAATGTATAACCGCCTGTAAATGCCACCAGCCCTGCTGTCCAACCCATTTAACCCAATGATGAGCATATTTTATACATTTATTTTCTTCAAAAATATATTTATTAATCTAATTTTATATTAATTTTATTTATTTTGGTGACAGGTACAAGTTAGAGAGCATGTAGAGAGCCCAAGAACTAAAAAGCCTAAAGGTGGATTCAATTGTCAGTCCATGTGAAGAAATAAGATGAGCGGCCCAAGAAGAAAAAGATTAGCCAAAAGAAATAAAAAATAAAGGATATAGAAGAAGAAAAGAGAAGTCAAAGGTTGGAGGATAAGTCAAAAAAGTAAAAAGATAAAGAGAAGGTGAGAGAAATTAGTTGAACCTCCAGCTTTATAAAAGGAACGCACAGCAGAAAATAAAAGGGATCATAGGAGCAAAGCAGCAACTCATCACGTTAGAAAAGAAAACGCAGCAGTAGCGGCGCTGCAATTACACTACGGCAACAGATTTTGAAGCAGAGTACCAGCTCAGCAAAAGAAGAAGAATCTGACGCAGTAACTGCACTGCAGAATAGAAAGAAACAGATCAGTTATAATATAATTATGGTTTATCACTTCTTAATCTTTGCTATTGTTTTAATACGCGTTGCTAAATTAGAATATGAGGTGTAGGATGAAACAATACTAAATATGTATGACTGAAATTCATTATTAATTTCTAAAGTGGTTTTAATGTTAATAATTTTTATTTATTTATTGTTTTAAATTAAGTTGTTTCATTCATAATATCAAGTATTTTAAATAGTTTCAATTAATTTAATTTAATCCGGATTGCGATTTAAACGTTGTAATTAAGAACTGAGATTATTTATTTTTCAAAATATTGGATACATATAATATTTTGGACTTATACATTAAACCTTGAAAATAAGAATTTACAAATAAAATAAAATAAAATTTTATGAACTTAAATGAAAATTTTTGAAAAAATATTAAATTGATTTTCAAATTGCTACTCCGAATTAATAATGAATAGTAAGACAAATATAATTAATATTGTGGATTCCGAACCCCAGAAGTTTTCTTCCATTAAGTTAGTTATTTAATTAGTATTGTTAATTTGATTTTAATTTTAATTATTTAAAAAAATCATTTTTCATTAACTAAATTAGAATTGAATAATTTAGATTTAATTAATTATTCAGTAATCCTCGTGGAATCGACCTCGTACTTTATATAAAACTATTTTACAATAGATTTATGCGCTTGCGAGTAATTTACAAAATTTAAGCACAACAAGTTTTTGACACAAGTTTTTTTTTTAAGCATAAGTTTTTTTTTTAGTTAGTCAGGTTCATTATTTTATTTTCCTTCGAGTACTAATGTTATTCTAACGTGTTCATGATTTTGTTTTGATAGAATGCAATGTGAAATCAACCAGGTGTAATCTTTCCTTTACTATTTGATTTTGTCACGTATTTTCTTTATATGTGGATTTATGCATGTGAATTTTGGGTTAGTATGTGAAGAAACATTGAGGACAATGCACGATTTAGGTACGGAGGGGAAGTTTTGCATTTTTTTTAGCTTTTTATTTATTTATTTATTTTTCTTCTTTTTTAGGAAATTTTAAGAAAAATTGAAAACTTAAAAATTTTATCAACTTTTTATGAGTTGAATTAATTCTAATAAGTGTCCATGGAGTAAAAACATAAGAAGGATTAAAAGATTTAAAACTCTTGAATCTTTGATAAGATACAAAATCTTAGTTTTGAACGCCATCTTGAATAAAATTAAAATTCATATGGATTTTTGCACTTCACGTTCGCACTAATTCTTAGTTGTGGGGTATAAACTGTAACGACCTCGAAATTCGACCAACCTTATTACCTTAAATTTTATGTTTATTAAACATTATTTCCTTAACGTCCAAATTTTGGTCCGTTAATAAATCTTTAATCACTTCATTTAATCCATTAATTGACTCTACAATCATCAATTACCATATTTTTCGGTATAATTTTTTTTTTCTTTTTCTCGATTATTGTATTAAAGTATTTTGATATTTAAGAACTTAATATCCCGATCCTAATCCCTGAATCGCAACATTTACTTTTTCTTTCTGTAATCAGTATCAAATAGCTCAATATTCAAAACTTTATATTCATACCAATTTTCTTGTTTCATAATTCAATTAGACATATATATATCATCTATCGTAACAATCATCTTGAATAATCACGATTTATAATTTAAGTCTATTCATTCTATCCGGATCCAACATTTATGTACATACAAAACATCAATATAAACT
Source organism: Hedera helix (assembly GCA_947179155.2). NCBI lineage: Eukaryota > Viridiplantae > Streptophyta > Magnoliopsida > Apiales > Araliaceae > Hedera > Hedera helix. Next base: position 21,975,420 of record OX359282.1, on the reverse strand, counting down.
TAGCAAATGTATTCACATTAAATTATGTTATTGAAAACATACAATAACATTAACTACCTTCTATGGTAATCCGTCTCTACATAATCTGATATTCTTGAAATTTATTTCTTAACCTGCAAAAATGTATATTATGCAAGTAATGAGCACAAAGGCTCAGCAAGTCTAACAGTTTATACTTTCATGCTACACATAGCACATAGCTTAACATGCTCTGTGTGTGTGTCATACATCATGTGAGGTGCTTCTATTATAGCAATATACCTCCCATCATTGCACAAAGTACACATAGTTGTCATATTATCCACAGATCACATAACACATAATTTATATGCATTTGAAACAAGAATTAAGATATCATACCAGACAACATTTAACATAAAAGTACTGAAGAACTTGCCTCGGTCCGTAGTTTACTAATAGTCGTAACTCGAACAAAAACGTATTGCACGACCTATAATTATTTTAAATATAGTCAGTTACAACAACAACATGTCAGTTTAGGTTAATAACATATACCGTACATGTCAATTGACATGCCGAATATAACCTAAGATGTCCGTTCTCTTGTGCTTATTTTCTGGTAATTTATCTCGATTCGTACATTAATGGTTTAATATTTAAAAGCTGTAAATATAATCCCAACATCACGTTCGTCCAATAAACCTTTTAAAGTCTCTAGAATATCATCCTAGACTTTTCAACCAATTTTCATAATTTCTGGATTACCCGACAAAATTTAGAAATTATTTATATATATAAAAACTATTATTTAATAGCTTTAAAAATATAAATAATCATTCAACATACTTTTGTATTCCCCAAATACCATCAATATTTTTCTTACATTATTATAAAAAAATTCACCAAATTTTGTAATTTTTCCAACATTCATAGAATTTTCCATGAATTTCCACTTATTTTTACATTAACTTTTAATAGCCTTAAAAATACAATAAATACTATACTCTTCAATAAATTACCAAACTTTTTCAAAATTTCTGGAATAACATAACAATAATGCTGTCCAGAAAAATTTCAACACAAAATATTTTTAGTAATTAAATTTTAATTTTTATGCATTGAAACTTCCGAAATTCACAGTAATTAGCACGTTTATCCGAAAATTATGAATCTTAAGTCCATTCCATACAAAATTTAATTCTCTACAACTTTGTAGAAGAAAATTTTTCCAGATTCTGCACCAAAATGAATAGACTCTGGACAGATTCACGTTTCACTGCGCTAAATCTTCCGAAATTCATAGAAATTAGCTCGTTTATCAAAAAATTACGAATTTTAAGTCCATGTCACATGAAATTTAATTCTCTACAACTTTGTAGAAGAAAATTTTCCAGATTCTGCTTCCAATAATTTCTATAATTTAATATTTTTAATCCAATTTTTTCCACAATAATTGCTCTAAACATCATATAATCCATAAATATACCGCCAAGAATTATCTATAATAATTATTCTAATTATTCACTAATTTTTCACAAAATTATTTCATTACTAAAAATATTAAAATAAATCAATTAAACTAATTTTATACCTTTCCAAAGCTTGAAAACTTTCCTTGGAGGCTTGTTCTACACCTTGGTGGCACCAATATTTTCCTCCATTTTGGTAGTGGTGGTGTACTTGTGAGTGGCGTGGATGGTGGTCAGAGAGAAAGAGGAAAATTTTTGTGTTTTTTTTTTTTAACCTTCTTTGATATATATATATATATATATATATATATATATATATATGTTTTATTTCCTTTCATTTACACAACTATTAGTCAAATTGGAGAAGCTCACACATCCGCCGACTTGCCCATGCCAATCACCGACTTAACCACTCTCGACGTTCCAAAATTACGAATGCATAACATTTTGATACAATACGTAATTATTTCGTGTAATAAATATTTTATATAATGTATATAAAATATTTATTTTATTTCACCAAAAATTATAACATGATTTATTATTAATATTTATACCCTTTTAAGGTACAATATTTGATAAATTTTGTACACGCATAATAACATGCATGTAATTATATGGGGTAATTTATACCTCCAAAATTCATAAAATAATTCATACGATATATATAAATTATTTTTCATACATTTTCACTTCATTACTTGGACAACATGTTACACTAACGTGTTCACGTTTCTGAAATATTATTCTCCATAAAAATCATAACAACTCCATTATACAATAAACATAATTTTAATAACTTAAAACATTCATTTTTCTAATTTATTTTCATTTCTTTACAATTTACACTAACTTCTTTATATAAATTATATAATTTAATATTATATAATTCATATATTTTCATTCTCCTTTCTTAAATAATTCTTAAATTCCTCCATAATTATCAATTAATTGTATAACAAAAATTATACATTTATTAACTCTCTCGTTAATTTAATTCTCTTATATAAATTATATAATTATTTCCCATTAATATTTTACTTTAATTTTCTTATATAAATTATATACTTTATTAGTATATAATTTATAAAATTACTTCCTCCTCTTAAATAATTTTAAACCTTCACCCTAATTATTGATTAATTATATAATCAAAATTTTTAATCTTACTAACTTCCTCATTAGCTTTTCATTAATTTTCGGATTAATTTAATTATTATTCCCTTTATTTCCATAATTAATGTAATTTATAATTATCAATTAGACATGCACATTTATATACAAATATTTCTATATACATATCTAAATCATATATCCCACATTACAGCATAACATCATGTAAATATAATTTTCGCATTTTCATAATAATTTTATTGTACAATTTATTGTACCTTTACATGAAATTTTTCTTATTCTTCATAAATTATTATTAGATAATTTATTTACTTTTCAATTATGTTAATTCAACATAATTTAATATCATCTTTATACAGATTCAATTTACCAATTAAATCTCTTCACATACTTAGATTACATAAACATATCAATCACAATTAATTTAAATAACATTAATAATTTTGTTATTTAAATTCTTATTTAATATTATTAAAATGATCTTGAAAATTTGGGTCCTCACATAAACTATGAGTCGAGTAATCTTAAAAAAAGAAAAAAAAAGGAAAAAAATAATAATGCAGAGAGATGGAGTGTAAAACGCGCTTGTTGTAAGAAAAGAAAAAAAAATGAAAAATAAATAAATATAAATACTGGTTCAATGTCCATCGAATAAAAAAAATCATATTGAAAAGTATGATGGATATAAGCATGGCTTGACTAGTCTATTTATGTGGCATTTGTTACTCGAGTTAGTAAGCCTTTAAGAGTGTCTTTAACACTCAGTGCCCTAAAGCCAACTGGTTTGGGAGTTATTGATCAAACGCTCGTTGCATGGGTAACTTTGAAAAGCCTAAGAAAAATAGACATTGCATAAGTCAGGAATAAGAAAAAAATGAAAAAAGTTAAAAAAAAAAATAAAAAAAACAAAAATGAGTTTACTTGATTTTCATGGTTAAAGTCCCTACTAAGAGTTATATCACATATACATACATGCATCACATGAAATTAAAGTTATGAAAGATGGTGTTTTAAATAAAGATGGAGTATTTTTGATAAGATGAAAGTGTGATTTTGAATTTGGTCATGCTTATGTGAAATGTCCATGATACTTAAGAAGTTTTCTTTCGATTTCATAATTGGTTAAATTCAAAAAGATTTTTTTTAAAAATTTTAATTTTGTGGGTATATTCACTGCAAACTCTCACGAGACAAAACTCGTCCACCTAAGGTAACCTTGAGGTTTAAAGGCATATAGTATACACTAAATACTATCGTGTTCCTTACGAAAAAGACTTAGATTTAGTTAAAATTTTATTTTACTTATTTGTTTTGTTTATTTTGGTTTTTCTTTTGCTTGAGGACTAGTAAAAATTTAGGTTTGGGGGTATTTGATGAGCATATATTTTATACATTTATTTTCTTCAAAAATAGATTTATTAGTCTAATTTTATATTTATTTTATTTATTTTGGAGACAGGTACAAGTTAGAGAGCATGTAGAGAGCCCAAGAATTAAAAAGCCTAACGATGGATTCAATTGTCAGTCCATGTGAAGAAATAAGATGAGCGGCCCAAGAAAGAAAAGATTAGCCGAAAGAAATAAAAAATAAAGGATATAGGAAAAGAAAAGAGAAGTCAAAGGTTAGAGGATAAGTCAAAAAGTAAAAAGATAAAAGCAAAGGTGAAAGAAATTAGTTGAACCTCCAGCTTTATAAAAGGAACGCACAGCTAAAAATAAAAGGGATCATAAGAGCAAAGCAGCAACTCATCACAGAAGAAAAGAAAACGCAGTAGTAGCGACGCTATAATTGTAACACAGCAGCAGATTTTGAAGCAGATTACCAGCTTAGCAATAGAAGAAGAATCTGACGCAGCAGTTGCAGTGCTGATTAGAAAGAAACATATCAGTTATAATATAATTATGGTTTATCACTTCTTAATCTCTGCTATTATTTTTAATATGCGTTGCTAAATTAGAATATGAGGTGTAGGATGAAACAATATTAATTATGTATGGCTGAAATTCATTATCAATTTCTAAAGTTGTTTTAATGTTAATAATTCTTATTTATTGATTGGTTTAAATTAAGTTATTTCATTCATAATATTACGTATTTTGAATAGTTTTAATTAATTTAATTTAATGTGGGATACGATTTAAACGTTATAATTTAGAATTTACAAATATATATATATATATATATATATATATATATATATATATATATATATATATATATATATATGAACTTAAATGATTTTTTTTGAAAAAGTATTGAATTAATTTTCAAATTGTTACTCCGAATTAATAATGAATAGTAAGACAAACATAGTTAATATTGTGCATTCCGAACCTCAGAACTTTTCTTCTATTGAGTTAGTTATTTAATTAGTATTGTTAATTTGATTTTAGTTTTAATTATTTAAAAAAAAATATTTTTCGTTAACTAGATTAGAATTAAATATAATTTAGATTTAATTAATTATTCAATAATTCTCGTGAGATCGACCTCGTACTTTGCATAAAACTATTTTACAATAGATTCGTGCGCTTGCTAGTATTTTACAAAATTTAATCACAATACTAAACATCTAAACCAACCCACAAAGTCAGTCCACATATTTATTATCTTAGCTCATGAATTGTGCCAACATGTGCCACAATGCCTTGCCAATCTAGCTAGCCCATACAAAATTCTAACTAAACAAAACACTTGCCCAAGGTGATGCCTACAAAAAAAAATAGCAAACATGCACTGTCCTTGCTCATTTATGCCCTATCTATTAATGAGTCTTTTTGATTTGATCCAAACTGTCAATTCGTATGCTAGCATTATTATTAGAGGAGCCAATAATACCCCAATGCTCCACACGCATAGGTCATGATGGCCTGGGTAGACATCACGTACCACCCCTCCCTTATAATAGACATTAGGAAAAATTTTAAACTATCACTAATGGATATTAGGTATGCTTGAGCAGTCATAATGTATACCACCTGAGTATACCCATTTAGCTAGTTGCCTTGCCACATGAGTCAAATGTTAAAGATGCTTTGTCCACACAAGTTGAGTGTTAAGGTCAAATGTTGGCATGTTGCCCAGCCATCCAGCATGTTGAGCTCATGTCAACCTACTAAGGGGCTAACAAACCAATCCCACTAGAAGAGCCTGAAGTCCTCGTCAAAGGGTATTTCTAGTAATCAGTAATTTGTTTCTCAAACTGCCACAAAGTAACATCTCATTCCCAATTAGCATCCACTTCAGCTTCACCTTTCTAATGAACCAGATAATCTCTCCTTCGATTCTTTTTACTCTAACCCTCAGTCTTATGAGCCAGAATCTTCTTAACATCCTTATTAAACTATTTTCTTATCATCGACACCTCTTAGCTTATTTTCAACCTACATCAAGTAACTCTTTCTAGAATGGCTTCAAATAACTTACATGAAAAGTCGGATGAACTTTTAATCGATCTAGAAGTTTTAACCTGTAAGCTACAACCTCAACTTTATTCATGACTTCAAAAGGACCGTTATATTTAGGTATTTATCCTCTATGTATAGACTTATTACTTATCTTCTTCTAAATATGTGGTGTCAATTTTAGCAACACCATATCTCTCACACTAAATTTAAGCGATCTTCAATGTGCATCAATATAACTTTTTCATTCGTATCACTGCCTTGTTTAGACTATTATGTGCTTTTTCATGCATCTCTATTTTGGACCTTACAAATCGATAAGCAACAGGACAATTTTCACACGTACGTTGTACAACCACATCATTCAGAGTCCTTGGCTAAAACCCCATGCAAAACTCAAAAGGGCTCATTCCTGTTGCAGGGGAACGATGCAAGTTGTAATAGAATTGCGTTGACCTTTACAATTCCAACCAGTTTTCCTAATTTGCAATCACATGCCGCAAATACTCTTTAAACAACCAATTTAACCTTTCTGTCTAACCATTTGTTTATGGATGATTTGCCGTACTAAACTTAAGTTTAGAACCAATAAATCCAAATAACTTTGTTCAAAATCTGCTGTATACTAAATATGCCGATAACTTATAATATCCTCTGATAATCTTAAATAATTCAAAATGTTCTTAAAGAACAAACCAACAGCAACATATGTTGTACCAGTATGTTGTAACATATGTGGTGTAAGGAACATACTACCTATTGTCCTTTACACACAACAAATCATCTTTAATCCAGTATTTTTGAACCAAGCCCGCCCTTCTGCATTTGTGCTCGAAGTTTCTTATGCACAACATCACTTTGGGACTGTTCTTTGATTTTACCTAGAAAATATGCCTCAACAATAGTTAGAGCAGCAACAAATTTCTGTATCACCTTCCTTCTTAATGCATCAGCTATTGAATTATGCCTAATTGGTTTATGTACCTAGATGAAATTAAATTTCGCCAGAAATTCTTGCCAACGTGCCTGTTTAGCAGTCAACTTCTTTTGAGTCTTGAAGTAAGTGTTGGCGACATTGTCAGTAACATCAACAAACTTCGTACCCAGCAAAGAGTGTTTCCAAGTCTCCAAATAATACACCACTAGAGTGATTTCTTTCTAATGAGTGTTGTATCGATGTTCAACATCCTTCAACTTTCGTCTTTCATAAACAACATGGCGATTCTCTTGCATAAGTAACCCTCCAATAACCTTATATGATGCATCGGTATGAACTTTAAAAGGAATCTTAAAGTCAAGAAGTCTCAACACCAGTTTAGATGACACTGCTTCCTTTAATTTATCAAAGACTTCTTAACATCCCGATGTCCATTCCTACTATTTATCCTTCTTAAAAAAGTCAGTTAAAGGAACCACCTTGTTAGAATAACCCTTGACAAACTTTCGATAATAATTAGTCAATCCAAAAAATGATCTCAAATTTGCAACTTTAATAGGAGCAGTCCATTTAATAATGGCTTGGACTTTTTTATTTGAACATGTCATTGGCTAACCCAATGCCAGAGGAACATTACTTTTGTCCTACAAAACTCACATTTTTTCTTCTTAACATATAATTGGTATTCCCTAAACTTCTGAAATACCAACTTAAGATGTTCAATATGATCATCTAGGATTTCAATGTATATCACAATATCATCCAAATATACTACAATAAATCTATCAAGATATTCATAAAATACATCGCTCAAAAGATTATAAAACGTAGCAGGGGCATCGTCAAAATAAACGACATTATAAGGAATTCATACAAACCATACCTTGTTACGCAAGTCATTTCGGCCTTATCACCAGTAGCAATCTTTACTTGCCAAAACCCCAATCTCAAGTCTAACCTTGTAAAATACTTGACATGCGACAATCGATTGAACAAATCAGTAGCATTTGGAATGGGTTACTTATTTTTAATAGTAACCTTATTCAATGCCCTGTAGTCTACACACATCTGTATCGAGCCATCTTATTTCCCCTGAAATAATGCATGAGCACCGTAAGGGGTTTTGAAAGATCACAAAAAACCTGACTCCAACATTTTTAATAGTTGTTTTAGCAACTCGACCAACTCCTAAGGTAACATCTGTTATGGAGTTTGAACAAGGGGCCTTGCACCTGGTTCCAATTCAATTTTATGATTAATAGCCCACCTTAGAGGAAGGGTCTTTGGGAGTTTTGGGGGCATTACTTTCTTGAACTCATCTAATACTTCAACAATATAATATGACACTTCTTCAACTTTGCCAGACTTGACTTAATCAAAGCACATAAATACATTTTTTCACCACGTTTTAGGCTACACTTTAATTATACTGTAGATAATAAACTTACTTTTTGTTCGCCTTCATTCTTTTCCAAGTCTGGATATACAACATTCATAAGACCTGAATTTTTCTCATCTGTGATCATCAAACCACCCAAATGAGGTATCACTGTTCACTTAGTAGTGATTAGACAATCAATTCCTAAGATGATGTCAAAATCATCCAAAGAAACAACCATAAGACCACACTTCCTTTCCCTATGGCAACTTTCAAATCCACCATCCCTGTCCCACGAATAGGTTGGGCATCCGAATTCACAACTCTAATCTTACTTGCGTTTTGACGTAATTTTAACTCCAGATTGTCCACTTCCCTATTTGAAACAAAGTTGTTTGTAGCGCTAGTATCCACCATAGCCATCACTTCTTTACTATTGATGATTGCCTTCACGTATGTCAATCCATATGGAGTAGGGGTCTTTACTTTTTAGGCTTGCAACTCGCCTAACAATTGTAAAGGGTTTATTATAGAGGGACCATTTGATGTTCATTCGAGTCATTAGTAATAAGGACATTCACTTTCTCACGTTTTGGGCATTCCTTCATTTGATGGGAGTCACCACATAAATAGTAGCCCTTATTCTTGTATTAGGACTGTCCATTACCCTTGGGCTTGAATTGATTGTCTCCACCCTTCTTATATTTCTTGTCCTTCTTCCCATCTTTAGAACCACCTTTATCTTTCTTACCAGTTTGCTCCTTCTTATTATTGTTAGCACCACTGATATAAGAATTTTATAATCGACGAGACTATTCGCAGCAGTAATTGCTGCTGTCTTTGACACTATTCCTACGCAACTCATTTTGTGCATTGCATACCTGATATGAAATTAAAAAGTTTGTCTTCCACAGACATGTTCTTGATATCTAATATCAACGAACTGAACTCTTTCACATATTCACAAATCAATTCGGTCTATTTCAAATGCTTCAAGTTATCTCTCGCAAGCCATGAAGTGTTAAAGGGTAGGAATTGATCCTTCAATTCTTTTTTTTAGAACTTCCCATGTTTGTATCTTCAGTTCGAGTTCACCACCATAATTTTGCATCCTCCGTCAAGTATATGCTTGTAATGGTAACTTTTTCCTTGTTTGGAATATGTGTAGAAATGAAGTACTATTCCATGGCCCATAAGATATTCTTTAATTCCTTCGCGTTCCTACTGCTCCCAAATGCCTTAGGCTCAGGAACTATTACTTTTGAGTGCCCGTCATTGTCACCGTTAGACCATAAGTAATAGCACGATGCACTAGTGCCATGCCTTCGACCATTTTCTCAACACGCTTACTTAATTCGAAGGTCTAGTTGATTGTGTTCAACAAATCCATTGTCATGTTGTCCATCATTTTGTTGAACTCTAGGACATAATCTACAACTTGACTACGAAAATTATTCAATAGAGCATTTAACGCTCTAAATTTGTGACGCCCCTAAATTCAGGTACTCGAACTCAGTGCTCACGATCCAATACAACTATATCATACACACATCCCAAAAATAACACATAATATCTATTGCGAAAAACTAAACATATGTTGTTTATACAAAAGGGTTAACTACTAGTCCCAATGTACGAAACCTTATCAAAATACATCATGAATTTAATATATACAATAAGATTCGTGTTATATGTAATCAATTTTAAACAAAATATATCAACAGACAATTAATAATCCAGCACGTCTATGATTTTATCTTTACCTTGCCTTTATCTTTATTCGAACATTCAGGTTTAGCTACAATAAAATTTTCATTACATAGCAAGGGTGAGCAACTAGCTTGCTCAGTAAGTTTTATATAAATAATACAAGATATGCCATAATTTAATAAGAATTAAATGATTTAATGAATTCAAGAATAAATATCTGAACAATATGATCAATGCTCGAATAATGAATAACAATTGATTATCTAAATGCTAAGTGGTCAAATAAATCGTAAACGTCTGCTAGGGAATCAATCTTTTGATTAACCCTCTTAGGTTACATTTTCAGAACTGTACTTGAGGAGATCAGCCTCTCGTATTCTATGTGTACGCATAATATTTATTCTGTATGTATCGTTTATGTGATACTTAGGTTTTTTTCCCATAATGGGTTGTTTTCTCAGTCTAAGAATCCATACCACTATGATTTGGATAGCCTTTAAAATAAATTACACATATGTCTGGCCGAACTAGTGGCTTAAACTTTCTTTTTAATTAGTTCATGAATGTAAGAACTTTAAATGATTCATAGTTCAAGAATGGAATATGAATTTTCAATTGCACTGCGTGAGAATAATAATAATATTAATGTGGAATAATTTGCAATACAAAATAAGTCAAGGTTTAGGAACTTGCTCAATATAAATTTGAGTAATGTCTGTCGACTTACTGATAATTCTCTTAACTTAATTTGCTTTGAAAGACCTAACATAAATAATGCCGGTCTATCAATTAGTACAACACATAATCGTTCATTTGACCGTCTATTTATGCTATTTATCTAGTATTTATATCAATTAGGATAATCACATAACACACGCAATTCAATTTCATATCATTTATCCCTTTAAAAATATTTAATTATACCTAGGGTAATGATTTAATTACCTAATATCATTCTTCCTTAAGTAATATTGAACTTAAAACATCCCTCTTCCCTTCATTTAAACCTTTAAACAATTTATTTTAATTGTTTAATTAATTACTATAATTTATCATCACTTAATTGATAAATAAATACCCGTATCACCTTTAATTATTATTTAATGTTAATTAAATAATAATTAATCGATTAATTAACCTTACTTATTATTTAATATTAATTAAATAATAAATAATTAGTTTAATCCTTTAAGTATTCTTTAATTAATCATCCTTATTTAATAATAAATAATTACTTTGTCAACTCTATCTTCCTTTAATTATTATTATTTAATATTAATAAAAATTAATTAATTACCTTTACTTATTATTTAATATTATTAATAATTAATTAATTACCTTTACTTATTATTTAATATTAATTAAATAATAAATAATTAGTTGAATTATTTAAGTATTATTTAATTTTAATTAAATAATAAATAATTATTTTAATTATTTAAGTATTCTTTAATTATTATTTAATGTTAATTAAATAATAATTAATTAATTAATCATCCTTATTTATTATTTAATACTAACTAAATAATAAATAATTGATTTAATAACTTACTTTCCCTTAAATTATTAGTTAATGTTAATTAAATAATAATTAATTATCCTTACTTATTATTTAATAATAAGTAATTAGTTAACAACTTAATTCCTCGTTAATTATTATTTAATGTTAATTAAATAATGATTTAATTAATTATCTTCATTTATTATTTAATGTTAAAAAATGATAATAATTTGTTTAATTATTATTTAGCGGTAAATAATAATTAATTATCTACTAATATTATTAGTTTAGTAATGTTTTAATCATCCATAAATATTAATAAATACCAAATGATATCATAATTACCCAAATTGATTTTTATAATATTATTTATTAAATTAGAAAAAAAATCAGTTCCGTACCCAACCCAAGAACCGGCCCAAAACCGCCCAAACCGGACCTGCTAACTTAACAGCGAACCGAAACAAAATCGGGTCGGCAGAAAAGAAAAAAAATCGGTAGGGAGTTTGATTTTTTTTAATTTTTCCCCCCAGATTTTGCCTCCTTAGCGCCAAGTTGAATAAATTGAAATCCACAAATCCGATTAATCTCAAATTAGTCTTGTTGGATTCGTATCTTCCCGAACTACAAGATTCTATCATTGAATTGTAAATTTGGACATTTTGTGGTCACTAAAAATGGCCATCAAGTGGACTGTTGTGCACAGACTTTCAATAGTAAGGTGTTTTTGATCAAAAATTCATATATTGCTCATTTTAAATTGTTTTTGCATGAATCCAAAGGGGTTTTGCTTTTAACTTACTAGTCTAACATATGAAGAAAGAAAATTACAAAAATCATTTGTAGGTTTCAAAATGAAAAACTATAATTAAACTTTTCAACATAAACGCATACAAATATATATCTTAAGCTCATGAAACTCTACTTTAGCATGTCTAGTATAGTTCTAAGTAAAGAAAGTTTCAAATTTTATTTTCTAATACAAAAATCATATTTTGTACAAAGAAAATATGAAAACTAGGGTTTTTAGAATGCCTTTTTGATTTGGATGTTATTTTCCTTCTTTTACCAAAGTATGTAGTGAACCTTGATGGCATCAAACACTCTCTAAAGACAGCCGAACCACCCCATCTTGAAGCTCTCTTAGTATAATTGTTTGGAACTCTCAAGAACTAAGTGTAACTCTCTTTTTCTCTCAAGACTCTCTCTTGCTCTCTTTATCACTAACTTAGTCAAATAAACCAACATTGTAAATGAATGAGGGAGGTCCTATTTATAGCCAATTGCTAAGCATGGTTAACCTCTCCTAATCCACCAACTTGGTTATTAAGGCCTAAATGTATAGAGAACATAACTCCACAAGTTAAGGAAAAATAAGACAACTTGAGAGTAATTCATGGAATTGTGCTACCAAGATAAACATTGAGCCTTGAACCATCTTGGGGACTCCCCCCCTTTATAGCCGTCTTCCCCTTGTGTGCGTGTGTGTGTCTATATATATATATATATATATATATATATTATTTTATTTCCAAATTTTGCAAGTATTTGACCCAAAGTTGACTTCTTTTCTTCTTCTTTTTTTTACTAACTTGGGCCGCCACATTGGGTCACCTTTAATTTAATTTGGGCTCCCACGTCATAACTTATTGGGCTCTTGTCATACTTGATTAATCTAACAAGAATTGGGCCAATTAAATTAATTTTATAATTAAATAACAAGTCCACACTTATTTTAAATAAATTGGGCTTGCTTAATTAACTAGTTAGGCTAGTCTACTAGTATCATCCTACTAGATGGACTATTATTTAATATTTTCAACATTCACATATTTTCATTAATTAATAAATATATTAATTAATTTACATAATCCAATTAGACTTGCTATATTCAAAATTAATTGAATATTTAATTAACTACATTATCTTATTAATTCCTTGATATTAACATCTCTAGGTTAGTCCACTTATTTAATTTTCTCAATAGTCGGACTTCCATTAATAATAATAATAATAAAATAAGTCATATACTGTAATGACCATGAATTTCAAATCGCATTGTAATTAGATTTAATAATTAATGAATGAAGATTTTAATGTGAAATAAAATTTTATTTTATGAGGTAGAATGCATAGATATATATGTGTGTTTAATTCCTCATAAATTAAAGGTAACAAAGTGGGAGAATTTGTAAATGAGGAGTTAATTAAACAAGCCCAAGTCATTTGAATGTGTTAGGGTTATAGATTAAACCAATTAATTGGTAGTATAAATTAATTTATCAAAGACAAGTCTAATTGGATTAATTGATTAATTAACCTAAGTGTGTCATTTAATATATCAATCCATGTAAAGAATTAACCTAGTTCAATATTAATTAAATAGCCCAATTTAATTAAATGTTGAAGTCCAACGAAATAATGTGACCTAGTCCAACACTTGTGTTAAATTGCTAGCCTTGAAAGTTATATTGTTAACCCAAGTTAAAGTAAATGACTATACCAATTAATTTAATTGGGATAGTCAAACCTAAGTCTAACATGGTTTAATATGAGAGCCCAAATGGAATTTATTGGTTGCCAAACCAATTTAATTACCAAGTCCGATGCTAGAGTAATGTTTTAGCCGAAATAATTTAACTAAGAGTCCAATGCGTGACCCAAGTTATAGAAGTTGGTTTATATATATATATATATATATATATATATATATATACATATATATATATATATATATATATATATATAAGCAATTTGACATTTAAAAATAAACCAAAAATGGGGGAAAAGGGAGGGGGATGCCGACCAAAAGGGGGGGGGGGGGGGGTCCCACAAAGGTGCAATGCTCCAAGTAGTGTCTTAAAAAGACCACCCTATAATCTTTTCCTCAATGCAAGATAGTAGGCCTATTTGATGTGTATACTTGCACATTTTGTAAACAAGTATTTTGGCTAGTTAATTGTTGTATCACACACCACTCTCTTCTATTTCATTTCATTAGTTTCACCAAGAAGAGAGAATTGAGAGCTGTTGAGAGAAAAATATAAAGTGCTCTAAGTTCTTAAGGGTTAAAGGAAGAAATCACCAAGAGGGTTCATTTGAGCGTTTTTCGGGTATAGTAAGGATTCAAGGTGCATGTCATCTAGCTTTGTTTCATATTTTAGAAGGAGGAGAAGGAGAGCATTCAAAATCAAGAGGTTGAAAAGTGCTATTTCCTTTAGTCCTGTAGTTTTCTATTATATATATGTTCATATTATAAAAGAAAACCTATTTTCTTTAATCTATATGGCTATATATCTATATATATGTGTAGATCCATGAGTTATATGGTCATTTGATGCAATATAGGTCCTTGCATGCTAAAATGTATGTAGATATGTTGGTAACAATTTTTACTGATAGCAAACCCTAGTAAAATGCTTGGTTTGATGATTTGTGTTATGAGTTATGGATATCATTTTTGTAACTTCTATGGCTTTAAAAGTAGCTCTAGAGGTTATAAAAATAACCCTACTTGAATATTTGAAAAATATGATAAAATGAACAAGTTATGATCATTATACCAAAATAAGTCATTTTTGAAACCCTAGTCGATCGATCATTATTCTTATTACAAAAACGTTTTTACGAATGAGATCGATCCATGGAAATATTGTAGAACATCAAGTTAAGAAACTAACAAAATAAATTTGGAGTCTTTTGGACATGTGTATTACATTTTATGAATGATTGAATCAAATAAATCAAAGTGAGAAAATTATGATTTTTTAATTATTGAATCAACGCCGCAGCGCTGGGTTAAACCGCCGCATCGGTGAAACATACTGCCGGGGTACCGCTGCAGCGGTGGTTTCCATCGCCGCAGCAGTTGTCTAAAATTTTAAAATCTAAAGTTTTATTAACCGGGTTGGGTCATGGGTGTCGGGTCGGGTCGAAAAAATGCAAATTAAACAATATGATTATTAGACTTAATTAAATAAATAATAATATTAGAAAATCGATAAAATATTATTAAATGATTAATAATATTATAAACTCAATAAAATATCGTTAAATAAATAATAATATTAGAAAATGCATAAAATATTATTAAATGATTAATAATATTAGAAATGTAATAAAATATTATTAAATAAATAATGATATTATAAATTGAATAAAATATTATTAAATGAATAATAATATTAAAAATTGCATAAAATATTATTAAATGATTAATAATATTAGTAAATAATAAAATATTATTAAAGAATTAATAATATTATAAATGAATAAAACATTGCTTAATTATTCATAATGTTATTAAATGACTTAAATATTATTATTTGATTAATAGTATTAGATATAAGTTTAAACTATATTAAATGATTAATATTGGTTTTATGTGATTAAAATATTCTTATCTGATGATAATATTTCTAAGTGTTTAATATACCATTAAATACTTATTATAGTGATTAAGTGTTACTGAATTAAGATGTACAAGGATTATTAAAATAAACCTATATGTGATTCTAATTGAGAGATCAATTTTGATAAATGTTAGGTTTTTTCAAAAGACATAAAAACTGTATTGGTTAGCCGTAATTAACAATTCAGGTAAGTTTTTTTATACCCAGATTTGTATTTATTTTACAAGATCCTTAAATGGTTTAATTATTGAAAATTAACCCACATCGATGTTATTGTTAAATATTCGCACTTGCATGCAATTGAAGACTATTTCATTGTTGAACTGTCAAATATTTAAGTTCTGTTAATCATGAACTATTTAACAAATAGTCTATGCTAACTGTTCAGCTAGACCTTGCATGTATGAATTCAATCATTTGAATATTGCTAAAGTAAATCCAAACTAATAGTTAGTGCAGACTCTTATATTAAGACTGAAAAAAATAACCCTAATAAGGGGATTATTATCAAAATGCCGAACCTACGCACAGATGTCTAAATGTTATGCATACACATATGAGTACAAGAGGGCGATCCTCTCGAATGCCACAATACTAAAATGGTCAGTTGAATGACTGATATGCCTTAGCATTAATTCATGGTTCTTAGTGGTCATTTAGCAATAAAGACTCAATTCTTTCTTTTAAATTAAAATTTGAATCTTATTTTATCACAAATATATATTGTTGAAAGCTCAAAAATTTATTATTTTCAATCATGATATACATCACTTATGATTAATGCATATTTGAACTTGCGAAGCAAATTAGTTGCTCACCCTTACTATATTATGATATTTTTCAGTCAAGTCCGAAAGCTCTAAGAAGAACAAAGGAAAGGAGAAAGTCTAAGAGTAATGCATGTTAATTAATTATGTTTATAATTCACTTATGTAATCCCTTTTGAACTATAAATGTGTATGTTTTGTATTAAGTTAAGGTTAATAGACCTTGGAATTTATAGAACATTATTGTAATGAACAATGTATATTTATTTATTCCGTTTTAGTTTATAGAATATGTTTGATGATGTTGGATCATGAGCACCAAACCCGAGGTTATGGAAAGGCGTCACAGGTTGGTATCAGAGCTGTAGGTTATAGTACTTTAGGTTGCGAAACCTTAGGATATAATCTTAAAAGAGTCAACTCACTTAGAGTTTTAAGAAAATGGATGTTGGAAATTCATTAAGTCGAGTAGTAACACAGTTAAATATAGTTTCATTCATCAATGAATATATTTTATTTCGGTACTGATGTGGTTTTGTTTGTGTTATTTTAGGATGCTTGAGATCGAACAGTCCAGTCACTTAGCTGAGAAGGACTTTATTAATATCCATATGGATACTGCACAACCTTTGGTGGCTGAACCTAGAGAAGATCTGGAGTTTGATCTAGAGATGGCTAAGAGAAAGGAGTCAGTTAGGGTGATGAGACAATACAGTGGGGATGAGACTAAGGATAAGACCAAGGAGGTTGAAGAGGATGAAGAACCAGCTAAGTATGCAGATGGCATGGACACGACTGTCGATGACATCATAGAGGAGCTGACCACTAGGAATTACGAGTTGGAGGGTAGAGTCCAGTACTTGGAGGAACAGAATCAGGTCCACCAGACTATGGAGGATCAGTACAAGATGCTGGCGTATCAGTACACGGGTAAGAATATTGACCTGAAGGATAAACAGAGCTGGAGGAGTAGGTCCAGGACTATGAGGACTCAGTGGAGTACATTGGGGCGTTGGCCCAGTAGTTGGTTGGTCAGGACACTGAGAATCAGGCCAAGCTGGCAGAGTCAGAGCAGAAGTTGGTAAAGGCAGAGCTAAAGATTCAACAGATGCTTACAGAGAAGGTGCACTTTGGGCTGAAGGGGTTGGGTTCATGTCTTTGTTTGGAATGAAGGACGTATGAGGGAAATTAAAGGTGTGGAAAAGGAATGAAGTTTAGGAAAGCACTTTGGGCTTTGTCATTGATTCATTACACTTGATTTTAGCTTAGATTCTTAGAAGTATATATAATTTGACTTGAGTTCATTGAGACATTTTCTTCCTTCTATTAGGTTTTATTATCTTTTCCTTTCTTTTACATTCCTTTTCCCATCATCAACCTTTTCGAGCTCCTAACATAGCCTACAAAGTGTTAATTTCCTTGTCTCCTTTTTGAATGAAATGCAATCGACATGATACTGACAACTGAACCAAACCTGTGCCAGATTTATTGAGCCTCTTTTTTCCTTAGCTAGGGAAAGGGAGTTCAATACTGTTCTTTTGTTTTCTTAAAAATATATGTTATGTAATCTGATTGCTAGATGTTGGTTGATAAATGAAATTTAATTCTTTGCTGACTATTCAAAAGAACTACCTGATATGTTTATTGTTTCTCATTTTCTTCAGAAAATGCATATGGGACCTTGTCCAAAGGTGCACTCGCTGCAGTTGAGGAAAGAGTATTCTTTGTCTTGTAGTGCTGCGGCCTTTTCATGTAGTTTGTTTTTGATTTCTGTTACAAACTTCTAGAAAAGTTATTATATAAACTTATAAGGCGAGCAAACTTCCATTGTTGTTTTGAAGATTGAGTTTAGACTAAATGGTGATAATTTTCCTTTTAATTTTACTAATCTTGAATTCTGTTGGAGAAATTACAAAATGTAGATTTATGTCTTGTGAATGTCCTAGAAAGTTATCACACCTGATTCGTTACAACTATATTAATTTGATGATAGCCAACAGGTATTGGACCTCAGATTATTAGAATATGGATAATCTGGTAGAGGTATCACTAATAACTTCTATTTTGATACTCTAATTTGGAATAACAAAAGTCTCCTATTTTCCATATATATGAATATGATTCATGTTATGCATCTCCTTAAATGATAGGCCAGGGTGAATAAGGTTGAACAGTTATATATGTTTTTGGTTTTAGAGCGCTTATATATTCATATGATATTTTTATGGAAGTTGTGAATGTAACTTTGTCGATGTCGCGAACCTTTAACTAAATCAACATCATATCCTCCCAACTTGGTTCTGAGCTGTACAATTCCATTGAAAAGTTTGCCTTTTTCTAGTTTTTCTTTAACTCTGTTCCAGATATGAAGAATCCAGAGCAAAAGGTCAAGACAATTGCGAAAGGGAGTTGGAAGATGTTATTGGCAGGCTTATTGTTGAGTGTGACAGAAAAATTGCTAGAGCTCTCAAACGTCTTACTGATGATGATGCTAAAGCAGCTATTGCAATAACTGTTTCTGAAGTTACCACAGTAATTTTTAAATCTCTATGGATTCTTTTAGCCATCATTTTTGCTGTTGTGCATGCTCCTCCCTCTATCTAATAGTGTGGGTATACTTACTGCTTTTGATGACTAATCTAAATTGCAGACACCTGAGGTTCTTGATTTGTCAAAGGAGATAAAGGAGAAGCTCAAAGAAGCTGATCTACACGGTAATTTCTCATTGGAATAGTGCTTTGTGCTCCTATGATACACTTTCCCGAGTATGTGGAGAGCATATTCTTGTTATAATGCAATTTATGCGTTGCTTATATGTCTTTGCTATTTCAAATTCCAGCCTTTGTACATGGTGCACAATTCATAAGATTTTTTTCTATATAAACAAATGTTGTGAGTGCTTTGACGGATGTGGAAACAATTTTGAGGATTTTTTATGTACTTCATTCACAGTGATCAAACTTCAAAATTTAGTTTGAGGATAATGAACTGTTCAAAGTTTTGTAGATCTTGAAGGCATGACGGATATTAAGCTCCGAGCTTTGGAAGTGGTGGAAGAACTCAGAACTAAAAGAGCAGACAAACAGGTGACACTGGAATGTTAGCATTAAACAGATATGGTTTTATTTCCTAGATTAATGGCATGCATTTGTACGTACATGTTTTATGTTATATGTTTGCACTGGCAGTCAATGCTTCTATTTGACGCCTTCAACAAAGACCAAGCTTCTTTGCTGCAGCCCCTTCCGAACCCTCCACCATTGGCACCATTTCCTGTAGTTGTTCATGATGCTCGCACACAAGAGATGATAAATGAGAAGCTGAAGAAAGCTGAAGATCTTGGTGTGTTTAGATGTCATCTGAGTGAGGCTTGTTATGATAAGAGTTACATTTGCTAATTCCAAATGATAATATTTTATCCAATCATGTTAGGTTGTTAATAGTGGTGAATACTTGCTTTATCATTTTTCAAAATAAATATTAGCCTTATCTCGACTTTGTCCTCTGTTTCTTCTAGTTTGGGTGTGAAAGTTGTGAATGACTTTTGGATGGTCTACTTAATTACTTGCATAAGTAGAGAGCGAAGAATATTTTCAGTTTCAAATATTAATCCTATTGCATTCACATTATGATGGAGTGCATGTAAACAACAGTTATTTAATGGTCTGACAATGATGTCTGTGTAACTAGCTTTCTAAGATATCATGTTCTTCTGCTAGTGCAAGGGTCTCTGGGTAATGGAAATCTTACAAACCTGGGTAGATGTGTTCCATCTAGTAAGGACACTTTCCTGAAAATAGTGGTTTGTGATCAGTGTGACATTAGGGACCCGATATCTTCTATTTTGGATACATATTCAATACTCTCGGGCACTTCAACATTATTATTTTTAATAATTTTAATTTTGGATAATCTAGGGATACTTCCTTTACACAGCTATGCTACATCTTGTCCAATGATAGGACTAGTTTGCTTAATCTTGTTCTTATGACTGAGAAAATTATGGTCTTTTTGGTTTGATGTTTGGCTCCAATCTTTTGGCTGTGTAATGAAAATTCGATGCTATTAAATCTTAGGACTGGGAGAAAATGATGATATTTGGTACAAATGCTGAATTCCAAACATTCGGTTATGTCATAATGATTGCTAGTATTTTAAGTCAACTTCAACTCCGAAGGTAACTAATAATTTATTGCTATGGAATATAATTTAGTATGTCAATAAAAATATATGAAAAGTTCAATGTATCCAACCTATGATGTCCTACTTTTTCTACAAATGCCGTTGCCGTATCACTTATTGCATTTGTGTCTATCATATTGATGCTTCATAGCTTGTTTTTTCTCTTTTCATCTAATAATTTTTTTTTGTCAACCAAGAGAGAGAGAGAGAAGAAAGGAACTGGAAGCAGAAGAAAGCATTGCTATCTCACTGATTGATCATCGAATGAGAGTTTTAGAAGAAATGTTGTCTTAGGTACTGATTTTAAACCATAGTTGTCAGAATCTTACGATACGTATCTTTTGCTGATGTGCGCATTGTAAGTGCTCTTTTGCTGTTTATGCTAACTAGCAAGTGCTCCCTCCATCTGGCGAATGAGGAAAATTTCTTTGCATGTCCTTTTGGTCAATTATCTGTTACTTTTGGGAATGTTAATTTCATTCTATTTGCACTCCTGGTTATGGATTTGATAAATTATACGAGCTAGTGATATGGAAGTCTACCAAAAACTTAAGCAAAATGGTCATAATAAAGTTTAGCATTCAAAACAAGGTGTACTTGTGTATTTGTTGGTATGAAAAGCATAGTCATGAAATTAATTATCATTATTGTGATATTCTTTTTGAATAAAAGATTTTTGTCAAAGTATCTTTAAATAAGGTTAATACTTGGTATAGGAGCTATTTGCACTCGAAATTTGTCATGTTGTCCACTTGTAATTCTTTACATCAATTTTGACATTTTATTCCGCTATTCACAGACTGATCAGAAGTTGCGTGTCTGTGACATTTGTGGAGCATTTTTGAGTGTTTATGACAGGTGAATTTCTTTTTCATTTCCTGCATAACTGATGAATGTGCTCTTTACTTTCTTTTGAAGTCGACACAGAACTGGTTTTAGGAGGATAAACTTATGCAGCTAAAGAATGTGCGTTTTTTTTTTGTTGTGTTTTATGTTTGTCAATCATGCTATCATTAAGTTGAAAATTTTGGGGAACTGTATTTTATTATTTAATGCTCATCTTTTTGAAAGTTTTTGGCTGATCATTTTGGAGGAAAGATTCACCTAGGCTATATGCAAATCCGCGAAAAGTTCGTGGATATTAAGGTATGTCACTCGTCCCTTTATTCTTATTGCAGTTGATTTCACTTTTCCAAGATCTGTGGGTTTGTTAACATTGCAGTACTTGTATACAGAAACTGACTGAATGAAAATGGTTTTTAAATCTGTATGGTTTACTTTTTTATTTGGTATTTTCTGTGGATTTTGGTTTGTACATATCTGTTTTAGACTTTGAAGTTGAACTTGAAACAAGTGTACTCACTTTATTCCAAATTATAAGTTTATTAATGACTTTTGAAAGCCAATTTGCCAAATTTTTAAACTCATAATTGATATAATTAATTAAAAATTACAGCACAATAAATCTTATAATTAGTAGTGTCTTTTACATCCCTCTTTGTATTAAGTAAAATCTAATGAATCTACGACAATTTTATAATAGTCTTATATTTTGAGCCAGAGTAATTAATACTAGAAAATTTGCATATAGGTGTTGCGATAAGTGGTCTTTAGCATGGTTGTTTTACATAGTCTGTATCTGTATACTTACAAATTGGGCCTCTGATTATGTTGATTCAGGTACTGGTATAATGTTTCACTTTCATCTATAGAGATTCTCAGTTTATATATCATCTGTGAGTTTTTCTATCCTTGGAGTAGAGTGTTTGATATAGCCCATCATATTAAGCTGAAATGTGAAGGTAGATGGAATGGAAGGAGGGAACTAGAGTATGGGTAAAATTTGAGTGGAGTACCCCTCCTTGAAATTGACGCAGGATCTAATCCTGGAAAGGTAGCTTTTAAAACTGGAATTCAAACAAAAATACTCCAGATGAATCAATTTCATTCTACCACCAAAAGAATACAATAACATATTTTTTCACGCCTTAGACCATTAATGCAGACTTGGTAACTTGACATCGACAGATGATTACATTTTATGGACTTGAATGACTAGAAGACTTCAATTCCCATCTTAAAAATCCAAGACACTTACTGAGCATCAAAGAACTTCTCTACTTCAGGAATTTTCCAGATGTTTTTAGTTTCATAATATCAGGAAATTTATGGAAATGTTTAATTTTTATTATTCTGGTCACTGTTTTGCATAATTGAATCATCTTTACCTTTTGGATTCACCGTCTCTGTAAAAATGAAAGAGAGAAAAATTAATCACCAAAAAAAAGAAGAAAAAGTAAAGGCTGCAGTTTAAAAAGCATGAATGAACAGATTCAAACCTAACTGAAGTAGGGCTACAAAACTGAGTGGCCAGAACTTGGTTTGAGGTTTGCTTGATAAGCTCACATGGTGGTTGGGAGCAATGTGTGTCTTCTAAAGCTTTATATTATAACTTGATCGGCAGATAGAGGTAGGCAAGCTGTTGCGTAGCTTGTATGGATTGAACCCATTGTCCTTTAGCATTTGGTAGATCCCATAGAAGGGAGAAATTAAATTCTCGTTGCATTGAGCGATAACTTAGTCTTTCTGAAATTGTTTTTTTTAATGCTTTCATATAATAACTGTCAGCAAATTTTGTTTCATAATAGAAGAAACAGATAGATTGCCATCTTCTGAGTTCGTTATCTGGAACATGGTACATGTGTAACTTGTTTTTATTGGGAATTGATGGTCTGGTTTGAAATTTGATCTTAGATAATCTCACAAGGTTTACTCTCAGTTATGAATTGAATTTTTGTGTCTCTGTTGTTGGCTAAGAAGTGGAATTATGTCAAAAAGAGGGATTCAGTTGTATTTTCTTGGTAACGATTTTGTCAGGATGAAAGAGACAATAAAAGGAAGGCCTCCGAAGAACTTAGAAGGTAAAGATTTCTATCTCAATTCTCCTTTTTTCAATACTTTCATAGATTAGTTTTTTTTTTTTTTTTGGAGAGGGGAGGAGGGGATCAGTTTTGTTTATTTGTTCAGGGGTTTCTTAGTCTGGCTTCCAATTGTAGCATTTTACTTTTCAGATCAAAAGAGCGAAGCAGGGATCATGAAAGAGAAGGAAGTAGGGATCGAGGAGGAAGTCGTGAACGGGAAAGGGACCATGATTGCAGGAGCAGAGATTGTGACAGGCATAATGACCGAGATCGTGCGTATGATCGAGAATGTGACAGAGAGAGAGACCGGTCCCACAACTATGATTCAAGGAGTCGTCGGAGATCACATTCACGGTCAACGGAGCGTGCTAGGGACTACGATCGCCACAGGTTCTCTCTTTTATACTTGTTTCATTTGTTTAATACATGAAACCTCTTGCATATGAACTTTACATTATAAATCATTTGTATGTGCGTGGGTTGTTTGTGTTTGTTGGACTAGAAAGCATAATGTGGTGTTTTTGTCTCCAGTCTACACCTCTATGTTTGTGTCAGGTCCCTGTTGGTACTTGATTTGAAAATAGAGATAGATAGAGAGAATAATAGAAGTTAGAGAGAATTAGGGAGCAAGAAGGATAGAAATCTCAGTAATTCATTCCGAGTTCGGGAGGGAGAAGGTAGAGAGAAAAAAAATAAGGAGAAAACTTAAACAAGCTTCTCTTCATTTCATTCATTTACTTTTTTCATAATACTTGAAGGTTACTCCTCCTTTTACTACTATTTATAGAAAAGAAATGCTGAAAAATATAAACTCCTAACTTACACCTCACTCCCTATCCTTCACTCACATATAACCAACTCCATGTGCACACATGCTTACACAAAAAAAAGTACTGCTACTAGAATATACTAATTATTGTCTTGTTCCCAGTTTACCCTTTCTTGACATTCCCTCCCCCTTGGAAATTCCATGTCCTTATGGAGTAGTAAATATGCTAAAACCATTTTTCTTGCATATATCTTTACAATCATTGTAGCTTGCACTTTTCCTTTTTGGTCCACCAGGATCATAGCTGAACCTCAAGAACTTGTAAAAAACCTGTACTGCTTCCTGATCAATCTTTTCCTTATTGAATAATGAGGAAATCTAATGTAGTTCTCTCTTGATATTAGCTTGATAATGCCTTGATTTCTTGTTTTTCTTTTCCTTCAAATATAGCCACCATTGATACTTGCTTATGTCCGTCATAACTAGCTGATTTGTAATGTTTCCACTTAGGATGAAATTTTGTGGATTAGCCATATCAACAACTATTTCGCTAAATTGATACCTGCCTTGTGGATAATCACGCTTTAAAATAGTCTTAGCAACTGTTGCAAAGAATATTTCTATTGTTATTGCTACATCTATCACATCTCCAAAGTGATCTAACCTTTCTTGAGCTGTGAAGTAGGACAAACAGCCCACCCTTATTGTCTTTCTGTTGAGCATCAATGCACACCAATAAACAGATGTTAATTCAGAAGCATGATTAATGCTCTTGGAAACTGCATCCCAATCACAGATTGGTCTTATGACCATGTGATAAAACAATTAAAACTTCATCTTTGTAGTTTCTTCATTCACTAAGGGATTCACTTCTGCTATAAAGCCTAGTTGATTGAGTGTAATCAGATTATTCATCAGATCCAAACAGCATCATGGTCAGTAGGGCTTAGAAATTTGTCATAAAACAAGATTGTTGTCCCACTCCACTGATACGAGTTTGTTAGCTTTAGAGAATCTCCAGGGAAGAAAGTTGAAATTAGCTTTTGTGCGGTAGCAGCTTTATTTTTTCAGACAGATTTCTCTTGCAACTAAACTTTCAAACTGAAAGTCCTAGAGGAATATTTCCATTTTGTCTTTCCAAGGAATAGGCTTAACAAACTATTCCTCCAACATCAATTGTTCCCAATAGTGTATGTCTACTTCTCTTGAAAATGAAACTAGCCTCAAGTATAAGATTACCTTGAACCTTGATGGCCTCTTACCATATTTCTTTCTTAGAAACCAGTACATTTAATGGTTGCAATTCTCCACTTGCTACATAAAATCTTTGCCTTCTTCCTTGAAGTTTCTGTGCAACAATCATCAGTAAAAGAATGTTTCTTGTCAAAACCATAAAAAATGGCCTTGCAAACCTCTTCACCATTGAAGTAATACTACTGAAGTAGCTGGCCCATTTTCATTAGCCTCATTGAAGTTGGATACCCAATATAGGCTTTTTGAGGTCTACAAAGGTAGGATTTGGATTGGTTTTGTGGTAGGAAAGGAGGGGTCTATATATTGTGTAGTTTGGTGAAGGTAATACTGGTTATTGAAGGGGCAATGTTTGCAGTTTGTTTCTGAAGTAAAATACAGGGTAGTGAGCTAGTGTATGGATTAAGGTATGGCTGTTGATCTTGGGGTCAAGTTATTTATAGGATTTTTCTTGCTTGTAAGTTTGGAACAATGCCCGGGTTTAAGTAGCTTTCTCCTCCATTTGGTGTCATTTATGAGGCCCTCAATAAGTTGAGGAATCTGACAAATGATCGTCCCTCTTGGTTTCTCGAACTCATCAAGGACTGGGTTCTTTCATATTGTGGTGGTTCATCATAGGCAGGTAGACCCTCATAAAATGGAGCTTCCTCATGTTCAACATAATCATTATACATAGGGGTTGTTTTCTCTTGTTGTGGCTCTTCATTATATATAGGAGTACCATAATGAAGTGTTGTTCCATCATTGTTTGTAATTGCTGTAGAGCATGGTTTCTTTGGCTTAAGCTTCTTTGAATATGAACAATTAGAACAACATTTAAAAGATTGGTCTTTACTAAATGTTAAACCTACTCAGATTTATAAAATTGGCACTTTTGATTTAAAATAAAAAATAATTATTAAAACTGTTGAAAAAACAATTCCAATTTCAGACTGGTTATAATTTTATTCATCTTGGATTTATTAAAATTGGATCTAAACCATTAACAAGATAAGATTTAAACACTTCTATGTGTATTTCTTTATGTGATGCTAGGCACAATAGGTTCACTGATTCCTTACTTGGTTTGGTTGAAACAAGTTTATGTAATGGTTCAGTTTATTTTAACTGTTATCCTAATTTTGAGGTATCTCTTACTGATAAAAGATTACTTGATGTGTTAACTTTATATATACAAACTAGTTGATATGATATGAAAATGGGAGTTGAAAATATTGCTTTAATATACAGAGTCAGTGTTAAAGTATTAAATACTTTAGCCCCTTAAGCTTAAGAAATTTGATATAAAAGGAAAAACAACTTTATTTGAAGCAAATATGTCTAAATCTTTTGTTAGTATTCCAAAAACTATTGCTTGGTCTGAAATAAAATTACATGATCAATGGACTTTACCTGGTGTGGTTATACCAGCTCCTGAAACAAATGAAAATAGAGATATTGAACAAATAATAGCAACTCTAGATGGAAATGTTGAGATTTGTTTTAGCCAACAAGGAAGAATTGCAAAATTTCATATAACTAATTTTGAGCAATTAAGTCAAATTGGCAGAGCATCTACTTCGTCAGTGATACAGTCTAATAAACCTTCTTCATCATGCTCATCTTTACATACAATTCATTTGCTTGAAAATCCTTGCTTAGAAACAAAAAATGTAATAGGTCTTAAAGAATCAGAAAATAAAATTCCGCATGCTATATATCGTAATAAATCTATACATCTCACCTACATCCAGTGCATGAATTTTTCCATAAATATCTTAGAATGGTCAGATGAATCAGATAATGAATTTATAATAAATAGAAATAAAATTAATGCTGAATTTAAAAATCCAGACTATAGTGATTTTAGAAAATGATTTTTCAAATATTATACTAAAACACAAACCTTAGAATTTAAGGAAATGTTTTATAATTATCTTGAAGAAAATAAGAAAATTATTCATTTTGTTGATTGGTTTTTTCAAAAACAATTTAATTTACCTGAATTAAATGAAATATCTGAATTTTATAAAACATGGTAGACAATTCATGGTCATACCATTAAATCTATGCATCCTCCTATTGATAATAAATTGCTTTTGACAAATACTAATGGACATCCTGTAACTGCACATGCTATTTCTGAAACATTTTGTGAAGATCCTATCCAAGAGAAATTTTTATCTCAAAATAATTTTACTACTATGCATTTACATACATTAGACACCCAACTTTCTCATGTAGAAACAACAATTGACAATATTTTACAAAAAATTGAACAACCTTAACCTGTTGTTGTACAACCTACAATACAACAAATCACCAAACCTAAACCTATGTTAATCCAACCACCTGTTTATACTGATTTTAATCTAATGTCTAAAAAAGATAATGATTTCTTAAATAAATTAGTTTCTAAATTAGAAACGTTAAAAGACAAAGAAAAAACTTTTGAACAACCTTTAATTTCTATATTAAATGAGGAAGAATACAATGAAAATGATCTTGAAAATTTAAAATCATAGTTTAATAAACTGAGTCATAATAATAATAATAATAATAATAATAATAATGAAATCAATAAAGTATTTTTTGATAAAAACGTTCCTTTTAAAAATAAAGTTCCATATGGGAGATATTATTATCTTAAGCCAACACCTATGGATGTTTTATTCGAAGAAAATTTTATAAACACAGAAATATCTAGTTTTTCAGCAGATCAAATTTATGAATGGAATATAGATGGTTGTGTTGAACAACAAATATTTGCTGTTTTACATAAAATGTTAATGTATGCAACAAGTTGTAAAGCAAATAATAACAATGATAAAAATATAACTAATTTCATAATTGCTAGTTTTACTGGTCAATTAAAAGGTTGGTGGGATAATATCCTTACTCAAGCACAAAGAGATGAAATTTTAAATGCTGTAAAAATTATTCAAACCCCCTGTTCTTGTAACTGAAGCTAGTACTTCACAAATTCAGACACAACTTAAGGCAAAAGCTCAAGAAGATAGTTTATATACTTTAATATAGACAATTTTGAAACATTTTGTTGGAAATGCTTTTCATACTATGGATAGTAGTAAAGAATTATTAATTAATTTATAGTGTCCAACACTTACATATTTTAGATAGTATAAAGATATTTTTTTGTCTAAAATTATGCACAGGTCTGATGGTAATACCTCTTTTTGGAAAGAGAAATACATTTCTGGATTACCTGCATTATTTGATGAACATGTTAGAATTCGTTTAAGAAATATGAATGGGGGATTGACCATACCTTATGATAGTTATACATTTGGTGAATTAACTAATGAAATGATTGCTAAATGATTAGCTTTATGTAATGATTTAAATTTAAAAGCTCAATTGAAAAAATAAGGAATAACACATAGGAAAGAAATTGGTGAATATTGTCAATAATTTAGTTATCCTTTATTACCTACTGCTAGAGATAAAAGAATTAAAACCACTAAGCGTAAATTTTATTCTTATAAAAAAAGAAGAAAAACCTAAAAGATCGTCTTATAAACGAAAAACTTTTAAAAGGAAACCTTTAAAAGACATAATATGTCATAAATATGATAAATAAATAAAAAGGTTATTATGTTAATAAATATACCCTTAATAAGAAAATGAATTCATTAAATTTAGAAGAATCAGTTAAACAACAAATTTATAATGTGTTAATGGAATTTGAATCTAATATTTCTGAACGAACATCTGAATATGATAGTACTAATGAAGTCTTTAATATACATGATTATGATGTATTTGAATCTTCTGAAACTTCTTTTGATGATAACATGTGTGCTTGTAAAATAGATCAAAATCATTATAATGTTAGTTTAAACATGAATGGCTTAAATATAAATGTTTTGTCTAAACATGAACAATTTATTTTTGATATAATAGATCAAATAACTAATCCTGTTGAGAAGAAAAAATTAATTGAAAAATATATCAATCAAACTAAAGAACAAAACATAGAAATCAAAAAATCTAAAATTTATACTCCATATACGTTACAAGAAGTATTAAATAGGATTGAAAATACATCTAAAGAAAAACCAATTATACTGAATGATTTAAAGGAAGAGTTAACCTCATCGAAAAAAGAAATTAATAATTTAAAGGATAAAATACAATTTCCTGAAAGTTTGGCTTTAAAATAATTTAAAAATATACTTGAATCCTCAAATATTAATAATGAAAATAATGATGAAGATACATTTGAATTTTTTTAATACCAAATAGAAAAAGTTACTTTTCAAAAATAGTATGTTGTCTTGAAAGTTTGGCTTTAAAACAATTTAAAAATATAATTGAATCCTCAAATATTAATAATGAAAATGATGATTAAGATACATCTGAACAAATTTTATGCCAAATAAAAATGGTTACTTTTCAAAAATGGTATGTTGAGGTAACTTTAGTAATTGATGAAACTTTTGTTGTTAATACTATTGCTTTAATTGATAGCGGTGCTGATATGAATTGTATAAGAGAATGATTAATTCATACTCATTATTTTGAAAAAACTAAACAAAACTTAAGTACAGCTGAAGGTACAACAATGCATATTAATTATAAATTAACTGTAATGATCACGGATTCTATTAGACATTGTAATTATAATTATTATATAATTATCAATGAATTCAAAATTTTGTACTAATTAATTGTGCATTAGATAATTGAATGAATATACTTGTGTATGTATATATTTAATTAAAGTAATGAAGCAAAGTGTTAAAATTAATTAAAGCAACTCTAATTGGATTATATTTTAAATCCAAATGAGGTATTAAACTAGGTCAAATTAATTTACCTAGTAGCTCATGTAATTAAATTAAACCTTAGTACATGTAATTAATTAATCTAGCCCAATACTTATTTTAATTAAAGATAGTATAATTTATTAAATGTTAGCCCAATGTGTCAATTAAATTGAGCCCAACCAAATTAAATGGATGAGCCCAATATATTTAATCCTAGAGTCCAATGTGGAACCCAATAGGAAGTCAAAATTGGTCAAACAATATATACATGAGTGTAAATATATATATATATATATATATATATATATATATATATATATATATATATATAATTAAAATATTAAAATCAAAGCAAAAATGGGTGATTAAATCCCATTTTCCAGCAATTTAGGGGGCCCCACTTGAGGGTTGCTTGATTTGCTTCATGTTGCTTACAATACACTTTTTTTCATAGTTGGCCAACCACCCTAGTCATTCCATATGTCTATCAATTGGTCATTCAAGCAATACTAATCCCAATTTAGTTCTTAATTTGACTATGTTGGTGAATTAATATAGATAATGAAGGTTTAACATATAGCTATATATAGAGTGCTCCACACACTTGTATATGTTTGTTAGTCATTTGCAAGCTTTGCTAGAGAGAAAAATAGAGAGCATTGGAGAGCTAAAGAGAGAAACACTTGTGTGAGTAAGAAATAGCAAGGAAGAAGAGCTTGGTGAATGTCTACTAGCCTCATAACATACTTTGGTAGGAGAAGAAGAAGAGCATCCAAGACCTCAAGGTTTAAAAGTGCTCCAACCCTCCTAAATTTTATTTTTGTAGTCTAGATAGATTTTTAACGGTTAAAATATATTTTTAGCCGATCAAAACTTGCTTTGATGGTCTATGTAAGACCCCGAATATTATGAAATACAAAATTTAATTTTTCTTCATATAGATATTTTTTTAAACAGTAAGTGGTTAAATCGATAAAGTTAAAAGTTAAGGATGTTATGTGCAAATTTTATTTTGTCGGACAATATTCGTTTGGTCGGGGAATATTCGTTTGGTCCGACGGCGCCGAAATAACAAATTATTGGTGGACCCCACAACGGAATATTTGTCGGATATAGAAAACGACAGAAATAACCTTTTTAAATAAAAATAGTCAACGGAACTGTTAAAATACCGGTGATAAAAGAATAGTAGCATACGGTAGTTATTGGTATTTTCTGTAGCACTCGGTACTCTACAGTAACACACGGTATTGCATAGTGTCTCATATTTTTTGTCTGATAATTGACACCGTAACTGTTACGCATCATTTCATCGATAATTGTCACTGCATAATATTTTATATTATCAATTCAATAATTGTTGTTACACAGTATTTTGCATTATTGATTTAATAATTGTCATTACACTGTATTTTATATCATTGAGTCAATAATTGTTGTTGCACTGTTTTTAAAATTATTGAACCTAATAATTGTCACAGTAACATATGCACAGTAATTCACATTATTGAATCAATAATTGTCATTACACAGTAACGTATGCTTTATTTTACATTATTGTTATCTCTATTATGATGTTATTTAAACAGTTGTATTTCATTAATTTATTGACTTGATATCTAAGAGCTAACTATACTGTATTTATAACAATTAGTCATAATAATTGAATTGATAAAGTTATTTGTTTATAATATAAAGTTAGGTGATTATTAGGTGATATGAAATGAATGGTGTAGATTAAAGTGTGAATTATTGTTGAATAATTGAATTGATTTGTTTATAATATAAAGTTAGGTGATATGAAATGAATGGTGTAGATTAAAGTGTGAATTATTGTTGAATAATTAAATTGATTTGTTTATAATATAAAGTTAGGTGATTATTAGGTGATATGAAATGAATGGTGTAGATTAAAGATAATATAATATTTGAAATGGATGGTGTAGATTAAAAGATGATCTTTAAATGAATGGTTTAGATTAAATGAATGATAAGATTTTTGGCTATAAATAGAAGCCTTAACTTAAGGATTTTTCATAAACTTCCTTACTTGTTCTTTCTTTCTCTCTCTAAATACTTCTTGTGAAAGTTCTCTCTAAGTGTGCTTAAGTCATCTTGAGTATTTGTGAAGATCTATAAGTATACGTGTACTGTTCAAGTTAATCAACCTCATTTAAATCAATATCCAGTCACGTGTTACGGTAAGGGATACCATCTTTTTCATCTTCCATTATTCAAACATACTATGGTAAGGGATTATCATTATTTGATTCTCGATAATAATATTGTTTCTTCCTTACTCATAAGACGTGCCTTTTATTTCCATGTATTAAATTGTGGGAATAACCTTACGGAGCGGATTGCCGCCTGTTGGTGAATAACCTTTCGTATTCATTCATTATTAATCTCTGAGAATAACCTTACGGAGCGGATTGCCGCCTGTTTGGTGAATAACTCTTTGTACTCAAATTCTATTAAATTGTGGGAATAACCTTACGGAGCGGATTGCCGCCTGTTGGTGAATAACCTTTCGTATTCATTCATTATTAATCTCTGAGAATAACCTTACGGAGCGGATTGCCGCCTGTTTGGTGAATAACTCTTTGTACTCAAATTCTATTAAATTGTGGGAATAACCTTACGGAGCGGATTGCCGCCTGTTGGTGAATAACCCTTTGTATTAATTTCCTTCACCTTTTGTTAATCAAACCTGCTACGGTAAGGGATATTATTTTCTTTCATACTCCTAAATCGAAATTTATTATGGAACTATTGCTTCTATAATTCCTGAAAATATTATATGTTCCATAATAGTTGAACTTCATTATTTCAACTGAACCTTCCTATTTACGTGAACCTTTCTATTGAATAGTAACCGTTATTCTGAACTGTGGATCTTGAATTTCACTCCACATCATGTTGACAATTTGGACATTATTTGAATCTGTACAAAGTAAACTTCCGATACTTATTGTTATCCTATTTCTTCTGTTCATCATTTATATCATTCTAATCATCCAAAAATCAAGCTGTTGTGAATATCTGTGGCCGGGGGCACAGATGTGATATATTTGTTGAACAGATGATAGGTTAAAGGCGATATAATAGGTTAAAGGCGATACATCTGTTCGGTGTCTTTTATGGCACGTGGTGAATGTTCTCTTTGGCCCGTAGTGCAAAGATGAACTGTTGTTTGGTATGATTATGACCAAAGGCTGAATCTGGTATAATCATGACCGTTGGTGTTATATTGAATGTCTTTGGCCCGTAGTGCAAAGATGAACTGTTGATGTGCATGATTATGATCAGGAACTGTGAATTTGTATTATCTTGACTAATGATATTTCAGATGATAAAAGTTGATGATGTTTTTCCTAAAAAGAGAACCGAGTGGACATTATAGTCTGCATTATTCTTCTAATAGATTACTCATTCCGCTGCTATTATTGATCTGAACGTTGTTTAAGAATTTAACTGCAGTTTTTGATATAAACCTTGTAGTCTATTGTATTCTATCAAGAACTCAACTGTTGAAGACTAATGATAATTTATTCGTCATTATCTTAGTCATGATATTCTTTACTGGGCTATTTGAGCTCACCCTTTCTTTTGTTCCATTATTTTTCAACAGGAGATGAAAACATAACAGGGTCTAGCCGGGGAATGGAGTGAGGGTCCGAGGAATAGTTATCATAGTCTTCACGTTTTGTAAAATAGTGTGGCAATAATAGTGAAGACTTAGTTGTGTATTATTATACACTGTATTGTTGTACGTTGTGCTTTGTTGTAATAATTTTGTTGTAGTATTTTGACGACTCAAGTTTGGGCTGTGTGGGCCCAGATTTGGGGGCGTCACAGTTGGCATCAGAGCTTAGGGATATGGTCTTTAATGGCGATCTGGGGTAGAACTAGGAGGGGAGAGACGAATAGAATCAGTCACTAGTGTGTCCTACCTAAAATAGATTTTATTATCTAATGAGTCGATTTGAATGTAGGAACATGAAGTGATGAGTCAGTTTATTTGAACTAACATTTATTTTGTGACCACAGTTAAGTATGGCATCTGAAAATCAAGAGGTTAACTATGGAATACCCGAAGCAAATGTAGCCGAGAATCAAGAGGCCCCAAACAATCCTCCTGCCAACTCAGGAAATAATGTTCCTGATAACATGATGAACGATGGATTCTTTAGGAATTTCATGCAGTTCATACAGAATCAAGGAAGAGGAAATCCAGTCAATAATAACGGTAGAAACGCTGGCAATTTGAGGATGGTCACTGTTAAGCAATTTAAAGAATTAGGACCACCTGAATTCCACGGGAAGCCTGACCCACTCAAAGCGGAGGCATGGCTGAAGCAGACGACAAAAATACTTGATGTCTTACAATGCGCTGATGATCAGAAGGTGCCATTTGCCACTTTTATGTTACGAGGTGAGGCGGACCATTGGTGGGAAGCGGTAAAACGTATCCAACCTTCAGCACTCGAAATGTCTTGGACAGAATTCGAAGAACTGTTTAACGAGAAGTACTTCCCAGAAAGCATCCGCCATATGAAGGAAGTGGAATTCATTAAGCTGGAGCAGGGAAACATGACAGTTTCTCAATATGAAGCTAAGTTTGCTGAACTGTCTCGTTTTGCGACTCATCTAGTAGATGACGAAGCACGAATGAGTCGAATGTTCCTGAGAGGTTTGAGACTCAAAATTCGTCAACAACTTAGTTCTCATAAATTCAGTTTGTATTCAGATGTTGTAGATAGGGCTCAAAGGGTGGAGCAAACAGATGAAACATTGCAACCAAGAGTTAATGATCAGCATAGAGAAAGGAGTGACAACAACCACAGGAACGAAAACCATCGAGGAGGTAACCAACACTTCGGTGGTAATTCCACACCAAATAACAGAAGAGGAGAATCTAGTGGGAACAATTTCAAAAGAAAGAGATTCCATAATAATTATGGAAGGGCACCAGCACCAGTACCAACACCAGCACCGACCCCAGTTTCAAGGGGAGAAGATCGACCACCAGTGAGATGCTATAGGTGTGGTCAGGAAGGTCACATCAGCCCAAACTGTACTCTGCAGTCTAAAAAGTGCTACAGTTGTGGGAAAGAGGGTCATCTTGTGCGGTTTTGTCCTGCCACAAAATCAAGTCCAGCTGCAATGATGATACCAAAAGCTAGCGCGGATAAAGGAAAATCTGTAGTTCAAGGGAGAGCTTTTGTTGTGACATCCCAAATGGCGCGAAACTCGAACGAGGTGATAACCGGTAAGCTATTCATAAATTCTCGTGAAGTCTACGCTTTGTTAGATACTGGCTCTACCCATTCTTTTATTTCACCTGCATGTGCTCAGCGTTTAAACTTAACTCCTGAAAACTTGGACTTTGACTTATCAGTTGAAACCCCATTAGGAGAAATGACCATTACATCTACTGTCTATAAATCTTGCCTAGTTCAAATCAACAACCTCACATTATCTGTTGACCTTATTTCTTTGGAGATGCGTGAATTTGATGTGATTTTAGGAATTGATTGGTTGACTACCCATCATGCTAAAATTGATTGTTTTCATAAGATTATTAGTTTTCATATTCCTAATCAACCTGTCATGCAAATTCAAGCAACTAAACCATTGAAATCTATAACTGTTATTTCTAGCCATAAAGCCATTCGTTTATTGAAAAACGGATGTCAAGCCTTTTTAGCTCATGTCACTGATTTGAACAAAAATACGTCAAACTTGAATGATATTCCCATTGTTAATGAGTTTCCTGACGTTTTTCCTGAAGAACTTCCTGGCTTACCCCCAAACCGTGAAATTGATTTTTATATTGATCTTGAACCCGGTACCAAGCCCATTTCCAAAGCTCCCTACCGAATGGCTCCCATTGAACTTCAAGAGTTAAAAGTCCAACTACAGGAATTGTTGGATACCGGTTTCATTCGTCCGAGTGCATCACCTTGGGGTGCTCCTGTTCTATTTGTGAAGAAGAAAGACGGGAGTATGAGATTGTGCATTGACTACCGAGAATTGAACCATGTCACCATCAAGAACAGGTACCCGTTACCTCGGATTGATGACATGTTTGATCAATTGCAAGGCGCTCAACATTTCTCAAAGATTGATCTCCGTTCTGGATATCATCAGTTAAAGGTTAAAGCTGAGGACATTCCAAAGACTGCTTTCAGAACTCGTTATGGGCATTATGAGTTCTTAGTCATGCCTTTTGGACTAACTAATGCTCCTGCAGTTTTCATGGACATGATGAACCGGATATTCAAGGAACATTTGGATCATTTTGTGGTTGTCTTTATTGATGACATCCTCATATACTCCAAGAGTCGCGAGGATCATGAACAACACCTGAGATTGATACTACAAAAGCTCCGTGAAAACAAATTATATGCCAAGTTGAAGAAATGTGAGTTATGGCTTGAGGAGGTCGCGTTTCTTGGGCATGTGATTTCTAGTCAAGGAATATCAGTCGATCCTGCGAAGATTGAAACGGTACTAAATTGGGAACAACCCAAAACAGTAACCGAAGTTCGAAGTTTTCTGGGTCTAGCTGGTTATTATCGGAGATTCGTAGAAGGATTTTCTCGAATCGCCACTCCATTAACGCAGCTTACTCGGAAAAGCACAAAATTCATATGGAGCGAGGAATGCGAGAAAAGTTTCCAAGAACTCAAGAAGAGACTGGTTTCAGCTCCTGTTCTGACCATACCATCAGGATCAGGAGAATTTGTTATCTACAGCGATGCTTCTGGCAAAGGTCTAGGCTGTGTCCTTATGCAACATGGAAAGGTTATAGCCTACGCCTCTCGACAACTCAAAGATTATGAGAAAAATTATCCTACTCATGATCTAGAGTTGGCAGCAGTCGTTTTCGCGTTGAAGATCTGGAGACACTACTTGTACGGAGAAAAAGTGGATATCTATACGGATCATAAAAGTCTCAAGTATTTCTTCACCCAGAAGGAACTCAACATGCGACAACGACGTTGGCTTGAGCTGTTAAAGGATTATGACCACACAATCCAGTATCACCCGGGAAAGGCGAACGTTGTAGCTGACGCTTTGAGCAGAAAATCTTATGCAAGTACAAGTGCACTGCTGACAACACAAAAGTGTATTTTGTACGACTTGCAAAAGATGGAGATAGAGCTAAAGACACCAGGGACCCGCTCGAAGATTGCTCACGTGCGAGTAGAACCAACTTTAATCGATAAAATTAAAGCTGCTCAAGCTACCGATCCGGAACTGATAAACATGATAAAGAAAGTACAAGAAGGTGCCATTCCCGAAGCAAGAATCGACGAGAAAGGAATACTTCGAGTCAACTCTCGACTCTGTGTTCCTAACGATCCTGAATTAAAGCATAAAATCATGATGGAGGCACACAACACGCCGTTTGCAATCCACCCAGGAGGTACCAAGATGTATCGAGATCTTCGACATACATTTTGGTGGAATAATATGAAAAGAGAGATTGCGGAGTTTATCTCAAGGTGCCTAACTTGTCAACGTGTCAAGGCAGAACATCAAGTTCCTAAAGGTCCATTACAATCACTTGAAGTTCCCGAATGGAAGTGGGAACACATCAATATGGATTTCGTGACGGGTCTTCCAAAAGTTTCTCAAGGCTTAGATGCAATTTGGGTGATCGTAGATAGATTGACCAAATCTGCTCATTTCTTGCCTATACGAGAAAACTTTTCACTTGAACGTCTTGCCGGTATGTACATAAATGAGATCGTGAGATTGCATGGCATGCCAGTTTCCATAGTTTCTGATCGAGATCCTAGATTCACTTCACGCTTTTGGATCAGTCTACAAAAAGCTATGGGCACCGAACTACGTTTTAGTTCTGCATACCATCCTCAAACGGACGGACAATCGGAAAGGACGATCCAGACCCTCGAAGATCTTTTGAGACTTTGTGTATTAGACTTCAAAGGAAGTTGGGATAAGTACTTGCCGTTGGTGGAATTTTCTTACAACAACAGTTACCAAGCAAGCATAGGCATGGCTCCATTCGAGGCATTGTATGGAAGGAAGTGTCGCTCTCCAATATGTTGGAATGAGGTAGGAGAAGCAAAATTGTTGGGACCCGAGTTGGTACGCTTGACGACCGAAAAGATCCAAATGATCCGACAACGAATACAGACCGCACAAGAACGACAAAAGAGTTATGCTGATCTTCATCGGAGAGACGAAAGTTTCAACGTCGGAGATCATGTATTCTTACGTGTTTCTCCATGGAAAGGGGTTACGAGATTCGGAAAGAGAGGAAAGCTTAACCCTCGATTTATTGGCCCATTTGAAATCCTAGATCGAATAGGAACCGTAGCCTACAGACTAGCCCTACCACCAAGTATGTCTCGCATCCATAACGTTTTTCACATATCTATGTTACGTAAATATGTGAAGGACCCAAACCACGTCATTGAGTTAGAAGCAGACGTTATAGCAGAGGATTTAACATACGAGGAGGTACCTGTTAAGATCCTGGATAAGAAGGAGCAGATCCTACGCTCAAAGGTTATACCTCAAGTTAAGGTTTTATGGAGGAACCAAGATACTGAGGAAATGACCTGGGAGCTAGAATCTGAGATAAAATCTAAGTATCCTTACCTCTTCGATATGTCAGGTACGTCAATTTCGGGGACGAAATTTCATAAGGAGGGGAGGTTGTAAGACCCCGAATTTTATGAAATACAAAATTTAATTTTTCTTCATATAGATATTTTTTTAAACAGTAAGTGGTTAAATCGATAAAGTTAAAAGTTAAGGATGTTATGTGCAAATTTTATTTTGTCGGACAATATTCGTTTGGTCGGGGAATATTCGTTTGGTCCGACGGCGCCGAAATAACAAATTATTGGTGAACCCCACAACGGAATATTTGTCGGATATAGAAAACGACAGAAATAACCTTTTTAAATAAAAATAGTCAACGGAACTGTTAAAATACCGGTGATAAAAGAATAGTAGCATACGGTAGTTATTGGTATTTTCTGTAGCACTCGGTACTCTACAGTAACACACGGTATTGCATAGTGTCTCATATTTTTGGTCTGATAATTGACACCGTAACTGTTACGCATCATTTCATCGATAATTGTCACTGCATAATATTTTATATTATCAATTCAATAATTGTTGTTACACAGTATTTTGCATTATTGATTTAATAATTGTCATTACACTGTATTTTATATCATTGAGTCAATAATTGTTGTTGCACTGTTTTTAAAATTATTGAACCTAATAATTGTCACAGTAACATATGCACAGTAATTCACATTATTGAATCAATAATTGTCATTACACAGTAACGTATGCTTTATTTTACATTATTGTTATCTCTATTATGATGTTATTTAAACAGTTGTATTTCATTAATTTATTGACTTGATATCTAAGAGCTAACTATACTGTATTTATAACAATTAGTCATAATAATTGAATTGATAAAGTTATTTGTTTATAATATAAAGTTAGGTGATTATTAGGTGATATGAAATGAATGGTGTAGATTAAAGTGTGAATTATTGTTGAATAATTGAATTGATTTGTTTATAATATAAAGTTAGGTGATATGAAATGAATGGTGTAGATTAAAGTGTGAATTATTGTTGAATAATTAAATTGATTTGTTTATAATATAAAGTTAGGTGATTATTAGGTGATATGAAATGAATGGTGTAGATTAAAGATAATATAATATTTGAAATGGATGGTGTAGATTAAAAGATGATCTTTAAATGAATGGTTTAGATTAAATGAATGATAAGATTTTTGGCTATAAATAGAAGCCTTAACTTAAGGATTTTTCATAAACTTCCTTACTTGTTCTTTCTTTCTCTCTCTAAATACTTCTTGTGAAAGTTCTCTCTAAGTGTGCTTAAGTCATCTTGAGTATTTGTGAAGATCTATAAGTATACGTGTACTGTTCAAGTTAATCAACCTCATTTAAATCAATATCCAGTCACGTGTTACGGTAAGGGAT
Organism: Hedera helix; assembly: GCA_947179155.2. NCBI lineage: Eukaryota > Viridiplantae > Streptophyta > Magnoliopsida > Apiales > Araliaceae > Hedera > Hedera helix. Next base: position 21,934,836 of record OX359282.1, on the reverse strand, counting down.
ACCATCTTTTTCATCTTCCATTATTCAAACATACTATGGTAAGGGATTATCATTATTTGATTCTCGATAATAATATTGTTTCTTCCTTACTCATAAGACGTGCCTTTTATTTCCATGTATTAAATTGTGGGAATAACCTTACGGAGCGGATTGCCGCCTGTTGGTGAATAACCTTTCGTATTCATTCATTATTAATCTCTGAGAATAACCTTACGGAGCGGATTGCCGCCTGTTTGGTGAATAACTCTTTGTACTCAAATTCTATTAAATTGTGGGAATAACCTTACGGAGCGGATTGCCGCCTGTTGGTGAATAACCTTTCGTATTCATTCATTATTAATCTCTGAGAATAACCTTACGGAGCGGATTGCCGCCTGTTTGGTGAATAACTCTTTGTACTCAAATTCTATTAAATTGTGGGAATAACCTTACGGAGCGGATTGCCGCCTGTTGGTGAATAACCCTTTGTATTAATTTCCTTCACCTTTTGTTAATCAAACCTGCTACGGTAAGGGATATTATTTTCTTTCATACTCCTAAATCGAAATTTATTATGGAACTATTGCTTCTATAATTCCTGAAAATATTATATGTTCCATAATAGTTGAACTTCATTATTTCAACTGAACCTTCCTATTTACGTGAACCTTTCTATTGAATAGTAACCGTTATTCTGAACTGTGGATCTTGAATTTCACTCCACATCATGTTGACAATTTGGACATTATTTGAATCTGTACAAAGTAAACTTCCGATACTTATTGTTATCCTATTTCTTCTGTTCATCATTTATATCATTCTAATCATCCAAAAATCAAGCTGTTGTGAATATCTGTGGCCGGGGGCACAGATGTGATATATTTGTTGAACAGATGATAGGTTAAAGGCGATATAATAGGTTAAAGGCGATACATCTGTTCGGTGTCTTTTATGGCACGTGGTGAATGTTCTCTTTGGCCCGTAGTGCAAAGATGAACTGTTGTTTGGTATGATTATGACCAAAGGCTGAATCTGGTATAATCATGACCGTTGGTGTTATATTGAATGTCTTTGGCCCGTAGTGCAAAGATGAACTGTTGATGTGCATGATTATGATCAGGAACTGTGAATTTGTATTATCTTGACTAATGATATTTCAGATGATAAAAGTTGATGATGTTTTTCCTAAAAAGAGAACCGAGTGGACATTATAGTCTGCATTATTCTTCTAATAGATTACTCATTCCGCTGCTATTATTGATCTGAACGTTGTTTAAGAATTTAACTGCAGTTTTTGATATAAACCTTGTAGTCTATTGTATTCTATCAAGAACTCAACTGTTGAAGACTAATGATAATTTATTCGTCATTATCTTAGTCATGATATTCTTTACTGGGCTATTTGAGCTCACCCTTTCTTTTGTTCCATTGTTTTTCAACAGGAGATGAAAACATAACAGGGTCTAGCCGGGGAATGGAGTGAGGGTCCGAGGAATAGTTATCATAGTCTTCACGTTTTGTAAAATAGTGTGGCAATAATAGTGAAGACTTAGTTGTGTATTATTATACACTGTATTGTTGTACGTTGTGCTTTGTTGTAATAATTTTGTTGTAGTATTTTGACGACTCAAGTTTGGGCTGTGTGGGCCCAGATTTGGGGGCGTCACAGTCTAGAAGTCTTAAACTATGTTATATATGTATATTCATGGTTTGATGTATTTATATCATGTTTTGGTATGTGTGAAATGCATAAAAATAGTAGAAATGTCCATATTAAGTTTTACCGGTAAAACCCTAGTTGAGCGTGTGGTATTTAATGTTGTAGTTTGAAATGTACAAGTTAGAAAATTGATTTTTATGGCTAGAAAGTTACATATATGAGTTTTAAAGAAAACCCAACTTGTATCTTTAAAAAATATGGAAAAACAAAGAGTTATGAATTTTACTGCAACGTAGGTCGTTTTTAAACCCTTGATGGTTCAATCTTAATTTTCGTGTCAAAACGTTTTCAAAAATGTGATTGAACCATGTAATGTTGCAAAACAAGAAGTTAGGAAGATAACAACACTGAGTTGGTGTCATTTGAATGCGTAGATGTTATTTTGTTCGAGTTTGAACCAATAAAACCAAGGATTTTTGAAGTTAGATATCAATTTCTCCTTGTGAGAAGTTTTTAGTCTAGTTCTGTTTGAATTTTGGATTTGTGACCTAAAAATAAGTTGTAGAGGGGGAAATTATGATCAGAATGGACTCAAGAATCACTCCAAAATGTTTTGAAATGAATAAGTTATGGCAGTTTTAGTAAAAAGGTCCAGACAGTCAAAACGAGCGCCGCCAGCGCTCGGACTTTCTGGTTTGAGCGTCGCCGGCTCTAGAATAAACCAAAGACCAGCGCCGCCATTGCTGGTACAGTGTTAAAAAGTCAAAAATTTGATATTTTAAAGTTTTATCAAGTCGGAACTCCGGTTTAACTTGTCGGTTAATAAAAAGTCTAAACGAAACACCGTTAGGGACTTAAAACCTAAGATAAACTTATAAAATGAATGTGTTTGAATATTAATAACTAATGGGTAGCTAAATGTTAAAAATAAAGACTAAAGATAACACAATTAAAAAGTTAACTATTGGTATTATTTGTAATAAAATATTATTAAGTGATAAATAATATTAATATGTGATTAAAAGGCTATTAAATGTTTATAACATTTGTAAATGATTAAATATTAATAAATCAATGAAATATTATTAAATAATTAATAATACTAGATAATGAATAAAATATTATTAAATGGTTAATAATATTAGATAAAGTAATAAAATATTATTAAATGATTAATAATATTAGATAATTAATAAAATATTATTAAATGATTAATAATATTTGTCGACGCCGGGATTTTCGTCGTCTCGTTTTTTATTATTAAAATGTCCCTTTCCAGTTTTAGCCTTTAGATTAAGATGTGACTTTTGAAAAGGGTCGGCTTAATGTCGACGGGTTTTGAAAGATCGATTTTTTTATGAGCCAATTGACCAGAGTCGCCAGTTGGTATATTTGAAATGGATGTACCAACTCATCCGAATTTAGTTTTCGTAATCGCTGGCTCATGTGACTCCGAATTAATTGGTCCGCAAACCGAGATTCATAGAGTTCGGGGGCTTGCTTAAGCGAGGGGAAGGTGTTAGGCACCCCCCGACTTCCGTGAAATACGGTTACCGCAATCTCGATTGTTTTCCTATCCTTTTAAATCCTAAAATGTGTGAGTTGCGTGTGTGTGCATGTGTGCCTAGGTGAATGCTTGTGGTGAATTTTGTTTGGATTTTTTGTATGGCAAATGTGCTTTATCTGGAAAGTGTTTTAACGTCTTTGGACCCAAATGACGATGTTTTGTTTTTTTATAAGAAAGATTGATTTTAATTTTGAAAACGTTGAGGATTTTTATTTAGATGTCATTTTAGAAAACAATAGTTTTAAACTTTTGTCAAATAGGAACCGAGACTATACATTGCCTTCTAACAGTTAATATAAATAAAATGAGGGCAACTTCTAGAACTCTTTAACCCTATGCACAAAGTTTAATGAAAACGTTTATTTATTTTTTTACGAAAACATCTTTTATGACATTTTAAAAAAACCAAATGTGGCATTTTCGTCAAACAAGGATCAAAATTTCGCCAAAACTCTTAATTTTATAACCTCGTGCGTCTAATATCCTAATTTGATCATTTTTTACAAAATCTTCATTATTTGCCTTATTTAAAAACCATTTTTGTGTCGTAAATTAAAACAAGCACCCACAACGTGTCGGGGCTATCCACGGGCATGTAAGCCATCAAGACAACCCCAAACACCCACAATCACATATTTTATTATTATTACGGGGCCTTAACCCGAACACGACTTCGTATCGCTTTAAGGCCGGATATTACAAAATACACATCCATGGACCCTATACCATGATTACATACACCAAAATGTCCATCATCGGGATTTGACCACGAGGATCTCCTCCCTAGGCTCACATTCACCCAAATCATGGCACAACCAACCCTAAACCAAATCTAACGAGATTTAACATTGCTATCACATTACATAACCCAAATATCACAACTTAATCACTACAAACTATCCATTACCACAACGAACGAGATATCACCGTACGGATGTCATCGGGGCGTTAGGAGGAGTTACTTTCCGATGGAAACCTCGCTAACAACCCCTAATCCACGGATCCTTTATCAACATAACAACATTATTACATCACATAACCCAAAACATAAGCTATATTAACAATACAAACAATAGAATATCAAAAAGACAATCTTTTCACCTTGCAAAACGCGGATTCAAGCTTCTTATACCGCAAAATGGATTACACCACAAGATTACTAAACTAAATAGCACAACAATATGGATCTAATGCTTGAATCTAGCCCAAAATCGGACTCTCTCCCTCTCTCCCGCGATCTCTCTCTCTCTCATTTCCTTTCTTTTTTTCTCTCTTTTTCCTCTCGGACGCGAAAATGGCGATCTATAGTGGTTCAGCAGGCAGCCGCAGATGCATCTGCGGCTGCCTGCTGTGGCCGTCCGCGCCGAATCCTCGACTGCCGAGTGCCGCCCTCGAGCCGCGCGAAAGTACTTTTTGTCGGTGGCCGCGATTGCATCCGCGGCTGTCCGGCTCATTTTTCTCGATTTCTGTGCCACGCGGTCTTAAATGTTCAATTTCTGCTGTATTATTTTGGAAGGCTGTATTTTTGCAATCCGGAAATCCCTGGGAAACGTGCCATATTGTTCTGGGAGGCTAGTTCGGAGGGCTGTGACTTGATATAGAATTTGATAATTGTGTCTGGCTTCCAGGGGGCGCTGCCCCCTTTCCACCCCCGCCAGCTCACCGGCGAGCTGGGCAGCCGCTCGCTCACCGGTGAGCGAGACCCCCGAACATCGTAAGCGGAGTGGCCATTAGTCGTCTTTTGTGGTCAGCTCAGGCTTTTCTGGATTAACTGTTCGCCTTGCCTCAAGTGACCGGATGCTCGTTGTCCGTTGTGGCGGTTTTGACCATAAATCGCTGGGGTGGCTTTGTGCTGGGGTCCACCTTTCTTTCCGCATGTCAGGTCAAATGACGATTTTGCCCTTCTGCCAGGGTTAGTAGAGAAAGTGCAAAATTTGGGTGTCTACAATATTAAATAAGGCAATAAAATATTATTAAGTGATTAATAATATTAGATAATGAATAAAATTTTATTAAATGATTAATAATATTAGATAATGATTAAAATATTATTAAATAATTAATAATACTAAAAAGGGAATAAAATATTATTAAATGATTAATAATATTAGATAATGAATAGAATATTATTAAATGATTAATAATATTAAAAGGTTAATAAAATATTATTAAATTATTAATAATATTAGATAAGAGTTTGAAATATATTAAATAATTAATATAGGTTTAATGTGATTGAAATATCATCAAGTGATGATAATATTTTCTAAGTGTTTAAATACTCGTAATTAGATAATTATGTGGTTAAGTATTAGAGATGTAAAATATATAGCTATTATCATATGAATGTATTAATGATACTAATTTAAAGATCAACTTGATTAATTGTTAGGTCTATCTAAAGAGAATTAAATTGAATTGCTTAGCAGTAAACTACACACGAGGCAAGTTCTTCTTAACCCTAACTTGTATTTATTATTACAAGTTTTCTTCAACTATAATTACATTGAGCAATTTAATTATTATTGAGCAGGTATCTACACTCATAGTTATATGACAGAGCTTAAAGTGGATTAATTATCTAAAATTATTTCACATCATTATTTGTTATTGTATTCGCACATAGTGTGTTTACAAATGTTATAGTTCATTAATTCAAAAACTGCTTAAGAATGTCTACGCTAATTGTTTCGGCTAGACAATGCATGTTTAAATTCATCAAATTGAATATTTTAAAAGCTTATCCAAACCAATTGTTGGTGCAGATTCTTATAGTAAGACTGAGAATGAACAACCCTAGTTAACGGGGATTTTTATTTATCGAAAAACCGAATTTGCCCAAGAAATCTAAATGTTATGCATATACATAGGATACAAGAGGTTGATCCCCTCGTGTATCCCGTTTTTCAAGGTGTCAGATATATATATGTCTGTTCTACCTTAGTAGCAGTTTATGATTATTAAAGACCAATCAACAGTAAAGAATCAATCCATTCTTATATTGAAACATTGATTCTTGATTTCTTTCACAACTGTTATTTATTGTTGAAAGCCTTAATGATTATTTCCCTTTTTATCATGATATATCTTATGTTGTTGTTTATAAATTTGCTGAGTCGTTTACTTGCTCATTCTTGCTATATCATGACTTATTTTCAGTTAAGCCTTAATGCTCTAAACAAGACAAAGGCAAGGGGAAAAAAAACGCTTAGATTAGTAGATGCATCCTAGATTTAAATTACTGTTATGTAATTTTCTTGTAAATCTGTTGTATTCCCTTAAGATATGTAATGTTTATGTTAAGGTTAATCGACCTTGGAAAGTGTAGCATTTTTATAATGAACCTTTAGTATTATTTCGCGAAGTTTAAATGCAATTTATGTATTTAATTGTTAGTAAGTATTGTACAGTGGAGAACCAAACCCGAGGTTGTGGAACCCGGATTTGGGGTCGTCACATTAACTAATGCTTATATTTGTAATGAATGAATGTGTTTGAAAATTCCATTTATAATGGTACAAAATTTTGCTCAATTTATGATCTTAGAAACACCATTTCTAAATATGATTCAACCTATTACTATTGATTCTATAGGAATTCATATTACTTTAGATGATGTTAAAATAACATATAAGTTTATAACTTCTCTTGTTATAAAAGATTTAAATCATATAAAAACAAATTTAATTTTTAAACAATACCAAGTTAATTTCTTAAAAAAAGGATTTTAATTTATTAACTATTGATAAAAAAAAAAATTACACGAACCCCTTATGCAAGAAAAAATTAAACATATTACGACAAAAATAACAAATGAAGTTTGTTCTGATATACCTAATGCTTTTTGGGATAGAGAAAAACATATGATAAAATTACCTTATAAAGATTGATTTTCTGAAGATCAAATTCTTACCAAGGCTAGACCATTACAAATGGATAATGAAACTTTAGAATATTGTAAAAAAGAAATTTATGCTCTTTTAAAAAAGGGATTAATATATCCTAGTTCATTTTCTTAGAGTTGTTCATCTTTTCATGTCATGAAAAATTCTGAAATAGAACGTGGTACTCCTAAACTGGTAATTAATTATAAACCCTTTAATAAGGTGCTAAAATTGATTAGATATCCTATTCCAAATAAAAAATATCTGTTAAACAGATTAGCAAATGCAAATATTTTTTCTAATTTGACATAAAATCGGGGTTTTGGCAAATACAAATAGATCCAAAAGATCGATATAAGACTGTTTTTACTGTTCCTTTTGAACAATTTGAATGGACTGTTATGCCCTTTGGATTAAAAAATGCTCCTTCTGAATTTCAGAAAATTATGAATGAAATTTTTACTCCTTATTCAAATTTGAGTATTGTTTATATTGATAATATTTTAATATTTTCTGATAATATTGATCAATATTTTAAACATTTGAATATTTTCTTAAATATTATTAAACAAAATGGACTGGTAGTTTCTGCTTCAAAAATGAGCTTATTTCAGACAAAAATAAGATTTTTAGGACATAATATTCATCAAGGAACTATAATTCCTATAGATAGATCTATTGTTTTTGCTGATAATTTTCCTAATAAAATTAAAGATAAACAAATGTTACAAAAAAATTTAGGAAGTTTAAATTATATAGTAGATTTTTATAAAGATTTAGCAAAAAATACTAATATATTATATTAGAGATTATCAAAAAACCCTCTTGCTTAGGACATAAATCATACTAATGCTATCAAAAGAATTAAACTTAAAGTTAAATCAATTCCACGTTTATGTTTACCACAACCTAAACATCACAAGCCCAAAGGAAAAAAGGCTATAGAAATTGATGCCTCTAATATTGGATTTGGAGGAATTCTAAAACAATTTAACCCTAATAAAAATAATGAAGAACTAGTTAGATATTATTCTAGACATTGGAATATTACACAAAATAAATATTCTACTATTAAAAAAGAAATGTTATCTGTAATTAAATGTTTATTTAAATTCCAAAATAATTTATTAAATCAAGAATTTATTCTTCGTATTGATTGTTCTGCTATTAAGGAAGTTCTTGAAAAAGATGTAAAGAATTTAGTTGCAAAACAACAATTTGCTCGATGGCATTCTTTATTAGCAATATTTGATTTTCAAATAGAATATATTAAAGGATAATTAAATTCTCTTCCTGATTATTTAACTCGCAAATTTCTTCAGGGCAAACCATCGCCCCTAAAAGAGGTGGTTGAAGTAGTTCAATCCTTAGAGGAGGATCGTCCTCATATGCGAGAGGCAATACCTCCAGAAGCTTTAAAAGCCAAGAAACAACAAATCTTACAATGAAAGAAGTCTTTCAAAAGGATGAAATGGATGATATCCATATTTTAAGATTCTGTGACATAATATTAACTGTGGAAAACCAATATCTGAAATGGTTTAAAGAACCCACTTATGTGGCTTCTAGATATTTTGAGCCTAATGTTAATTATCCTTTAAAAGCTTCTAAAAATTTTAGAAGTTTTTATGAAAATATTTTGAGTGAAACTCAATTTGTTAATTTTGAATATTTTTATAAAGGTGGTGATACCACAAATAAAGATGCTCCCTATTTCCTTCTCCAAAGCTTATTTGGAAAAAAAATGCTTTACCCTATTGACTAGGGTTTAGATCCTAATAGGAGTCGTCGTATGATAAATTATTCACATCAAGAATTTTCTTATTGGAATTATAAAGATGATTGGTTTAATTGTTTTTATTATGATAATCCTATGAGAAAAATACTTGGTTCCTTCGATTCAGTCCAGAGTTCAGTAATACTGACTTACCCAATTGGTCTTATAATTGGTGGCAAAGATTAGGTCCTAAACCAGAAATTCTACTCCAAGAGTTATACTATTTATATATTAACTTTAAAAATCTTCATCCTCAATTTCAAAACAAGATTGTGCTAAACACTCTTCCTTTATTTAAATTTCTTTATTAATTATCAAATTCCTTAGATTTAGGGTTGGCAATATGGAACCAAATTTGTTGAAAATTTTAATTATGGTCTCCCTACTTTAATTCGCCAATTCAAATACAAATAGTGGAATAAATGGAACATAGACGACACAATTAAATTAGTTTCTGAAGATGTTCGACAATTTCAGATCTTACAGAGACAAGCTCTTAAAGCAAAAGAAAAAGAGGAGATAATAGATCCAATTAAAGCTTTAAAAGATTCATTAAAAAAGAAATTTCCCAATGCATCTAGAGCTGAATTATAGCAAAAATTAATGGATCTAGCACAATCAGATGAGATTGATAAAGAAGATAATGACATTTCTATGGCTACACACGCAGTTGCCACTGACTCGAAAGTTAAATCAGAAGATAAAGAGAAATCTCCTGAAGAAGTTGCTCAAACAGTGCAAAATATTTTGCACCAGGAAGATTTTTCAGAATTAGACACGCAACATGATTTATTGCAGCGAATTGATATGATGGAACGACAAGTGGAATTATTAAAAGAGCTTAAAGCAAAAGTGAAAGGTGATATAACACCAGGAAGCGAACTAAATGATAAGGTCTGTCAGATGGAGGAATCTGCTTTTATAAAGCTGTCATGTGTTAAAGTTATACTTTTTATAAAGTAATACTGTTGTATAATAGTTGGTCAGCAGTATTATGTCATTTCTTACGTCTTAGTTTTCCTTTTCCTTTGTATTTATAGGAGTCTGTTTGATAGTTTGAAGTTAAGTTTTCGGTTTTAAATTTCACTTTCTCTCTCTTGTAAAACTCTCCTACTTTGAATATCAATAATATTTCAAGTTTGCAAGACTGTTCAAGCGTAAGACTTCTATGGATCCTCCATGTAAGTCTTCTTAATAAATTATCTTTAATTTTACAGTTGTGTTTTTATGCTGTTTTGTGATCCTGTATTATTGGTACTAGAGCCTATTCCTAATGACTTTAGCATTCGACTCTCAACTGTTATATAATTAATTGTTCTAAGCTTGGCTGTTAACGATTTATTAGGTACACAAGACCCTAACACCTAACACGGCTACACGAGTAACAACCTAAATGCGACTTAAGGACCGATCGACCAAGAACAAGAGATATAATAAAAGCAGATAATCAAAGACTGTTGTCAATAGTATAATGGCTCTGATACCAACTGTAATACCCGGATAATTGGGGTCTTTAAACTATTTCAGATCTTGGTTTTCACAAAATCTTAAAATATGGATATCATCCATTTCATCCTTTTGAAAGACTTCTTTCATTGTAAGATTTGTTGTTTCTTGGCTTTTAAAGCTTCTGGAGGTATTGCCTCTCGCATATGAGGACGATCTTCCTCTAAGGATTGAACTAATTCAACCACCTCTTTTAGGGGCGATGGTTTGCCCTGAAGAAATTCGCGAGTTAAATAATCAGGAAGAGAATTTAATTATCCTTTAATATATTCTATTTGAAAATCAAATATTGCTAATAAAGATTGCCATCGAGCAAATTGTTGTTTTGCAACTAAATTCTTTACATCTTTTTCAAGAACTTCCTTAATAGCAGAACAATCAATACGAAGAATAAATTCTTGATTTAATAAATCATCTTGGAATTTAAATAAACATTTAATTACAGATAAAATTTCTTTTTTAATAGTAAAGTATTTATTTTGTGTAATATTCCGATGTCCAGAATAATATCTAACTAGTTCTTCCTTATTTTTATGAGGATTAAATTGTTTTAGAATTCCTCCAAATCCAAGATTAGAGGCATCAGTTTCTACAGCAGCCATATCCCCAACAACAACAAGGCCAATCATCTAATTCTACTATGTCTTTATAAGATATTGTTAAATCACTTGTCACTAACACTTTGCAATTTCAACAGGAAACAATGACAAGTATACAAGAAACAAGGGCAAGAATTCAAGAAATAAAGGCAAGTGTTTAAGAAATGAGGGAAATTATTCATAATTTGGAAAGGCAAATGGAACAAATAGCAACCGCAATTAGTCAATTAGAGGCACAAGGTTCTGAAAAATTACCCTCTCAAACGGTGGAAAATCCAATAGGGAATGTAAGTGCAATCGTGTTGAGAAGTGGTAAAGAGGTTGAAAATCCAAAGAAGTCGGTGTCTACATCTCAAAAGGAGTATAAGATGGGACATGAAGATAGCGGTGTTCTTTGTGACGACGGTACCCCCAAGCATAAATTTTTACCTATCTAAGATTATAAATCGGTACCCCTTTTTCCTCTTGCTTTAATAGAAAATAGGAAATATGAGAAAAATTCAGATTTGTATGAAACTTTCCGTGAATGCGAGACAGATATTCCATTATTTAATGCTATGAAACAAGTACCTCGTTATGCTAATTTTCTGACAGAACTGTGTACACTAAGGAGGAAACAAGAACTCAAAAGATATAACTGTTGGTTTGCAAAAATAAGGCATATATACAATCAAATTGTATAACACAACGGAAACATGCAATAAATCTTATTTAAAATTTTCTATAAACTAAATACCAGAATCTTTTTTATGTAATACTTATTAATTGAGGAATGATAACGGGTTATACCTTTATAAATTTAACTTATTTGAACAGCTATGAGTTCACCTCCAAAATCTTTTGCGTTCTTCAAAATCCACCAATTAGAATTTTTAGATCAACGTTAGCTACACAAGTGTGCAACCTCTAAAGGTGATCCACCAAGAGTAATATAGATTGAAGAAATAATTTAGATTCTACTAGATCTTGGGTGGCTAGCCCTAATTCTCTCTCTCTAACTCAATAGCTGTAGAGAATTATGGAGTATTCTCCCAATACTTATAAAAGTGTGAGTAAGCTCAATCCATAATAAGATCCATTTTATTTATAAATTTACTCAACTCTCCTAAACTCTTTAGGAATGAGTTTTAATTTAACTCCTAATCTAACTATGAACTAAATTAATTTAATATAATAATTATAATTTTTAAACTATGTAATAACTAAAAATAATAATAATAATAATAATAATAATAATAATAATAATAATAATAATAATAATAATAATAATAATAATAATAATAATAATAATAATAAGACACATCTTATTAATTTATAATTAGTATTTCTAAAATATATAATTATAAATATTAAGCTATTTAATTTATTCTATCACCATAATATAAATTAAATACACTTAATTTATTATTATTATTACTCTTCTAAAATAAATATTACTTTTTTGTCATGTGACCCTTTAGGTTCAATATTAAACCAGTTGTAGAATAAATAAATTAGATTCTAATATTATTTATAATAATAAATTAAACTCTTTTAATTTATTTATAAATAAATACTTATTTATTTCAAAATAAGGGTAAGCCCTCTTAGAAATTCACGACTTTCTAGATAATATGAATTTTAACATTTGATCATAAAGAACCTATTTTACGAATAGTTATCGTACAATTCAATCATTCTACCATACAATGTCTCAATCAAATATAAGACATGGAATTACTGTCAAGGCTTATTTAATTTGATCGTATGCATTTCGATTCTAAAATGCACAACTCTAATTAATGTATTTTAAAAACTCCTTTCTAATTTCCATTCTACCTTGACCAACGACTACTGAGTTGTCTTTTATCGAATCACATAAGACATTCTCTCCATTTACTAGAAGTGGTAGATCTTTTGTTGATCATTCACCTATCTCCATGTATAATATCCGTTGTTATACCCAAATAGTCTTAAGGAATATGACAAAGTATAACTCCTCATACACAAGATACTATAATGATCTTAAGTCTAATGATCACTTGTACTACGTACTATCACATTAGAAACTCCTATTAACAAGCAAGTAAAACTCCATTAGGTGTTCCTTAAGCGAGTCACGTTTAGTAAACTTATTCGCTAATAAGCACCTACATATTTGTTTTAGTGTCTCGAAACAAATGATTATGAGAATCATGCTCTTCTAAAGAGCAAGCATAGTATGTACTAATCTATTCGAATTCACTAATCTCCAATTTAGTGAGCTATCTTGAATTTAGATCTCTTTAGCATAATCAACATTATGATTTTAAAAGGATTGCTCTAAAACTATGGGTTTATTTATTTAATCAATTCAACTAATTAATCACGAATAAAGAAATGCCTTTAAATAAAACTTTTATTAATACCTAAATAAAATTATAAAGTATATGTTTATCACTTCAACATGTGATTGACTTGAGGGCATACTATTTTCAATCTCCCATTTGCACTAAAGTTAATCGCCTTGGTATCTAATACCCATCTTCTTTAAGCGGTGATTGAACTGCTGCTAAGATAATGCTTTAGTAAATAGATCTGTAATGTTGTTTTGAGAGTCCACTTTCCATACAGTGACGTTTTCTCTTTCAATGATTTCTCTAATCAAATAAAATTGTCGCAACACGTGTTTGGATTTTTTTTTTTTTGAGACCTAGGTTCCTTGGCTTATGCAACAACTCCCGTGTTATCACAAAATAAAGGCACTGGTCCTTGAATGCTAGGAACCACTCTGAGTTCGATTACGAACTTCACTTCAGCCAATCAGCTTCATTTGTAGTTTCACTTGTAGCTATGTACTCTGCCTCTATCACTAAATCAGAAACTGTTTGCTACTTGGAACTCTTCCAATTCACTACGCCATCATTTAAGGTAAACATATAACCTTAAATGAATTTATTGTCGTCTCGGTCAGTTTAAAAACTTGAGTCTGTATAGCTCTCTAGTTTTAAATCTGACCCACTGTAAACAAGAAATACGTCATTAGTTCTTCTTAAGCACTTTAGGATTTTTTTTTCACTGTTTTTCAATGTTCTTCTTAAGGATTCGACTGATATCTGCTTGTCACATACTCTAAATGAATAAGCAACATCTGGTCTAATATATATCATCACATACATGATAGATCATATTGTCGAAACATAAGATATCTTAATCACATGGTCTCTCTTTTCAGGTGTCTTTAGAATCTGATTCTTAGAGAGATGTATTCCATGGCTCATCGATATGAACCATCTTTTGGAATCTTTCATGCCAAATCTCTTTAGCATCGATTCAATGATCCTTTCTTGGGTCAAGTCGAGCATCCTTTTAGATCTATCTTCATAAATCTTAATCCCCAAAATGTAGGATGTTTCTCCCAAGTCCTTCATGGAGAAATGTTTAGACAACCATATTTTGACTGATCGTAGCATCGGAACATCATTCACTATCAGTAGTATATCATCAATATATAGTACTAGGAATGTAACAGTGCTCCCACTAACCTTCTTATATATACATAGTTCATTCTTGTTTTTAATAAAATCAAACTTTTTGATTTTCTCATCAAAATGAATGTTTCATCTTCGAGAAGCCTGTTTCAATCCATAAATGGGTCGTTGCAGCTTACATACTTGATTTGTTCTATCTTTTAAAATAAATCCCTCTGGCTGTTACATATGTACATATTCATCACATTTTCTATTGAGGAAGGTCGTCTTCACGTCCATTTACTAGATCTCATAGTCATAATATGCCGCAATCGTAATCAAAATTCGAATGGACTTAAGCATAGCTAATGGTGAGAATGTTTTATCATAATCAACTTCTTGCCTTTACTTGAAACCTTTTGCAATCAGTCGGGGCTTATAGGTCTCCACCTTGTCTTCTGCTCCAGTCTTTCTCTTAAAGACTCATTTGCACCCAATGGGCTTTATGCCCTTAGGTGGAGTAACCAAAGTCCATACTTGGTTCTCATAAACAGAGTCCATCTCAAATTTCATTGCAGTAAACCATTTCTCTGAGACCTTATTGCTTATAGCCTCTTCGTATGTTAATGGATCATCATCATCTATGATGTGTACCTCATCATCATTCTCTATAATGAATTCATACCTCTCAAGTATCTTCGGTACTTTTCCAGACTTACAAATAGGTTGTCGTATAGTGGGTTCTTTTACTTGCTAAAGTTCATTCGTTTGATCTATAGTGTTTTGCGGTTCTTGAACTTCTTCAAGATTTATCATACTCCCCTGACCCCTTCAAGGATAAACTCATTTTCCAAGAAGTTAGCAGGTTTCGCAACAAACGCATTTTGATTAGTAGAATGATAGAAGTAATATCCTAAATTTTCTTTAAGATATCCCATAAATTTTCACTTGTCGGATCTTGTCACTAGCTTATCATTCTCAAACCTTTTAACATAAGTTGGACAACCCCAAATCTCAACATGCTTAAAACTTAATTTCTTTCTTGTCTATAATTCATATGGAGTCTTAGGGGTGGATTTTGAAGGTACCTTGTTAAGTAGGTATGCAGCCGTTTTTAAGGCATAACCCTAGAAGGATATTGGAAGGTCGATGAAGCTCATCATGGATCGAACCATTTTCAACAAGGTACGATTTCTCATTTCAGATAAATCATTCAGTTGTGGCATACCAGGAGGTGTCCATTATGAGAGAATGGTACTCATAATTATAAAGAATACTAAATAATAGAAGAGAGAATTTTTCTAATAGAAAAGTTGTATCTTACATTGTGTGTCAATCCCTCTATTTATAGGCTCCAAAATCCTCCTAACCCTAATTGAAATTACAATTAAAAATAAAAGAAAAAATAAAATAATTATTCCTGCCTGTCACGCGGGTGACCCGGGTTCGATCCCCGGCAACGGTGCCAAAATTTGGTGTGCTGTCGCAGGCACCTAAAAATAAAATATTACTTTGGAAAAATATTAATTTAGTAATACAAGTAAGAGTCGATCCCACAGAGAATGATTAATTTAATTTTATGTTTTGTAAACGAAAATTGGGGGGTTTTAATTAAAGAAATAATTTAAATAAAATTAACTAAAATAAATATGCAATAAATAAATAAAAAGAAAAAGCATTGGTTTAAGTTAATATCCACCATCAAGAATTTACAACTGATCACTGATGTAAGAATAACTCAATTCATATTTTAAACATTCACCGTAGAAAAAACTACTCGCAGGTGAAATAATTTTTCTCCTCTCTCCTTAATTTTAGATAAGTAAACACACGCGTTCTAAATTACCCTTACTATTAAACAACCCCCGACACGTGCTAAAGATTTGATTTAATAGCAACTTTAAGAATTAGAGAGATCGTTGAACTAAACAACACAAGCCACGTGTTTGCATTTAATTTAGATGAATATTCTTCCTAAGATAAAATAATCTTTTGATCTGCAAAACAATTATTAAACTTAGTTGCTTCACAAATAACAGTAGATTAATATGAATAATAAACTAGTAGTACTCCTAGCAATTAAACAAACCAATCATAAAATTAAGCACAGAAAAATATTCAATACTCAAAATATAAATTGAACAATTAAAATAAATTAGATCTCACAGTGTAGAAATCTTGATGGCTTCAATCACTTAAACCAAGAAAAATAAGTTAGCTACTCATAATTATAAAGAATATTAAATAATAGAAGAAAGAATTTTTCTAATAGAAAAGTTGTATCTTACATTGTGTGTCAAGCCCTCTATTTATAGGCTCCAAAATCCTCCTAACCCTAATTGGAATTAAAATCTAATTTGGAATCAAAAAGTAGCAAAAATCCTGAATAATTCTGTTTTGGGCAATTAACGCGTCAAACAAACACGCCATTGGCGCCCCTTGATCGGTCAACACGCCAGCAGCCGCGCATTGCGCGCGGCCCTAAAGCCTAAACGACGTCGTTTTGTTTGCTGTCTTCCATCCGCACATTGCGCGGCCGCTATTCCGTTTCTATGCACGCCAAAACGGCGTCGTTTCAGCTGCTTCCTATACCCGCACATTGCGCGAAACTCAGCTTCCCGGAATAATTACTATTATGCCACCAAACTCTTACAAAATTTACAGATTTGCCCTCAAGCTTATTTTTTCTACAAAATAAAATATAAAATAATTAAAAATAAATAAAAATAATATAAAAATAATATAAATAATAAAAACACATAATAATTAATAAAATACCTAAAATACTGAAAATAAATAAAAACACATAAATAAAAAGAAATATAAAAATACTATAAACTTACCTAAATTAACTAAAATCCTATAAAATCTATTAAAACCAAAATAAGCTAAATAATTAAACATTTAAGCATACAATAAATATAAAAACTAAGTATTGGGGAATAAAAATATCATATAATTTAACCCTATCAATACCATTATCTTTGAGATGATCAAGAAACTCATTGCTCAAGTATGCCCCTCCTCGATCCGATCGAAGAATCTTAATACTTTTGTCAGTTTGTTTTTTTACTTTACTTCTGAATTCTTTGAACTTTTCAAATGATTCAAACTTGTATTTCATTAAATACATATATCTAAATCTTGAATAATCATTAGTAAAAGTGATAAAATATGAATACCCTCCTCTAGCATCCGTTGTCATAGGTCCAAATACATCTATGTGTACCAACTCTAACAACTCATAACTCTTTCTTCTTTTCCACTAAAAGGAGATTTAGTCATTTTTTTCATGAGACAAGATTCACAAGTTGGATATGATTCATAATCATATAGCTCTAAAAGTTCATATTTATGTAGCTTGTTTAATCTAGTTTCATTAATATAAGCGAGTCTATAATGTCATATAAATGTATGATTTACATCATCTATTTTTCTTTTCTTAGTTTGTTCAATTTATAAAATATTTTCATGCAAGTCAAGTTTGTAAAGCCCATTTAGTAAATTATCAATACTATACAAAATATTATTATTATAAGTAGAACAACTGTCGTTCTTTATTATAATATCAAAACCGTCATTGTCTAACATAAGAATCAAAATAATATTTTTAATAAGTACTGGAACATAATAACAATTATTTAAACTAATGGACTTGCCCGTAGGCAGTGTGCTAAATAATAAATTTCTACAGCTAATACAGTAACCTTTGCTCTATTCCCTACGTGTAGGATGACTTCTCCTTTGTTCAGCTTTCTACTTTTGCTTAGTCCTTACACATTATTACATATGTAAGAACCATAACCAGTATTTAATACCCGAGTAAAAATTTGACTAACAGAAAGATTCATTTCAATCATGAACAAGCCTGAATTTTTAGTAGAAGCTTCACCAAGCTTTTTCTGCTTTGCTATTGCAAGAAATTCTTTGTAGTTTCTCTTCTAGTGAGTTGGCTTGTTGCAATTGAAACAGGTTCCTTTGCTGTCAGGCTCAACTTTCTTTGCGTCCTTGGTCTTTGTTTTTCCCTTAGCCTTTTTCATTTTTTGCTTTTTAGAAGAACCCTTGGGTCTCTTCCTTTTCTTAAAAGAATTATCTACTAACAAGACTTGGTCCTTCTTGGATGGAAAGTGAAACTCCCCTGTTTTCGACATGTTAAGTAACTCAAGTAAACTGACGTACAACTTATTAATGTGAAAGTTCATAATAAATTATGAAAAGGAGCCTGTGAGTGACTGCGATATCAAATCTTAACTCAAGTCGCCATCCAAGACAATCCAAGTTGTTTAAGGTGTTCAATCAAATTGATCATCTTGAGGACATGTGTCTCTACAGTAGTACCCTCGGTTATGCGAGATCGAAAGAGCTCTTTAGATATCTAATATCTAGTCGTCCTACTTTGCTCACCATATAACTCTTGAATGTCAACAAGATAGTAGGTGCATTCATTTTCTCATATTGACACTAAAGCTCGTTACTTGTGAATTTAATGCATTGAGTCACAGTTGCATCATCTTGTCACTGTTAAATAATTATTAACGGATCGTGCTATTTCATAAAATAACCATTAATTAATCAATGATAATATTAGGTACTTACATGAATTGAGAGAATACATCTTGTATGTATCACGTTTCCGTTGCACTAAGGGTGAAGGTCTTTAATTGTCTCACTCAATCTTATAATGGATGTATGGGTGTGTATAAAATTCTTGAGACAACAATTGGGACCAAACCCTAACTGTTTTATTTATACAATAGCTAAGGGTCAAAATCGTCCATCAAGATTATGAAACCCTAGGGCCCATTATGCCAATTACTATTAGTAATATTATTTATGGGTCACATTATTAACAAACCCATAAATAAAGTGATTAAATCAATGCAATATGTAAGCTCAATAATTCCATAAATAGTAGAGGCCACATTAGGTAATAAAATATTCTAACATTCTCCCACTTAGCCGAAATACTATTTATATACAAAACATAATGCTTACAATCATTAATTTGGCCAAGCATTAATTTAATGTCTACATGCATCCTGTTCAAATAAAGCACCAATACGAATTAATACAATCTTTGTGTCACTATTAACACAAGATCCCCATTAGTTACATAACTAGTACTTTTAATTAAAACAAGGATTAACATTAAGCATAACAGTATGAATAGAGTTTACATAAGTGATAATAAATTAAACTCATTCATATGGTCCACAATAATTGTTTGCTCATAAGTTCTCAAGTGTGCACAATAAAGAGAATAACAAACCGTAAACGTAATGTGAAGTCAAAACAACGAGCTCAAAATGTTGTCTTACGTAAAAGTAACTCATTAATTAAGACTTATCAGTTACACCCATGCCGGCAACATACTCTAAAAAGAGCTTGGGTCATAAGCCTTTTTTTCGTAAATGAATACCCTAACATATCATGCGTAGTAATATACTTAATGACAACGTTTTGATCTTCAACTCTTTCCCTGACAAATAAGTAATTAGTGTCAAGTTACATTCCAGCACCACTCAAACGGATACTATTAAAAAAACTAATAGTAAAATCATTATCATAAAAATACTTTCAATGGCCTTGAAATGGAATCTACAACCTTAAGTCCTGAAATTAGATTCCTCAATAATACGGCATGACAAGTAACATAATAACAAGACACGTATTATGCCATCATCGTGGAAGTGGTAGTTAACTTTTGCTTATAACTTCTCCACGAAATAAGGCCTCCTGAAAGTATAAAGATGTACCCTGATGTAGATATCTTTTTGTCTTTACATTTAGCAAAATCAGAATCAAAATAACCGACAATTTCAAGGTTATCTGTTTTTTCTGAATGTAAGCATAAAATCCTTAGTACCCTGTAAGTAACATAAAACCTTTTTGGCTGCTTTCCAGTAATCCAAACCTGAATTTGACTGGTAACGTCCAAGCATACCAGTTACATACACTATATCAGGACGTGTACAAACTTGAGCATACATAAGACTCCCAACCACGGAAGCATAGAGAATAAGATTCATTTAATCACGTTCCAACTGATTCTTAGGGCATTGATATGAGCCAAATTTATCACCCTTAACAACAGGGGAGACAGTGGGAGAGCAATTTTGCATGTTATATTTGTTAAAAACTTTGTCAATATAAGCTCTTTGGGATAATCCTAATATCCCACGAGACTTATCTCGATGAATTTCAATACCTATAACATAAGAGGCTTCACTAAGATCCTTCATATCAAAATTTCCAGAAAGGAAACGTTTTGTCTCATATAACATGTCTAAGTTATTACTTGCAAGTAGTATATCATCAACATACAAAATAAGAATAACAAATTTACTCCCACTGACCTTCAAGTATATGCATTGATCCACTATATTTTTCTTAAAATCAAAATTACTCATCACCTCATGAAACTTAAGATACCATTATCGAGAACCCTGTTTTAACCCATAGATGGATTTCTTTAGTCTACATACCATATGTTCCTTGCCTTCAACCAGAAAACCTTCTGGTTGTGTCATATAGACATTCTCATACAAGTCACCATTAAGGAATGCAGTCTTTACATCCATTTGATGTAACTCCAAATCATAATGAGCTACTAAAACCATGACTATTCTAAATTAATCTTTCTGGGATACTGAAGAGAAAGTTTCATTATAATTCACACATTCCTTTTCAGTGAAACCCTTAGCAACCAATCCAGCTTTATACCTTTCAACGTTTCCTTTAGGATCTAATTTGGTCTTATAGACTCACTTACAACCAACAGGTTTAACACCTTTTGGTAACTCTTCAAGATCCCAAACGTTATTAAGCTCCATTGATTTCAACTCCCCATTCATGGCTTCAAGCCATTGAGTTGATTGAACACTCGTAATGGCCTCTTTATAGGAAATAGGATCATTAATCTTACTTGAATCATAGTCAATCTCATTAAGATAGGTTATAAAATCATCAAAATTAACAGGTCTTCTAAGTCTTTCGGACCTACGTAAAGGATGCACAACTTCAGGAATATGATTTTCAATAATATGGGGTTCAACATTAGGTGGTAGCTCCACTATCTCAGGGACAACATTCGCCTCAATAAGAGGTGGTTGTGCCTCATCCTCTTGAATTACAGGATTAGGAACATAAGTCATGTTTTCTTCAAGATCAATTTTTTTAAGTTACACCACTCCCACTTAAATCACCATTCTTTAAAAACTCTACATGCCTAGTCTCAACAATTCTAGTGGTATGTGAGGGACAGTAAAAATTAGATCTCTCAAGATATCCAATGAAATGACAACTGATAGTTTTAGAGTCAAGTTTCTTTATTTGTGGATTGAAAATCTTAGTCTCGGCTGGACAACCCCACACCCATAAGAATTTTAAACTAGGTTTCCTACCTGTCCAAATTTCGTAAGGAGTCTTAGGGAAAGATTTGCTAGGAACTCGGTTTAAAATATGAACATCTGTCTTTAATGTCTCAGTCCACAAAAAAATAGGCAAGCTGGAATTGCATAACATACTATGTACCATATCCATAAGGGTATGATTTTGCCTATCAGCTACACCATTCTGCTGCGATGTACCAGGCATTGTGTACTGCCATATCCATAAGGGTATGATTTCGCCTCTCAGCTACACCATTCTGCTGCGGTGTACCAGGCATTGTGTACTATGTGACGATTCCATTTTCTTGACAAAATAAGGAAAATGGACTGGGACTATGACCTGTATCGGAGTGTTTACCATAATACTCTCCGCCTCTATCTGATCTCACTACTTTAATTTTTTCGTTCAAGTTGATTTTCAACTTCAGCCTTGAAAATTTTAAACATATTTAGTGAATCAGATTTTTCATTAATCAGGTAAACATAAGAATAACGAGAATAATCATCAATGAACGTAATGAAAGATTTATGTCCACCAATTTCAGGAGAAAATGGTCCACATATTTCAGTGTGAATCACCTCAAGAAGTGCACCACTTCTAGTGGCTCATTTCTTATTACCTTTTCACAAATTTTTCTTTTATACATTCAATACATTGGTCAAGATCAGAGAAATCTAGTGAATGGAGAATTTCATCCTTTATAAGACGTTGCATTCTATCTTTAGAAATATGACCTAAACGTTGATGCCATAATTTTGAGGAATTCTCCTTATCTAGCTTTCTCTTATTTCCACTTTGAAAAGTATTTTCTGTCACATTCATTGTTAACAAGGATTCAGCAAAGACATTATCCAAATTTAACTTATAGAGGTTTTCCTCTAAAGAGCCAGAACTAATAACTTGAGAGTCACGATAAATAATTATTTTATTATTCACAAACTTGAACGAAAAAAAAAACATTAACATCAAGTTTAGATACAGAAATTAAATTTCGTTTCATACTGGGAACATAAAGAGTATCATTTAATACAAGGTGAAACCACTCTCCAAAACTAAAGGGAGAGTTCCTATAGCTTCAACTCGTATAGACTTTCCATTACCTACTTTAATGGTTCTTTCTCCTTTTTGGAGTGTCTTCTTAGAGAGAAATCCCTTCAATGAATTAGTAATGTGAACCACAGCACCAGTGTCAATCCACCATGTATTAGAAGGAACATCAATTTGAAATGATTCATAAATCACATAATTGAAGGACATAAATTATTCATCGACTGATGTTAAGTACTCTTTGGCATTCTTAGAGTTGAGAATGACTCTTCGAATAGCTGTCAAGATAGAGTTTTTTATAATCATAAGGGACATGCGTTTGGTTCTCTCCCACTTTTCATAAATAGCTTTTTGCTCATTTGAGCTTGTAGCTGTAAGTGGAGCAAGAGGATCCACTTGTAATGCATAATCCAATTCCATAACGCCGAGAACAATTTTCATTTGATCTTTCCAAACAGTAAAATTAGTCTCATTTAAGATTTCAATTCCAAATAGATATCCAGAGATAGTAGTAGGATTCAATGCTGAAACATGATCAAAATCATAAGCATGCTTACAAATAGGTAAAAGAAATCCACAATGTACAACAATAATTAATAATCAATCATAATAAAAACCAACTGTAGGGCAAACAATTAGTTATATAAAATCTATTTACAACACCCACAATAGATTTTAATGAGATGTTGGTGTATAATTATCAATCTTTCGTTGGTCCAATTAATAATATGTTAATAACATCCTCATAAAATAATGCAAAACACATTTATTTACGCATCACCGTTGGGCAGAAATGAAATAAACATGTTATGCAATAAAATTCCATTTAATAAATTCTAATTCTAATTTTTCGTTGGGTAAAATTAAAATCTTCATTTATTAAATGTAACATCATGTGACTTTTATTAATCTTTAATTATTTCAATTAATAACCCTCCGTTGGACTGATTATTAATTTTAACAATAAAAGAGTCACATATACATGTAAATTATTATGATCAAACTCAATTTTCATAAAAATTAAATTTATAACATAATAATCAAGTTTGAAAATTAACATTATTTATAATTTACATGTAACAACTTAAAAGCCCCAATAATATTTCATGTTCCAAAATCTTTATTAAGATGCATAATTATGAACATGAAAAAATTATATTTAAATTAATTTTTTTTTAACTTAAATACATGAGGGAAAAATATAAATAAATTATATTCATATTAATCAGCTTGTATTATTTTAAATAAATCATGAACATGAATCAATAAATATATACATTATATTCAGATTATGAACATAAATAATCTGAAAATGTACATTATATTCATATTATGAACATGAATAATCAACATTATAATTATATTTACATTAATTATAAATTGAATACATGACGACATAAAATAAATATTATTGCTTAAGTCATGTATGTAGGTTTAGTATGTTACTAAAAGTAACACAATTAATATTATACATGCTTCCGATTTAGAACACAATAATCGCCAATAGTATGTATGTCCATAATCGTTAATACATCATGATTTCTTAATAAGCGATTATGATTTACGTACATTATGAATTGATTATAAAATATTCACATTAATATAGAATAATATTATCGAGACATTGATAAATCCAGACTTTGAGAAAATTATGATATCAATACATATTACTGGTATGTTACGTTAGCTTACCAGTATATTAAAAATCAATACATACTACTTTAATATGATGATGAACATTTAGTACAATACTAAAGTAATACATACCATATATCGGTATGCTAGCAATGTAATGGAAAGATCCATTAAAGAAATCAATGCAAACTACTTTAATATCATGTGCAGTAGGTTACGAATTAAGGGCATATGAAGTAGTATTGATCATCATGCAATAGAATAATTGGTAACGAAAAAGTAAGTATCCATGAAGCGCAACAGATTACATGATTTAAAAAAAAACAAAACAAATTTACGTTATTATCGGGAACAAACTTTTCACCCAAACGTCATAATTAAATTATTTTATGCAATAGCATAACCATGCTCTTGATACCAAATTGTTAAATAATTATTAACGGATCGTGCTATTTCATAAAATAACCATTAATTAATCAAAGATAATATTAGGTATTTACATGAATTGAGAGAAGACATCTTGTATGTATCACATTTCCACTGCACTAAGGGTAAAAGTCTTCAATTGTCTCTCTCAATCTTATGATCGATGTATGGGTGTGTATAAAATTCTTGAGACGACAATTGGGACCAAACCCTAACTGTTTTATTTGTACAATAGTTAAGGGTCAAAATCGTCCATCAAGACTATGAAACCCTAGTGCCCATTATGCCAATTATTATTAGTAATATTATTTATGGGTCACATTATTACCAAACCCATAAATAAAGTGATTAAATCAATGCAATATGTAAGCTCAATAATTCCATAAATAGTGGATGCCACATTAGGTAATAAAATATTCTAACAGTCACTTCTTAAAAGTAACAGTCTCTTACTCAGAGGCTTCTTCTACAACAGTTGCAGGGACAAGGAAATTTAGGATATAAGAAAGCTTTTCAGTAGTAAGAACAATTCTCAAATTCCTTAACCAGTCTATGTAATTCGATCCGGTCAATTTGTCAGTATCAAGTATGCTCCGCAATGTAAGTGAATAAGCATATGAAATATAACAACATTTTAGCATACATTCATTTTATTAATTACCAAAATAAATTAGGTCTTCATTTAAATTATTATTACCCTTTTTATATAGTTCGGCAAATCTAATTAAAGATTTGTTAGTGAGATAAGGATCCCATCAAAATAAATATAGCCTTGTGTGTGCACAATACATTATATTTATTTAACGGGTAGACAACTCCTTGTCAATTACATCAACGTGTAACTCCTTTTGATTTGGCTTCTTAGATTATTATGATCAAGTATGTGCACATCCGAATTAAAATTATCTAAGTTAAGTCCGACCTATATTTCCATATAAGTAAAGAGAAAAATATCATCCTTGTGTGTGCACAACAAAATAGTATCGTTCACTTTTATATAAACATCCAATGTAATAAAGTCAACATCTTAAATATTTTAAGACAAGTCTTGTATGTGCACAATAAATTCATTTTAAACATTTAATACTCTATTCCTTTATAATGCTAGAAGATGATATTCGTTATTCTAAATATCTTTGAGCATTACAACTTAATATATTTTTCTTGAGGGGTTTGTTATTAATTGTCTCATCTTATTTAGCGAGTTTAACATGCGAAGCATATTTGATAATATATAATATATAATATATATAACTAGCATGCACATATAAAATACTATATTCTACCTGGATTGATTATGAACTTTATTCTAGTTTGGTTCACTCGAGTCACTAAGTAAGCCAAAAGGTCAAACCTAGGGTGCAAGAATAAAATTAAATATAACTATTATATTTAAATTCGGACTCCAATACAAACGGGTCTTCAAACACTCATTGTCCTTCAGCTTTAATTCTTCAAATAATTCTATCTAATCATATTACAATATATTTTCATAAAACAGAAACTTTGATCAGCAGTCAAGGGGAAGTACATAGGAGGGAGATATAATTTACAACAAAAAAATTTAGAAAGACGAAGTACGCAAACCCTATTTATTAAAATCGATTCATTCAAGCATCTAACTAAAATAAATCCAACTACATTGACCAATAGTCTATAATCAATCCCTTGCATTTTCATACATATCAACATATGTATCAATACATAATTATATCATACATATCATCACATGCATCATTAATCTCGTGAATTAAAATCATTATATATATATATATATATATATATATATATATATATATATATATATATATATATATATATATATATATATATACACGATTCAGTGGGCAATTTAGTTAGCATGAAATTCAATTTTCAGTTTAAAATAAACTCTTTATTTTAATTATAAAATCATTTAAAATAGCTCCTTATTTTAATTTTTAAAATACTACTAAAATTGAAAAAACTGCACTATACAACATGTCAACGTCGCGGCGCCAAAAGCATAAGCTGAAAATAAAGGTAGGCACTGCGGCATCGTGATTATGAACTATTCAGGCGTCGCGGCGCCTTACGTCTTTTTCAGTTTTCCATATTTTTGAAATTCGCTATTTTGATCCTTTTTTACTAAAAAGTTGATTTTATACCAGCAATTTGTCCACTTAAATTATTCTAAACATATACCCATACATATACGGAATTAAAATAATTAATAATTTTCATAAGTTTGGCTCTTGATGCTATTGTTGGTTTGCAAAAATAAGGCATAGATATAATCTAATTGTATAACGCAGGGAAAACATACAATAAATCGTATTTAAAATTTTCTACAAACTAAATACCAGGATCTTTCTTATGCGATACTTCTTAATTGAGGAAGGATAACGAGTTATACCTTTGTAGATTCTACTTCTTTGAACAACTACGAGTTCACCTCCAATATCCTTCACATTCTTTAAAATTCACCGATTAAAATCTTCAGATCAACATTAGCTACCCAAAAGTGTGTAGCTTTTAAAGGTGATCTACCAATAGTAATAAGGATTAAAGAAGTAATTTAGATTATACTAGATCTTAGGTGACTAGCCATAATTCTCTCTCTCTCTCTCTCTCTTTAACTCTTTAGACGTAGAGAATTTTGAAGTATTCTCCCAATACTTGTAAAAGTGTGAGTAACCCTAATTCATAATAAAATCCCTCTTATTTATAAATTTTCTTAACTATCCTAAACTTTTTAAGAGTAGGGTCTTAATTTAACTCCTAATCTAATTATGAACTAAATTAATTTAATATAATAATTATAATTAATAAACCATTTAAGAACTTAATTATTTATAATGAGAGTACTTATTATTAATTATTTTTTAAACCATTTAGTAACTAAATAATAATAATAATAATAATAATAATAATAATAAGACTCCTCTTATTAATTTATAATTAGTATTTTTAAAATACATAATTATAAATATTAAGCTATTTAATTTATTCTATCACCATAGTATAAATTAAATATACTTAATTTATTATTATCATTACGCTGCATACTTCTAAAATAAATATTGGTCTTTTACAGTGTAAGTTTAATATTAAACTGGTTGTAGAATAAATAAATTAGAATCATTCTAATATTATTTATAATAATAAATTAGACTCCTTTAATTTATTTATAAATAAATACTTATTTATTCTACAATAAGGATAAGCTCCCTTAGTAATTCATGACTTTTCGAATAGTATGAATTTCAATATTTGATCATAAATAACCTATTCTGCGAATAGTTATCGTATAACTCAATCGTTCTTCCATACAATGACTCAATTAAATATAAGACATGAAATTACTGTCAAGTCTTATTTAATTTGATCATATATATTTCGATTCTAAAATGCACAACTCTAATTAATGTATTTTAGAAATTCATTTCTAATTTTCATTCTGCATTGACCAATGACTACTAAGTTATCATTTATTGAATCACATAAGATATTCTCTCCCTTAACTAGAAGTGGTACATCATTTGTTGATCATTCAGCTATCTTTATATACAACTTATTATACTTAAATATATCATTTGTTATACCCAAATAATCTTAAAGAATATGACAAAGTATACCTCATCATACACAAGATACTATAATGATCTCAAGTCCAATGATCACTTGTACTACTATCACATTAGGAACTCCTATTAACAGGTAAGTAAAACTTCATTAGGTGTTCCTTCAGCGAGTCACGTTCAGTGAACTTTTTCTCTAATAAGCACTTACATACTTGCTTTAGTATCTCACAAATATGATTATAAGATCAATCATCATCTTCTAAAGAGCAAGCATAGTATGTACTAATCTATCCAGATTCACTAATCCCTAATTTAGTGATCCCACGATTAGGAACATTTTAGTTTTAAACTATCTTAAATTTAGATCTCATTAGCATAATTAACATTATGATTCTAAAAGTATTGCTCCAAAACTATGGGTTAATTTATTTAATCAATTCAACCAATTAATCACGAATAAATAAATGCCTTTAAATAAAACTTTTATTAATAATTGAATAAGATTATAAAGTATATGCTTATTACATCAATATGTGATTAACTTGAAGGCATATTACTTTCAATGATAAGATTTTTAAGGGAGAATATTTCTACAGTTATTCAAAGAAAACTCCCTACAATATACCAAGATCCAGGTATGCTTTCTATCCCTTGTAAGATAGGTAAAACTAGTTTTAGAAGGGTCATGTTAGATTTAGGAGCTTCTATTATTGTCATGTCATATTCTATATATGCTTCATTGAAACTTAAATCATTAAATAAAATTGGTACTGTTATTTAGTTGGCTAATAGATCTAATGTTTATCCTAGAGGTATAGTTGATGAAGTTCTTGTGCAAGTAAATGATTTAATTTTTTCTACTGACTTTTATATGTTTGATATAGAAAATGGTGATCAAAATGCGCCTATTTTGTTAGGAAGGCCATTTTTAAAGACATCCAAGTCTAAGATAGATGTTCATACTGGTACACTTACAATGAAATTTGATGGAAAAATGGTTAAGTTTAATAGTTATGCTACTATTAAATATCCTAGTGATAATAATCCTATTTATTCTGTTGATGTGATTGATTCTTTAGTGCATGAGGTTTTTGAATTTGATGGAAAAGATAAATTGGAAGTTATCTATAGTAAGAATTTTGAGCAAGAGAATGAAGAGTTAGCCTTGAGTCCCGATTTGTAGAAAGTTGTTGCAACATTGAATGATTTTACGAAGCCAGGTAAAGATCCTTATATTGAATTACTAGTTTCTAACGAAAAATCTCTACCTCCTGTTTTGCAGGCTCCCATTCCAGGATTAAAGTTTATCCCCAATCATCTAATATATTTGTTCCTTGAAGAGGGAATTGAAAATCCAATAATAATCTAGGAGGCTGAATAGATTATTACCAATTAAAAAAATTATCTTAGGCCTTTTTGAATTTTTAATTAATTAATTTATAGTGTAATAAATTAATATGCAAGACAGTAAAAATTCAATCACACAATGCACAAAGATTTAGCTGGTTCACAACAAACAACTTGAGTATGTTCCTACGTCCAGTCTCAAGCTCCTCTCCAGGACTTGAGATCCTATTATTATTAGCAATAAATACTCCTTCAATAGGCGGAGAAATCTTTACAAAAAAATTTAGATCAAATTCCACCTATACATATAACTACTTATCTTGGATAGCAGCTCCTCGTTCCTTCCTCAAACGTAGTTATACTTGTTTCCTGAGTCTAGCTCTGGTTCACAATC
The DNA here is from genome assembly GCA_947179155.2 of Hedera helix. Lineage (NCBI taxonomy): Eukaryota > Viridiplantae > Streptophyta > Magnoliopsida > Apiales > Araliaceae > Hedera > Hedera helix. The sequence continues at coordinate 21,904,632 of OX359282.1, read as the reverse complement.
TTGTCTTGAAAAAAGAAGTAGGTTTCTCACCTCATAAGTACACTAGAGACCCAACTGCCCATTGACCTCTCTAAGACCGTGGTCTTGGTCAAAGAATCACTCTATTTTTTCTCACATATTTAAAGACAACTAACTCACTTAACCTTTTGTTTTACAATCTGGTCTTGAAATAAGAAATATATCATTTACCTCACAAGTACACTAAAAACCCAACTACCCGTTGTCCTCTTTAAAACTCTGGTCCTGGTCAAATAATTACTCTTTGTTCTCACAGAAATATAAAACCAATAACCAACTTTTTCCAATAAAATATATTTTTTTAAAATACTTCTTACGTAAGTAGATATATATTTAAGTCTGAATATAAAAGTTTAAATAACTTTAAAAATGAGTGATATGCTTCCGTATAAGCAGATACAATCAATTATATTCGTGAAATAAAAGTTTAAATGACTTTTATATTATTGCAACAAGTATTTATGAATAAATGAATTTAAGTTCAAATACTTGTGATGTCAGATATCAAATATAACAAATAAATCAATTAAATAATACTTAATATAATAAATAAATTTGTTTTACTCAAATCTATATATAATTATATATTTAATCTATGATATGAGCACGTTAAATAAGGTCACTTAGGACTTTGAGCCCTCGTTCGGCTGATTCTCTCACTTAAGAGGAATATCTCTGCTATAGTCTCGGTGTCTAAGTACTGACCAAATTTATAGTTTCACAACTAATATTTATATAAATATTATTGATAGGTCACTTAAGACTTTGAGTCCTCGTTCGGCTAATTCCCTCACTTAAGAGGAATATCTCCGCTATAGTTTCGGTATTTAAGTACTGATCTACTTTACAATATAAACACGCTATATCAATAAAATGCCACTTAAGATTTTAAGTTCTCGTTCGACTAATTCCCTCACTTAAGAGGAATATTTTTACTATAGTCTCGGTGTTTAAGTACTGACTTTTTATATGATATATATATATATATATATATATATATATATAAAAGTGCGTATACCAATTTATATTTGTATATATAAAAATAGAAAAAAGTATGAGACATTTCAAATAATATAAATCAATAACTTATCTCAAATACTTTGACCAATTTTTCTCTTTGATAAACGATAAGAATTTTGAGTAGAAGAGAACTTAAGAGCTTTTAGAGAGAGAAACTGTGGGCAATGATTTAGCTTTTCTTTGTTTAGGAATTAGAGAAATTAAATGAATGAAAAGCTTCCTATTTATAGAGTTTTGAAGCTTAGGGTAAAAAGATTAATTTTGTAACTTATTTAAAACCAAAAACTAGGATTCATTTAATTTTAAAATTAATGGCCAAATTTAAGTTTCACACGGATTGTTTACTTTTTAAGGAAGTACAAAAAATTCGGCATTTAAACTTTGGACGGCTCACGATTTTTAGAAGAAAAATGCTTTAGATGAAGAGAGAGAAATTTAAGTTTTTGTTTTACATGTACAAGGCTTTTAGTCTTTTGAATTTTCAAAGTTACTTTTCAGCACATGCTCCATTTAATGCTTTAAATTTTGCTAGTAATTTAGGATGTTATGTACCCGCCACTTAGACTAAGGAATTTCAAAGTTCCTTTTTCAACTTTCCAGCACATTGCACTAATTGTTCACAAGTTTATATTAAATGGATTAAATACTAATGGAGTAACTATTTTCGGAAGATTTTATTTTTCCAAGATTCTTGTGATATTAAAAATAATATATAATACCAAAAATATTAAGAGATTCCTTGCCTTAGGAAATGTTGATTTATGAATAAATATTTTTAATACTTGATATTAAATTATCAATGTTGGATAAATATTAATTCAATGAGGTTTGAAAAAAAATTTGGATAAAGAAAATATGATAATTAAAATAAGTATAATATAAACCTATGAAGAGGATTATAATTAACCTATTTACTTAATATGTCATCATCAAAATAAATAGACTACTAGTTGGAGACCCATCAATCTCTCACTTTTTGATGATGATAATTACATAAAAATATTTTCTAAACTTAAAAAAAGCTCCCCCTAAGTTCATGCATAATTAAAATTTAATTTTTAGAAAAACTTTTGAATTCCACAAATAGTTCATATAGATTATTGCATAATATTATATAGCTGAATATTATAGCAGAATATTATATGCAATATTATATGGCAAAATATACCAGAATATTATATGCAATAAATATTTTTCTTATCCCCCTTTGTCATCATAAAAAGTTATAGGGATAATAAACAGACTTGTCAGAACCTGTATAAGATAAATTAGTATCTGAAAAATATTTTTTGCCAGTAGAGAAACGTTAGTACTCATAAAAAAAATTATAACTATAATCGTTACGTGAGTTAGAAATTCATTATAGTCTTCCCAAATAGTTAGTATAAATATTATGTATATTTATATTTAAAAATAAATAAAATTTTGTTATTATGTATTTATGTACAACAATGCAAAATTAATTATGAGACAAAATTCCCAAATCCATAAGTAATTTGCAAAATCTGTCAGAACTCAATAGCTTTGTAAATATATCAGCAATATTTAAATTTGTATCAATATGATATAATTTAATACTGCCATTGTTTATATGATCATGTAAGAAATGTTGCCTGACATCTATATGTTTTGATCTAGTATGCAACACAGTATTTTTGCTTAAATTTATACCATTTGTATTATCACACAATATTGACAGATAATTAAATTTTAAATTATAATCAGCAAGAGTCTGTTTTATCCATAATACCCTGCTTCAGTGGTTGAAATAGATACAAAATTTTGTTTCTTAGAGAACCAAGAAACTAAACAACCACCCAGAAACTGACACGTGCCACTAGTACTTTTACGGCAACCAAATGTGATTCTTTAGAATTTGATTGAAATTTAACACATTTATAGACACTAAACATACTGTTAGGTCTGGTGGCAGTCATATACAACAGACTTCTAATCATTCCTCTATATTTCTTTGTGTCAACACTTTTTTTCATTTTCATCAGTAGTTAATTTATTAGTAGTTGATATAGGAGTATTTAGAGGTTTTACAGACTCTAAATCAAATTTCTTAATCATGTCTTTGCAATATTTAGATTGAGAGATATAAACACTTTTTTCACCTTATTTGATTTGCAAACCTATGAAGAAGTTTAATTCTCTCATCATGCTCTTTTCAAATTCCTTACTCACGCTTTTAGAAAAATTATTGCACATAGTGATGTCAGTTGAACCAAAAAGATGTCATCAACATAAATTTGAATAATAAGAATAACATCATTTTTTATATTTGGTGAACAACATATTATCAACGGTACCTCTTTCAAAATCATTTTCAAACAAAAATTTACTTAAACGTTCATACCATGCTCTGGGGGGCTTGTTTTAAACTATATAAAGCTTTATACAATTTATAAACATATTCAAGATGATCAAAATCTTCAAAGCCAGGAGGTTCTTTAACATAAACTTCCTCTTCAATAACACCATTTAAAAATATAGATTTGATGTCCATTTGAAATAGTTTAAAATCTTTATGACATGCAAAAGCTAATAACATATGTATAGACTCGATTTTAGCAACAGGAACAACAGTTTCATCATAATCAATACCTTCAAGTTGATTATACCCTTGAACAACAAACCTTGCCTTATTACGTATTATTATTCCATTTTCATCAACCTTGTTTCAAAAAACCCACCGAGTTCCAATAATGGAAGTATCATCGGGTTTTGAAACTAGCTCCCAGACTTTGTTTCTAGTGAACTGTTCAAGTTCTTCTTGCATAGTTGTTATTCAATCCTCATCAAGTAAGACATTTTTTATATTTTTAGGCTCAATTTGAGATAAGAAAGATAAATGACCGGCCAAGTTGTATGCTTGTGATCTAGTAAGAATTACTTTATCCATGTCACCAATCACATTTTCTAAATGATGATTTTTGATCATATGTGAGTCTTTGGGTAAGTCGTTTAACTGAGGATTGAGAATTTCAAGAGGATTTTCATTGACAAATGGAGATGCGCAATCTAGTTTTGGTTCCTCCATATTTCTGAGAATGTTTTCATTGACAATGTCATTGTCTACTAACTCTTTGTATTTGGGAGGTGGTTAAGACTCATTGAAAGTTACATTCATTGATTCCTTAACAACTAGACTTCATTTGTTAAAAACTCTATATGATTTACTGTTACGTGAATATCCCGGAAATATTTCCTCATTAGATTTGGGATCAAACTTTGACAAATATCCTTTTGCATTTAAAATAAAGCATTTACTCCCAAAAATATGAAAATAATTTATTTTTGGAGTTCTTTTATAATAAAGCTCATAGGGAGTTTTGAGCAAAATTGGTCTTAATAAGACTCGGTTTAAAATATAATAAGACGTTGCCACTACTTCATCCTAAAAATATTTAGGAATATGATATTCATTTAACATAATATTAGCCATTTCTTGAAGGGTTCGATTTTTTCTTTCAACCACACCATTTGATTGTGTGTATAAGGAGCAGAGAAGTTATGACTTATACCGTGCTCATCACGGAACATGATAAAATTAGAATTGTCAAATTCTCTTCCGTGATCAGAACAGATATAAATAATAAAACTTCCTTATTGATTTTGAATTTTCTTGCATAAAGTAGAAAAGGAATTTATAACTTCATATTTAAATTTCAAAAAATTAACCCATGTAAATCGAGAGTAGTCATCAACCAAAACTAAAATGTATAGAACACCACCCATGCTATGTTTAGGTATAGGTCCTACTAGGTCCATATGCAAGAGTTTTAGAGGTCGTGAGGTTGATACTGTGATTTTTGGTTTATGAGATGCATGTATTTGTTTTCCCAATTCATAGACTTCACAAATATAAACTTGAGTTTTGGAAGACTACGAACACGTTCTTCAGATGCAATGTTGTTAATTAATTTCATATTAATATGTCCTAATCTACGATGCTAAACCCATGGATCATCAGTTGCAAAAACTAGACAAGCATTATTTAGGTGAGAATATGCATCGAGGTCACATGTATACACATTTTTATTTTTAGGACACAATAAAACCAGTTTACCAGATTGATCAAATATTGAACAGTTATGGGAACTAAAAGTTATTTTAAAACCACTATCACATAGTTAGCTAATGGATAGAAGATTATACCTGAGTCCCATGACTAATTGAACGTTTAAAATTGTTATGTGTTTATTACTAACACTAACACTACCAATTTCAATTACTTTACCTATGTTGTTATCTCTAAAGGTTACCTAAGCACAGTCTGTAGTTTGTATGTTGTTCAATTTAGATTTGTCTCTGGTCATATGTCTTGAACAACCGCTATCGAGATACCATTTTCTTTTACTAGAGTCAGCTGCAAGACATACCTGTAATAAGTGCTAGATTCACAAACTGGTACTCTTTAATAAGAAGGGTCCTTTAGGTAAATTTTTCATTTTGTATATGGAACACTTGTGCTTCCTTTTACAAATATAGGTACAGGATAATTAGTCTTAATAGACACAAGCATTCTATTAGTAGCAATAGGTCTATAAAATTCATTATTTATTCGATTTATATTTCCTGAAATTTTTTGATGATTATAAAAAAAAATCTTGCACTTTTAATAATAATTGGTGAAGTGTAAGTTCCTTTTGGTACCCAAATCATTTTCCTTTATAATTTTCATTCTGAGCATTGTACATGTGAATGAAATGATCATTTCTGTTACAGTAAGAACATTTAGTAATGGGAGATGTATGATTTTATTTTTCTTTACTTTTAACATGATAAAGTCCTTTATCTTTTGTTTTACTGGTTTCTCCAATATATTCTAATCCTTCTTTGTTAAATCCACTTCTTTGTTGACTAAGAATGACATTAATGTTTTCCTTCCCTTTTGTGAATTTAAGAACTGTAGTGTGTAAATCATTACGTTCTTTAGTCAAAATTTCAATTTGATCTTTTAAGGAAGAACCTTCACTTTGTTTTTCCAATTCTATTTTTAAAAATGAATTTTCAAGCTTGAGATTTTTAATGTCTTTACTTAAAACTTGATTTTGTAATTGAGTATCTTCATTAATTAAAGCAAGTGTTGAATTTTCAACTTCAAGGTTTTCATTAGTAATGATAAGAGTTGAATTTTCTACCTCAAGATCTTTGTTTATTTTTCTTAATTTTTTAAATTCTTCATTTAGTGATACATTTTTTGAAAATTTATTTTTCAGTTTATCTTTTTCTTCTTTTAAATTTTCATCAACTATAATTAAATTCAAAATTTTCATTTCAAGATTTTTGTTACCTCTATTTAATTTTTCTAATAAAATTTTTAGTTTAATAAAATATTCTTTAATGATATCATTATCTTCATATAAATATTTATATGTTTCTTGTAGTTCATGGTGTCTTTTACTTAAATTCTCTAAGGTATGTGTAAATGAAGTACTATATAGTTTAGAATTTACCTCAGGTGATGATGAATTATTGTCTGTCATTAAACTTAGATTTGTGATTTCTTCGGTTTGGTCAACAGCTTTTCATCATCTCATCATCACTTAGATCCCAGCCTTTTTCAGCTACTAACACTTTGTTGTTGGCTAGTTTTGGATAGCCCTTCTTAAAGTTGTCAGACTGTTTGTATTCAAAACATACGTTTAAATTTTCATTTGAGCTGACATTTCTGAAATTATTATTATTGTTTGCTTTGAAATTTCCTCCTTGTGCCTTTGGCTTGAAATTATTATTATTGTTTATCTTCAGTTGCACCTGCGGCCAAGATCTGAAGATCTAAATCGCCACTTCCAGTTCATTTCTTGAGAGACGTGGACGGAAACGAGAAAAGGGAGAGAGAAAGGCGACGGGAGAGAGGAAAAAAGAGAGAAAAAAGTGAGATTTCTTCCTCTTTTGTACAATCTTTGTGTTCTATTTTGATTTTCAAGTGTTAAAGCATGTATCTCGTCATTTGAAATGTGAAAAAATCCATGTTTATAGCATTTGAGGTTGTATCTAGTTAGATCTATTTTCATTCCGTTCTTATTGTATTTGTTGGGTGGATCTACTGTAGATCCGAAAATATTTGGTGCATTGCTATTTAAATAGTTTAAATTTGGTGTATTTTGAAGTTAGATCCAACGTAGTCAATATATGTGACGCCCCCAAATCTGGGCCCACACAGCCCAAACTTGAGTCGTCAAAATACTACAACAAAATTATTACAACAAAGCACAACGTACAACAATACAGTGTATAATAATACACAACTAAGTCTTCACTATTATTGCCACACTATTTTACAAAACGTGAAGACTATGATAACTATTCCTCGGACCCTCACTCCATTCCCCGGCTATACCCTGTTATGTTTTCATCTCCTGTTGAAAAACAATGGAACAAAAGAAAGGGTGAGCTCAAATAGCCCAGTAAAGAATATCATGACTAAGATAATGACGAATAAATTATCATTAGTCTTCAACAGTTGAGTTCTTGATAGAATACAATAGACTACAAGGTTTATATCAAAAACTGCAGTTAAATTTTTAAACAACGTTCAGATCAATAATAGCAGCGGAATGAGTAATCTATTAGAAGAATAATGCAGACTATAATGTCCACTCGGTTCTCTTTTTAGGAAAAACATCATCAACTTTTATCATCTGAAATATCATTAGTCAAGATAATACAAATTCACAGTTCCTGATCATAATCATGCAGATCAACAGTTCATCTTTGCACTACGGGCCAAAGACATTCAATATAACACCAACGGTCATGATTATACCAGATTCAGCCTTTGGTCATAATCATACCAAACAACAGTTCATCTTTGCACTACGGGCCAAAGAGAACATTCACCACGTGCCATAAAAGACACCGAACAGATGTATCGCCTTTAACCTATTATATCGCCTTTAACCTATCATCTGTTCAACAAATATATCACATATGTGCCCCCGGCCACAGATATTCACAACAGCTTGATTTTTGGATGATTAGAATGATATAAATGATTAACAGAAGAAATAGGATAACAATAAGTATCGGAAGTTTACTTTGTACAGATTCAAATAATGTCCAAATTGTCAACATGATGTGGAGTGAAATTCAAGATCCACAGTTCAGAATAACGGTTACAATTCAATAGAAAGGTTCACGTAAATAGGAAGGTTCAGTTGAAATAATGAAGTTCAACTATTATGGAACATATAATATTTTCAGGAATTATAGAAGCAATAGTTCCATAATAAATTTCGATTTAGGAGTATGAAAGAAAATAATATCCCTTACCGTAGCAGGTTTGATTAACAAAAGGTGAAGGAAATTAATACAAAGGGTTATTCACCAACAGGCGGCAAACCGCTCCGTAAGGTTATTCCCACAATTTAATAGAATTTGAGTACAAAGAGTTATTCACCAAACAGGCGGCAATCCGCTCCGTAAGGTTATTCTCAGAGATTAATAATGAATGAATACGAAAGGTTATTCACCAACAGGCGGCAATCCGCTCCGTAAGGTTATTCCCACAATTTAATAGAATTTGAGTACAAAGAGTTATTCACCAAACAGGCGGCAATTCGCTCCGTAAGGTTATTCTCAGAGATTAATAATGAATGAATACGAAAGGTTATTCACCAACAGGCGGCAATCCGCTCCGTAAGGTTATTCCCACAATTTAATACATGGAGATAAAAGGCACGTCTTATGAGTAAGGAAGAAACAATATTATTATCGAGAATCAAATAATGATAATCCCTTACCATAGTATGTTTGAATAATGGAAGATGAAAAAGATGGTATCCCTTACCTCAACACGTGACTGGATATTGATTTAAATGAGGTTGATTAACTTGAACAGTACACGTATACTTATAGATCTTCACAAATACTCAAGATGACTTAAGCACACTTAGAGAGAACTTTCACAAGAAGTATTTAGAGAGAGAAAGAAAGAACAAGTAAGGAAGTTTATGAAAAATCCTTAAGTTAAGGCTTCTATTTATAGCCAAAAATCTTATCATTCATTTAATCTAAACCATTCATTTAAAGATCATCTTTTAATCTACACCATCCATTTCAAATATTATATTATCTTTAATCTACACCATTCATTTCATATCACCTAATAATCACCTAACTTTATATTATAAACAAATTAATTTAATTATTCAACAATAATTCACACTTTAATCTACACCATTCATTTCATATCACCTAATAATCACCTAACTTTATATTATAAACAAATCAATTCAATTATTCAACAATAATTCACACTTTAATCTACACCATTCATTTCATATCACCTAATAATCACCTAACTTTATATTATAAACAAATAACTTTATCAATTCAATTATTATGACTAATTGTTATAAATACAGTATAGTTAGCTCTTAGATATCAAGTCAATAAATTAATGAAATACAACTGTTTAAATAACATCATAATAGAGATAACAATAATGTAAAATAAAGCATACGTTACTGTGTAATGACAATTATTGATTCAATAATGTGAATTACTGTGCATATGTTACTGTGACAATTATTAGGTTCAATAATTTTAAAAACAGTGCAACAACAATTATTGACTCAATGATATAAAATACAGTGTAATGACAATTATTAAATCAATAATGCAAAATACTGTGTAACAACAATTATTGAATTGATAATATAAAATATTATGCAGTGACAATTATCGATGAAATGATGCGTAACAGTTACGGTGTCAATTATCAGACCAAAAATATGAGACACTATGCAATACCGTGTGTTACTGTAGAGTACCGAGTGCTACAGAAAATACCAATAACTACTGTATGCTACTATTCTTTTATCACCGGTATTTTAACAGTTCCGTTGACTATTTTTATTTAAAAATGTTATTTCTGTCGTTTTCTATATCCGACAAATATTCCGTTGTGGGGTCCACCAATAATTTGTTATTTCGGCGCCGTCGGACCAAACGAATATTCCCCGACCAAACGAATATTCCCCGACAAAGCGAATATTGTCCGACAAAATAAAATTTGCACATAACATCCTTAACTTTTAACTTTATCGATTTAACCACTTACTGTTTAAAAAAAATATCTATATGAAGAAAAATTAAATTTTGTATTTCATAAAATTCGGGGTCTTACAACCTCCCCTCCTTATGAAATTTCGTCCCCGAAATTGACGTACCTGACATATCGAGGAGGTAAGGATACTTAGATTTCATCTCTGATTCTAGCTCCCAGGTCATTTCCTCAGTATCTTGGTTTCTCCATAAAACCTTAACTTGAGGTATAACCTTTGAGCGTAGGATCTGCTCCTTCTTATCCAGGATCTTAACAGGTACCTCCTCGTATGTTAAATCCTCTGCTATAACGTCTGGTTCTAACTCAATAACGTGGTTTGGGTCCTTCACATATTTACGTAACATAGATATGTGAAAAACGTTATGGATGCGAGACATACTTGGTGGTAGGGCTAGTCTGTAGGCTACGGTTCCTATTCGATCGAGGATTTCAAATGGGCCAATAAATCGAGGGTTGAGCTTTCCTCTCTTTCCGAATCTCGTAACCCCTTTCCATGGAGAAACACGTAAGAATACATGATCTCCGACGTTGAAACTTTCGTCTCTCCGATGAAGATCAGCATAACTCTTTTGTCGTTCTTGTGCGGTCTGTATTCGTTGTCGGATCATTTGGATCTTTTCGGTCGTCAAGCGTACCAACTCGGGTCCCAACAATTTTGCTTCTCCTACCTCATTCCAACATATTGGAGAGCGACACTTCCTTCCATACAATGCCTCGAATGGAGTCATGCCTATGCTTGCTTGGTAACTGTTGTTGTAAGAAAATTCCGCCAACGACAAGTACTTATCCCAACTTCCTTTGAAGTCTAATACACAAAGTCTCAAAAGATCTTCGAGGGTCTGGATCGTCCTTTCCGATTGTCCGTCCGTTTGAGGATGGTATGCAGAACTAAAACGTAGTTCAGTGCCCATAGCTTTTTGTAGACTGATCCAAAAGCGTGAAGTGAATCTAGGATCTCGATCAGAAACTATGGAAACTGGCATGCCATGCAATCTCACGATCTCATTTATGTACATACCGGCAAGACGTTCAAGTGAAAAGTTTTCTCGTATAGGCAAGAAATGAGCAGATTTGGTCAATCTATCTACGATCACCCAAATTGCATCTAAGCCTTGAGAAACTTTTGGAAGATCCGTCACGAAGTCCATATTGATGTGTTCCCACTTCCATTCGGGAACTTCAAGTGATTGTAATGGACCTTTAGGAACTTGATGCTCTGCCTTGACACGTTGACAAGTTAGGCACCTTGAGATAAACTCCGCAATCTCTATTTTCATATTGTTCCACCAAAATGTATGTCGAAGATCTCGATACATCTTGGTACCTCCTGGGTGGATTGCAAACGGCGTGTTGTGTGCCTCCATCATGATTTTATGCTTTAATTCAGGATCGTTAGGAACACAGAGTCGAGAGTTGACTCGAAGTATTCTTTTCTCGTCGATTCTTGCTTCGGGAATGGCACCTTCTTGTACTTTCTTTATCATGTTTATCAGTTCCGGATCGGTAGCTTGAGCAGCTTTAATTTTATCGATTAAAGTTGGTTCTACTCGCACGTGAGCAATCTTCGAGTGGGTCCCTGGTGTCTTTAGCTCTATCTCCATCTTTTGCAAGTCGTACAAAATACACTTTTGTGTTGTCAGCAGTGCACTTGTACTTGCATAAGATTTTCTGCTCAAAGCGTCAGCTACAACGTTCGCCTTTCCCGGGTGATACTGGATTGTGTGGTCATAATCCTTTAACAGTTCAAGCCAACGTCGTTGTCGCATGTTGAGTTCCTTCTGGGTGAAGAAATACTTGAGACTCTTATGATCCGTATAGATATCCACTTTTTCTCCGTACAAGTAGTGTCTCCAGATCTTCAACGCGAAAACGACTGCTGCCAACTCTAGATCATGAGTAGGATAATTTTTCTCATAATCTTTGAGTTGTCGAGAGGCGTAGGCTATAACCTTTCCATGTTGCATAAGGACACAGCCTAGACCTTTGCCAGAAGCATCGCTGTAGATAACAAATTCTCCTGATCCTGATGGTATGGTCAGAACAGGAGCTGAAACAAGTCTCCTCTTGAGTTCTTGAAAACTCTTCTCGCATTCCTCGCTCCATATGAATTTTGTGCTTTTCCGAGTAAGCTGCGTTAATGGAGTGGCGATTCGAGAAAATCCTTCTACGAATCTCCGATAATAACCAGCTAGACCCAGAAAACTTCGGACTTCGGTTACTGTTTTGGGTTGTTCCCAATTTAGTACCGTTTCAATCTTCGCAGGATCGACTGATATTCCTTGACTAGAAATCACATGCCCAAGAAACGCGACCTCCTCAAGCCAGAACTCACATTTCTTCAACTTGGCATATAATTTGTTTTCACGGAGCTTTTGTAGTATCAATCTCAGGTGTTGTTCATGATCCTCGCGACTCTTGGAGTATATGAGGATGTCATCAATAAAGACAACCACAAAATGATCCAAATGTTCCTTGAATATCCGGTTCATCATGTCCATGAAAGCTGCAGGAGCATTAGTTAGTCCAAAAGGCATGACTAAGAACTCATAATGCCCATAACGAGTTCTGAAAGCAGTCTTTGGAATGTCCTCAGCTTTAACCTTTAACTGATGATATCCAGAACGGAGATCAATCTTTGAGAAATGTTGAGCGCCTTGCAATTGATCAAACATGTCATCAATCCGAGGTAACGGGTACCTGTTCTTGATGGTGACATGGTTCAATTCTCGGTAGTCAATGCACAATCTCATACTCCCGTCTTTCTTCTTCACAAATAGAACAGGAGCACCCCAAGGTGATGCACTCGGACGAATGAAACCGGTATCCAACAATTCCTGTAGTTGGACTTTTAACTCTTGAAGTTCAATGGGAGCCATTCGGTAGGGAGCTTTGGAAATGGGCTTGGTACCGGGTTCAAGATCAATATAAAAATCAATTTCACGGTTTGGGGGTAAGCCAGGAAGTTCTTCAGGAAAAACGTCAGGAAACTCATTAACAATGGGAATATCATTCAAGTTTGACGTATTTTTGTTCAAATCAGTGACATGAGCTAAAAAGGCTTGACATCCGTTTTTCAATAAACGAATGGCTTTATGGCTAGAAATAACAGTTATAGATTTCAATGGTTTAGTTGCTTGAATTTGCATGACAGGTTGATTAGGAATATGAAAACTAATAATCTTATGAAAACAATCAATTTTAGCATGATGGGTAGTCAACCAATCAATTCCTAAAATCACATCAAATTCATGCATCTCCAAAGAAATAAGGTCAACAGGTAATGTGAGGTTGTTCATTTGAACTAGGCAAGATTTATAGACAGTAGATGTAATGGTCATTTCTCCTAATGGGGTTTCAACTGATAAGTCAAAGTCCAAGTTTTCAGGAGTTAAGTTTAAACGCTGAGCACATGCAGGTGAAATAAAAGAATGGGTAGAGCCAGTATCTAACAAAGCGTAGACTTCACGAGAATTTATGAATAGCTTACCGGTTATCACCTCGTTCGAGTTTCGTGCCATTTGGGATGTCACAACAAAAGCTCTCCCTTGAACTACAAATTTTCCTTTATCCGCGCTAGCTTTTGGTATCATCATTGCAGCTGGACTTGATTTTGTGGCAGGACAAAACCGCGTAAGATGACCCTCTTTCCCACAACTGTAGCACTTTTTGGACTGCAGTGTACAGTTTGGGCTGATGTGACCTTCCTGACCACACCTATAGCATCTCACTGGTGGTCGATCTTCTCCCCTTGAAACTGGGGTCGGTGCTGGTGTTGGTACTGGTGCTGGTACCCTTCCATAATTATTATGGAATCTCTTTCTTTTGAAATTGTTCCCACTAGATTCTCCTCTTCTGTTATTTGGTATGGAATTACCACCGAAGTGTTGGTTACCTCCTCGATGGTTCTCGTTCCTGTGGTTGTTGTCACTCCTTTCTCTATGCTGATCATTAACTCTTGGCTGCAATGTTTCATCTGTTTGCTCCACCCTTTGAGCCCTATCTACAACATCTGAATACAAACTGAATTTATGAGAACTAAGTTGTTGACGAATTTTGAGTCTCAAACCTCTCAGGAACATTCGACTCATTCGTGCTTCGTCATCTACTAGATGAGTCGCAAAACGAGACAGTTCAGCAAACTTAGCTTCATATTGAGAAACTGTCATGTTTCCCTGCTCCAGCTTAATGAATTCCACTTCCTTCATATGGCGGATGCTTTCTGGGAAGTACTTCTCGTTAAACAGTTCTTCGAATTCTGTCCAAGACATTTCGAGTGCTGAAGGTTGGATACGTTTTACCGCTTCCCACCAATGGTCCGCCTCACCTCGTAACATAAAAGTGGCAAATGGCACCTTCTGATCATCAGCGCATTGTAAGACATCAAGTATTTTTGTCGTCTGCTTCAGCCATGCCTCCGCTTTGAGTGGGTCAGGCTTCCCGTGGAATTCAGGTGGTCCTAATTCTTTAAATTGCTTAACAGTGACCATCCTCAAATTGCCAGCGTTTCTACCGTTATTATTGACTGGATTTCCTCTTCCTTGATTCTGTATGAACTGCATGAAATTCCTAAAGAATCCATCGTTCATCATGTTATCAGGAACATTATTTCCTGAGTTGGCAGGAGGATTGTTTGGGGCCTCTTGATTCTCGGCTACATTTGCTTCGGGTATTCCATAGTTAACCTCTTGATTTTCAGATGCCATACTTAACTATGGTCACAAAATAAATGTTAGTTCAAATAAACTGACTCATCACTTCATGTTCCTACATTCAAATTGACTCATTAGATAATAAAATCTATTTTAGGTAGGACACACTAGTGACTGATTCTATTCGTCTCTCCCCTCCTAGTTCTATCCCAGATCGCCATTAAAGACCATATAACCTGGCTCTGATACCAACTGTGACGCCCCCAAATCTGGGCCCACACAGCCCAAACTTGAGTCGTCAAAATACTACAACAAAATTATTACAACAAAGCACAACGTACAACAATACAGTGTATAATAATACACAACTAAGTCTTCACTATTATTGCCACACTATTTTACAAAACGTGAAGACTATGATAACTATTCCTCGGACCCTCACTCCATTCCCCGGCTATACCCTGTTATGTTTTCATCTCCTGTTGAAAAACAATGGAACAAAAGAAAGGGTGAGCTCAAATAGCCCAGTAAAGAATATCATGACTAAGATAATGACGAATAAATTATCATTAGTCTTCAACAGTTGAGTTCTTGATAGAATACAATAGACTACAAGGTTTATATCAAAAACTGCAGTTAAATTTTTAAACAACGTTCAGATCAATAATAGCAGCGGAATGAGTAATCTATTAGAAGAATAATGCAGACTATAATGTCCACTCGGTTCTCTTTTTAGGAAAAACATCATCAACTTTTATCATCTGAAATATCATTAGTCAAGATAATACAAATTCACAGTTCCTGATCATAATCATGCAGATCAACAGTTCATCTTTGCACTACGGGCCAAAGACATTCAATATAACACCAACGGTCATGATTATACCAGATTCAGCCTTTGGTCATAATCATACCAAACAACAGTTCATCTTTGCACTACGGGCCAAAGAGAACATTCACCACGTGCCATAAAAGACACCGAACAGATGTATCGCCTTTAACCTATTATATCGCCTTTAACCTATCATCTGTTCAACAAATATATCACATATGTGCCCCCGGCCACAGATATTCACAACAGCTTGATTTTTGGATGATTAGAATGATATAAATGATGAACAGAAGAAATAGGATAACAATAAGTATCGGAAGTTTACTTTGTACAGATTCAAATAATGTCCAAATTGTCAACATGATGTGGAGTGAAATTCAAGATCCACAGTTCAGAATAACGGTTACAATTCAATAGAAAGGTTCACGTAAATAGGAAGGTTCAGTTGAAATAATGAAGTTCAACTATTATGGAACATATAATATTTTCAGGAATTATAGAAGCAATAGTTCCATAATAAATTTCGATTTAGGAGTATGAAAGAAAATAATATCCCTTACCGTAGCAGGTTTGATTAACAAAAGGTGAAGGAAATTAATACAAAGGGTTATTCACCAACAGGCGGCAAACCGCTCCGTAAGGTTATTCCCACAATTTAATAGAATTTGAGTACAAAGAGTTATTCACCAAACAGGCGGCAATCCGCTCCGTAAGGTTATTCTCAGAGATTAATAATGAATGAATACGAAAGGTTATTCACCAACAGGCGGCAATCCGCTCCGTAAGGTTATTCCCACAATTTAATAGAATTTGAGTACAAAGAGTTATTCACCAAACAGGCGGCAATTCGCTCCGTAAGGTTATTCTCAGAGATTAATAATGAATGAATACGAAAGGTTATTCACCAACAGGCGACAATCCGCTCCGTAAGGTTATTCCCACAATTTAATACATGGAGATAAAAGGCACGTCTTATGAGTAAGGAAGAAACAATATTATTATCGAGAATCAAATAATGATAATCCCTTACCATAGTATGTTTGAATAATGGAAGATGAAAAAGATGGTATCCCTTACCTCAACACGTGACTGGATATTGATTTAAATGAGGTTGATTAACTTGAACAGTACACGTATACTTATAGATCTTCACAAATACTCAAGAAGACTTAAGCACACTTAGAGAGAACTTTCACAAGAAGTATTTAGAGAGAGAAAGAAAGAACAAGTAAGGAAGTTTATGAAAAATCCTTAAGTTAAGGCTTCTATTTATAGCCAAAAATCTTATCATTCATTTAATCTAAACCATTCATTTAAAGATCATCTTTTAATCTACACCATCCATTTCAAATATTATATTATTTTTAATCTACACCATTCATTTCATATCACCTAATAATCACCTAACTTTATATTATAAACAAATCAATTTAATTATTCAACAATAATTCACACTTTAATCTACACCATTCATTTCATATCACCTAATAATCACCTAACTTTATATTATAAACAAATCAATTCAATTATTCAACAATAATTCACACTTTAATCTACACCATTCATTTCATATCACCTAATAATCACCTAACTTTATATTATAAACAAATAACTTTATCAATTCAATTATTATGACTAATTGTTATAAATACAGTATAGTTAGCTCTTAGATATCAAGTCAATAAATTAATGAAATACAACTGTTTAAATAACATCATAATAGAGATAACAATAATGTAAAATAAAGCATACGTTACTGTGTAATGACAATTATTGATTCAATAATGTGAATTACTGTGCATATGTTACTGTGACAATTATTAGGTTCAATAATTTTAAAAACAGTGCAACAACAATTATTGACTCAATGATATAAAATACAGTGTAATGACAATTATTAAATCAATAATGCAAAATACTGTGTAACAACAATTATTGAATTGATAATATAAAATATTATGCAGTGACAATTATCGATGAAATGATGCGTAACAGTTACGGTGTCAATTATCAGACCAAAAATATGAGACACTATGCAATACCGTGTGTTACTGTAGAGTACCGAGTGCTACAGAAAATACCAATAACTACTGTATGCTACTATTCTTTTATCACCGGTATTTTAACAGTTCCGTTGACTATTTTTATTTAAAAATGTTATTTCTGTCGTTTTCTATATCCGACAAATATTCCGTTGTGGGGTCCACCAATAATTTGTTATTTCGGCGCCGTCGGACCAAACGAATATTCCCCGACCAAACGAATATTCCCCGACAAAGCGAATATTGTCCGACAAAATAAAATTTGCACATAACATCCTTAACTTTTAACTTTATCGATTTAACCACTTACTGTTTAAAAAAAATATCTATATGAAGAAAAATTAAATTTTGTATTTCATAAAATTCGGGGTCTTACAATATATGTTGTAGATCTGTGGATTAGGGACGGTTAGGGAGGATTTATTGCGGATGGAATCTCCTCCTAACCTCCCGATGATATTATTTTAGTTTATTTTCTAGCTTTTACGTATATAGCGATGGCGATGCATTTGTATTGTAAATATGTAATTTTTGGGCCTTAAAGCGATGTTGGATCGAAAATCGGGTTTAAGGCCCCGTAATAATGAAACGTGCGATTGTGGGCGTTTGGGGTTATTCGGATGGCTCACATGCCCGTGAATAGCCTCAACGCTATTTAAATGCTTGATTTTCCTTTTAACGCAAGAAAATGATTTTGGAATAAGTGATAAAGCTTTTCATAAAATCAAGCAAACTAGGATATTAGATCATTCGTAGGCTAAATAAAATTGTAAGTGTCGGATGAGCTCTATTCCTATTTGACGAAGGGTTTGAAAAATATGTTTTACAAATATCATCGGTTTTATTATCGAAACAAAACAGCAATAAAAAATGAACTTTTCGATTAAGTAAAATCCTTCGTGCATAGGGTTAACGAGATTTTGAAGCACTTTCAAAGTAAAGCATTTCAACGACATTCATTTAGGCACACACGCACACGCACACACACACACACATTTTTAGGATTTTTAAAAGATAGGAAAAATATCGAGATTGCGGTAACCGTGTTTCACGGAAGTCGGGGGGTGCCTAACACCTTCCCCTCGCTTAAGCAAAGCCCCGAATTCTATGAATCTCGGTTTGCGGACCAATTAACTCGGAGTCACATATGAGCCAGCGATTACGAAAACAAAATTCGGATGAGTTGGTACATCCATTTCAAATATACCAACTGGCGACTCTGGTCAATTGGCTCATTAAAAAACGACATTTCGAAACCCCGTCGACACTAAGCCGACCCTTTTCAAAAATCACATCTTAATCTAAAGGCTAAAATTGGAAAGGGCATTTAATATTAAAAAACGAAACGACGAAAATCCCGGCGACGACAATGACCTTTATGAAAGATAATATTTCGGAAACGTGAACATGTTAATGTAACATGTTGTCCAAGTAACGACGTGAAAAATTACGAAAAATAGCTTTTATAAGTTATATGAATTATTTTATGATTTTTGGAGGTATAAATTACCTCATATAATTACATGCATGTGGTTATGCGTGTACAAAATTTGTCAAGAAAAGTACCAAAAGAGGTATTAATATTAACTATAAATCATGTTATGATTTTTGATGAATTAAAATAAATATTTTATACACATTATATAAAATATTTATTACACGTAACAATTATGTAATGTATTAAATTAATTAAATTGCATATTATTTTGGAACTTTCGAGAGATTGGCTAAGCATGCAGCACGTTAAGTCGGTGGAAAATATTTTATTACAAATGGCTAAGTTGGTGATTGTTATATAAAGAAAAAGAAGTGGAAAAAAAAATAAACTAATGCAAGCAATAAAAGAAAGAAAGAGAAAACTCTCCTCTCTTTTCACCACCACCCGTAGCCGACACCAACTCCACCGGAAAATACCGAACCACCATAGCTGTAAGAGGTAGAAGAGGAAGTCTTGGGACCATCAAAGGAAGAATAAGCAAGCTTAGAAGGTTGATCGAGTTAAGGTTTTGAGCTATTAATTGGACGTCAGGCAAGTTTTTCAGTCCCTTTTATGTTAAATGTTGGAATGTTATGATATGTAATTCTTGTTTTAACTGCATACAAATTATGTGTTACATGATACGTGATTAATATGACCACAATGTGTATTTTGTGCAACGATATGGATATATATGAGATATATTGCTATAGTAGAAGCACAAGCACATGATGTATGACACACACCAAGCATGATAAGGTATGTGCTACGTGAATCATAACTGTTGAACTTGCTGAGCCGTTGTGCTCATTACTTGCTTAAATTAAACTTTTGCAGGATAAAGAAATAAGTTTCAGGAATATCGGATTAAGTTGAGATGAATTTCCTAGAAGGTAGAAAACGAGATTGTTATATTGTTAATATTATATTTCAATGTGAGAAATTTGTTAATTTACTGTGATGAATTGTAAGTATATATAAGTTGAATCTGAATATGATAGAAGTTCAATTATGAACTGTGATGGATCAAGATATTTGTTACGATAGAAATTATTATATGTTTGATTACGAATGATGCAACAAGGAATATTTGTATGAAAATAAATAACAGTAAATTTTAAATGATGAGTTTTATAATACGTGTAAAAGAAAGAAAAAGTTAAGGTTGCGATCCAGGGACTAGGATCCAGATGTAAAGATTTTAAACATCCAAATATTTTAACACAACGATTGAATCGAGAAAAAGAAAAATTTATATGAGAATTTTGATAATTGATGATTTTAAAAATTAATAATTGGATTAAAGAAGAAGATTACAGATTTATTAACGGACTGAAATTTGGACGTAAAGAAAATAATGTTTCATAAATATGAAAATGAAGGTAATTAAGTGGGTCGAATTTCGGGGTCGTTACATCTTGAATCTATTTTTCCAAGTGGCAAATTTTGTGCCATCAAATAGTGGTGGTCTGGACATAGATAGTCATTCTCCGCAACTGGTAGCATTTGTGTAAGTTATAGATTGATCTACTCTTTGATATGCCTGTATTTACTTAATAAACAAGTTAAATAGCACCACTCTGATACCAATTGAAAGTTCAATAATAATCTAGAAGGGGGGTTGAATAGATTATTACCAATTAAAAAATTATCTTTGGCCTTTTTGAATAATTAATTTACAGTGTAATAAATTAATATGCAAGACAGTAAAAATTCAATCACACAATGCACAGAGATTTAGTTGATTCACAATATACAACTCGAGTATGTTACTACGTCTAGTCTCAAGCTCCTCTCCAAGACTTGAGATCCTATTACTATCAGTAATAAATACTCCTTCAATAGGTGGAGAAGCATTTACAAAGTTTTTTAGATCAACTTTCAACTATACATATAACTACTTGTCCTGGACAGCAGCTCTCCGCTCCTTCCTCAAACGTAGTTGTACCTGTTTCCTTAGTTTAGCTCTGGTTTATAATCTGGTCTTGAAACAAGAAGTCGGTTCCTCACCTCACAAGTACACTAGAGATCCAACTACCCATTGACCTCTCTAAGACTCTAGTCTTGGTAAAAGAAATCACTCTTTTTTTTCTCACAGATTTAAAAACAAGTAACTCACTTAACCTTTTGTTTTACAATCTAGTCTTGAAAAAAGAAGTATGTCATTCACCTCACAAGTACACTAGAGACCCAACTACCCATTGACCTCTCTAAAACTTTGGTCTTAGTTAAATGATCACTCTCTTTTTTCTCACATAAATATAAAACCAATAACCAATTTTTTCAATAAAATATATTTTTTAAAAATGCTTATTACATATGATATATATTTAAGTCCGAATATAAAAGTTTAAATAATTTTTATAATGAGTGATATGCTTCTGTGTAAGCAGATACAATCAATTATATTCGTGATATAAAAATTTAAATAACTTTTATATTATTGCAACAAGTATTTATGAATAAATGAATTTAAGTTCAAATACTTGTAATGTCAAATATCAAATATAACAAATAAAGCAATTAAATAATACTTGATATAACAAATAAATTTATTTCACTCAAATCTATATATAATTATATATTTGATCTATGATGTGAGCACGCTAAATAAGGCCACTTAGGACTTTGAGTCCTCGTTCGGCTAATTCCCTCACTTAAAAGGAATATCTCTGCTATAGTCTTGGTATCTAAGTACTGATTAAATTTATAGTTTCACAACTAGTATTTATATAAATTTTTCGATAGGCCACTTAAGACTTTGAATCCTCGTTCGGCTAAATCCTTCACTTAAGAAGAATATCTACGATATAGTCTCGATGTTTAAGTATTGATCTACTTTACGATATTTATATGAACACACTATATCAATAAATTGGCACTTAAGACTTTGCATTCTCTTTCGACTAATTTCCTCACTCAAGAGGAATATTTTCGTTATAGTCTTGGCGTTTAAGTACTGTCTTTTTATATGATATAAATAGATGAAATATAGATATATATAAACGTATATAACAATTTATATTTGTATATCTATAAATATAAATAAGTATGAGATAATTTAAATAATATAAATCAATAACTTATCTCAAATACTTTAATCACTTTTTATATTCGACATACGATAAGAATTTTGAGTGAAAGAGAACTTGAGAGCTTTTAGAGAGAGAAACTATAGGTAAGGAATTAGTTTTTCTTTGTTTAGGAATTGGCAAAATGAAATGAATGGAAAGCTTCTTATTTATAGAGTTTTAAAGCTTGGGGTATAAAAATATAATTTTTGTAACTTCTTTAAAATTAAAGGCTATGATTCATTTAATTTTAAAATTATTGGCCAGATTTAAGTTTCACACAGATTGCTTACTTTTTAAAGAAGCACAAAAAATTCGGCATTTAAGCTTTGAATGACCAACAATTTTTAGCAGAAAAATGCTTCGGATGAAGAGAGAAATTTAAGTTTTTGTTTTACATGTATAAGACTTTTAACCTTTTGAATTTTCAAAGTTACTTTTCAGCATATGCTCCATTTAATGCTTTAAAGTTTGCTAGTAATTTAGGATGGGGTCTACCCGCCACTTAGACTAAGGAATTTCAAAGTTCCTTTTTTAATTTTCCAGCACATTGCACTAATTGTTCACAAATTTATATTAAATGGATTAAATACTAATAGAGTAAGTATTTTCGGAAAATTTTATTTTTCCATGCTTCTTGTGATATTAAAAATAATATACAATACCAAAAATAATAAGAGATTCTTTGTCTTAGGAAATGTTGATTTATGAATAAATATTTTTAATACTTGACATTAAATTATCAAGATTAGATAAATATTAATTCAATGAGTTTGTAAAATATTTTTGGTCAAAGAAAATAAGATAATTAAAATAAATATAATATTAACTTATAAAAAGGATTATAATTAACCTATTTACTAAATTTGTCATCATCAAAATAAATAGAATAGTTAGAGATCTATCAATCTCTTCATTTTTAATGATGACAAGCCTCAATCACAGAGGTATCATATTGTTCGTCCAAAATTATCAAAATAAATAGAATAGTTAGAGATCTATCAATCTCTTCATTTTTAATGATGACAAGCCTCAATCACAGAGGTATCATATTGTTCGTCCAAAATTTTCATTTTACGTATGATCATTTCTTTATTTATTTATCTTTCTTGTTGATTTAACTCCTTGTTTGCAGGTGCGGGTGAGGTGCGGATGTGGGTGCAAAAATGAGTCTAGGGGGTCTTAAAATGCAATATGTGATGGAGGAAAGGCGTATGAATGTCAGCATTAGTGCAATATTATGATCTTTATGATAAAAATATTATGCGGGATGTTTTTCGTTATTTTCTATCACACATATTGATTTTATTTTTTTTTTGTTTCTTTTTATTTTAATTGATTTAACGATTTCACAAATTTGCTTATTACTTGCACGGATACTGTGCTTGTTAAATATAAAATTTTATTGTTAAACGTGAATTGAGATAAATGTGATGAATGTATATCGTAATACATATTTAGCAATACAAACATTTTTTTAAGGACGATACAAGTGACATAATTATTTACGATAAAAGTAACATTAATTAGTTATGCAAATTTTATTGTGTCGTTAAATATGAATTAAAAAAAATAAAAAATAAATGTAATATTAAAAAAATTAGCTCGTCCAAAATGAAGTGTCACTTTTATATTGTTTGTTGACAAGGGTAATACGTCAATTGTAATTACTTATGTTCAAAAGTAGCGAACAAAGTATACATGGACATCCAGTAAATTTATTGTTTTATATCATTAGATCCGATAAAAATGATCCAAGTCCGAAGGCGAACAGGCCCGTCTAAGAAAAAAAAGTTCCGAATTTTTGTTTTTTAGTCAAAAAAAAAAAAAGTGAGTCATTTTAACCCGACTCGACCTGTGGGCCAATATATATATATATATATATATATATATATATATATATATATATATATATATATATATATATATATATTCGTTTCTTTTTTAAAAATAAATAAATATATCAATACATAAAAAAATTATTAATAATAACGTAATTCATTAATCGTTTAGATCAATTTATGAAATAAAACTTTTACTCATTTGTTCAAAATACTATTATCTGTAAACATATAGCTATTAGATATGAAAGAACTTAAATAAAGAAAAATTTAAAATATTATTGATTATCAAATGTTAATAAAAAATAATAATTCATTATATTTTTACATACATGCACATAGCAGAATATGTTACATGTATAATCAAATAATTGTCACTATATAAATACGTACATGTGTAATGTATTTGTGATATTATTCTAATATTTTTAAAAAATTAGTCACTTGGTATTTAATTACAATGATTAATTTCACATATTTAATCAAATAAATAATACTCACAATAGTTTATAAATTTAAAATTATTTCTTAATTAAACATAAGTTTTTCAATAATTTTTGTTAATAAGTACATTTTTATTGAATAAAATAAATTATATGCTATACTTAATAGTTCAAAATTAAAATATCATGTTATGTATTATAATTATAAAAAAATAAAATAATAATAAATAAATATATATATATATATATATATATATATATATATATATATATATATATATATATATATATATATATATATATATATAAAATAATTAATTAATTAAATAATTAAATGACTAGTGGGTCAGCCCGACCGACCGAACCACTGGTTAAAGTTTTTTGGCCCAAAACAACTTGGGTCATTTTGACCTGGGCCGTCGTTGACCCGACCCGTTTGTCAAGTGTATATATCATACTAACAATATGACACATAGGTAAGTTAGGAGAAAATTAATAAATAATTTAAATTGTATTAACATATTCAATAAAATTAATTAAATAATTTGTCATATGATAAATTGTATAGCTTATCAATACAATAATAATCTTTTGATTTTATCTCAAGTTGAGAGAAAATTAAGGGACTTCATTGTATTAACAACTAAC